>CM051003.1:5205855-5330855 GCA_027704905.1 Muraenolepis orangiensis | reverse complement strand
GAGCGTGTGCTGTGACTCACTCACGTTAAACAAATGTACTTTTGCTTTTGTGTACCCTTTGGTGACCACCGTGATGGTGACCACTGTCCTGTTCTACTTCAACAGAAGGAGAAGAAGACCCCCTACGGTGATCAGAGCCCCAGAGTGGATGAATCTGTCTATGAAAACCTTTGAATATCCAGAGAGATTTAATGTCTAGTGTCTGGGAGGGGAGCCTTTTCAAATAATTAAAGAAAAATATGCAAGACAAATTGCAACCCTTTTCTCTGATAATTTTTATTTTTTTTAACATTATATTTATTGGGTTTTTCCACATAGACAGAACACACACACATGTACATTGACACATGGGAATAAAACACTCCCCTCCACCCACCCCCCACCCTCAAAATCGAACATTCAGGGAAACCTCACAGGTTGAAATTAAACAGGAGTAAATACAAGCAGATGAAGTAAAGGATGTGAAACAATAATAATAAAAAAAACAAAATTAAATAAACATACAACAACTATACAAACAAAATAAAAATATGACAAGAATAACTTGTTTCTATATTTAGATAATTATTATAATTACTATTTTATTACAAGCAGCATTATCATTATTCCTTTTTTTTATCAGTGTTTGATAGCGATATTAATAAATTTCACTCATCAATTTCCACTTGATCACTCTCAAGGAAATGCATGAACGTGTCCCATATTTCCTTAAATTGATTTACTTTCCTTTTGATCACATAGGTACATTTTTCCAAAGCGAGGCAGGACGCCATTTCCCGCAGCCACATTGCAGGTGTAGGACCATCCATATGTTTCCACCTCAATGTAATTACTCTCCTAGCCTGAAGTAGGCAGATATTAATCAAGGGCACTGCTTTACGGCTTGGTACAAATTGATCGGGATATATACCTAATATACAGAGCTTTGCGTCGAGAGGGATATCTATAGCAGTTACACGTGTAATCAGGTTAACTATGTCTTTCCAGAATGATTGGATTCTTTGGCGTTCCCACATACAGTGTAGTACAGTACCGACATTATCGTCACATTTGGAACAGTTATCAGGAAAGTTAAGATTATACAGATTAAGTTGAACAGGTGTCACATAGGTTCTGAACAGCCATTTATATTGTATCAGTTTCAGTGCAGTGGTCATAGTCTGAGTTTGTGCCTTTAACCCTGTAAGGCCCTCAGTTGCAAGGTGACAACATCACTTTTAGCTAGTTAAAAAAAAGTCTGTACATTTCTTTTTCTTTTTTTTTAACACATTTCCATAGTCAATGGGTCCTGTTGTTCAGCCTCACGATGCTATTGGATAGTAAATCTGTTCATAGGTCCCGCCCTCTGGCCTCCAAAGTCACACAACTGACCAATCTTCATGCCAGCAACACCTCTTGGTTTTATTGGACTGGATTGGTCAGATGCAAGTAAGTAAAATGCCTTAAATATTTTTTTTGGTGATTATTACAATGTCTACAACATGTATATATTTAGTTATTGTGGAATACATTCATCACATTTGATTTT
Organism: Muraenolepis orangiensis; assembly: GCA_027704905.1. Lineage (NCBI taxonomy): Eukaryota > Metazoa > Chordata > Actinopteri > Gadiformes > Muraenolepididae > Muraenolepis > Muraenolepis orangiensis. The sequence continues at coordinate 5,329,327 of CM051003.1, read as the reverse complement.
GAGCTTGTTATGTCTCTGTTGCAATTAAACAACCTTGGGGGAGAGTGGTAGTAAAAATAGCATGTGCACCTTACACATTACATGGGGACATTGCACTTATCATATGTTCACATATGGGAAAGAAAATACTAATAGAAATAGAATGTCTTTGATAATTCACTATAGCCAAGTTCTAAATGGGTTTTCCCTCTTAAGATTTTGAGTTAAGGCCAGAATTTAATAAATTAATACATTATTTCTGGTAGAATTATTTGAAACTCTATCTATAGCAAACTGTATCTATATCTTATGAGTTTAAAAATAAATAACTTTAACTTATTTAACTTGATCTGGTTCTGGCAGAAACATGTTTTGAATGCTCAGGAATGTTGGTGAATAGTGAATGCATGTATCCTTTTAGTATGATCATTTGTGTAAAGAGATGTAAATGTGTAAATTGGGGCACCTTGGGTCTGGGTGAATGGGGCATGCATTCTTTTGTGGTGTAAATAGGTGTAAATGTGGAAGGTGTAAATATAATTTGGATGCTTGCTGCAAAGCCAGACATTATTGTGTGGCTGGAATATACATCTGGTTAGTACTAGTAGTATAGTTATTTCTACTGCAATATAATAAGCATGTGTATTATTTATATCTATCTATCTATCTATCTATCTATCTATCTATCTATCTATCTATCTATCTATCTATCTATCTATCTATCTATCTATCTATCTATCTATCTATCTATCTATCTATCTATCTATCTATCTATCTATCTATCTATCTATCTATCTATCTATCTATCTATCTATCTATCTATCTATCTATCTATCTATCTATCTATCTATCTATCTATCTATCTATCTATCTATCTATCTATCAAAAAAAAAAATTATTTCTACTTTTTCCATTTCAGAATGCCACCAGCAAGGAGAGGTCCTCAATACAGTGTGCAGGATGTGATTGCTGCCATCCAAAATGGAGAGAGTGATTTTGAGATGGAATCAGACACTGATGCAAGTGATGAAGAAGCAGATGAAGATGCCTGTGGAAAAGTGGACAAAGAAAATCAACAACCCACTGACTGCCCAGCCGATGATTATGTGGACATCGAGCCCCAACCAAAGAAACACACCGTGCCCCGTGACCGGTATCGCTGGCTGAAAAAAGATTTGATCAGTCCCAATACTGATTTCTCTGGTCTGGATATTACAGATGATGAGGTAATTTCCCTCCACACACCACTGGAGTACTTCCAGAAATTTGTGTCAGAAGACATGATTCAGGCTCTGACACAAACCACAAATGAGTACAGCTTTCAAACAAATGGAACATCTGTAAACACCAATCCAAAGGAAATTGAGAAATTGATTGGCATGTACCTGAAGATGGGCTTAGTACAGATGTCTGGTGGAGTCCGCATGTATTGGGAGACAGACACACGCTACCCACCTGTTTCGGATGTGATGTAAATCTAATATAAATGTAAATGTAAATACAATCTTATTCTGTTTTTTTTAAATTATTATTACTTTTCTTTTTTTGAGGACAAGAACTGTTTTTGGGACTATCATTGAAAATGAACAGAACAAGAATACAAAAGAATGAGGCTAGTAGGCTAGAACATGGCTAAGACAAAATTATGTTTTGTAAATACAATCTTATCCTGTTATTTTTTTTAATTATTATTACTTTTTATTTTTTTTAAATAAATGTCTATTCATAAAAATATATGACTGATGTGTGATTATTATTCATGTTATATACTGTTATGGGGCTAAGTAAGCAATCAACCCTGCAAAATAACCTTTAGTTGTTCTTTATATTTGTTCAGACAATGTGAGTACAAATACAGAAATTCTGCTGTCAGCTAGGACCAATGTTGCCATGTTACAACACTTCCCTAAAAACTTACCAAAATGTAAAATTTTTGAAAACCCTTTCATTTCTGCATCAGAGGCCTCCTACAACAACATATGTAAGGTCAAAATAAAAATTGCTAATGTTTTTCTATATTTGGGCTCCACAGGGTTCAGGCATTTTCAGTTTCTGTAATTTCTACTTTTATGTCATCTCTCCAAACATTGAGTCTTGAGTGTGAATTGTCCTTTGATTTGGACCGCATAAATGAATGATAGTTGGCCTCGAGTATCCATCTGATTTAGAGTGGTCCTCTCTACAACTGACAAGGGTGGCTCATCTAAGCATTTAGTCTGTGCTGATATGAAGCTCCTTAACTGCAGGAATTTAAAGAAGTGGCTTCTAGGGATGGCATATTTATGAACCAACTGATCAAAGGACATAAGTTTTCCTTCTATATACAAGTCATTTATTTTACTCATACCCTTGGCAGCCCATTGTTTGAATCCCCCATCCGCTCTACCGGGGGCAAAGTTATCATTACCCCATATTGAGGAGAACTGGGAGAGTTTGGGAGCATCTCCTATATAGACATGTGCTTCATGCATGCATATATAGACATGTGCAAATGTTTTTTTTGTCAGTTTTTTTTGATTTTTGCATGAGCAGAGTACATATACGACTGGAGGGATAGGCCCGATGTGGTATTGCGTTCAATGACTAGCCATGCTGGAGGGTCAGAGGAGGAGAAGTAAAACATGGCTGTGCGAAGCTGCGCTGCCCAATAATACAATTGTAGATAAGGTACTTAAAGTCCCCCTCCATCATAAGGCAGATGCAAAAGGGAGAGCCGTAGTCTTGCACGCCGGTTGTTCCATATGAAATTTGAGAAGAGCTGCCTGAGTTTGCAAATAAATGATTGTGAAAGAGGGAGAGGAAAAGATTGAAACCGGTAAAGAAATTTGGGCAGAATAGACATTTTAAGAATATTAATACGGCCTAACATGGAGCATGGCATTGGGCATTGGCATCCATCTATTCAGAGATTCTGTTACTGATTGTATTATGGGGTCATAATTAGAGGGCACAATATTGTCAATTTCCGGGACAATTTTTATTCCTAGGTATATAAAACCCTCCTTAGTAGCTGAAAAGGGGGTGGGTATCTCTGGGTTTTGTCTCTCATTTTTATTTAAAAATAATATGGTGGATTTAGAATTATTGACCTTATATCCAGATAATTCCCCAAATTAATTGATTAGGCTAACAAGAGTTGGGATAGATGTTCTTAACTTGGACAGGGTTAGGGTTACAGGGATAGCCAAAGCTAGTGGTTCAATAGCTAACTGAAATAAAAGAGGGGATAGGGGGCAACCTTGTCTTGTGCCCCTGTGTAGACTAAACGGTTTGGATATCATGTTATTTGTTAAAACCTCAGCTGTTGGATCTGAATACAGAAGTTTCAACCATTTTAGATATTTTCCACCCATCCCAAATCTCGTCAAGGTCATCAGGTATTTCCATTAAATTCTGTCAAAGGCCTTTTCAGCATCCAATGACAGGATTGCAGTGTCTTTAGCATCACTCCTTACATAAAGTATGTTCAGCACAATGCTTGACGCCCTTGAACAAAGCCATTCTGGTCATTAGAGATTAAGGACGGTACATATGTTTCTAGCCTTTTTGCCAAAGTTTTACACAGTATTTTTGTGTCACAAACAACACATTAAGGATATGGGACGATAGGACCCCCTTTCTGTTTGTGGTTTACCAGGCTTTGGGACCAAGGTGATAATTGCAGACCATAAGGATGGTTGTAGAATACCTAACTTGTATGCCTCTTCAAACATATCTAACAGAGTAATTTGTCTGGAAATAGCTTATAAATCTCTATAGGGATCCCATCTGGTCCTGGTATTTTCCCACTTCTCATATTCCGCAAGGCTTCAGACATTTCCTTGACAGTTAAATGTGTATCCAATTCAGTCTTATCTTGGTCTGTGATAGTTGTGATTCCTAACTGATCCAGGAATTCGGATTGTGACTGAGTATTATCTGGGTATTCTGAACTATAAAGGGATTCGTAGAATATTCTAAAGGAGGAGTTTATTTCAACTGGATCTACTGTATTGTTTCCGTTATATAATTAGATTGAGTTTATAGCTCTATCCCATTGCATTTTCTTTATCCTCCATGCAAGAAGCTTGCCAGCTTTGTCACCTTGGTCATAATAAGATTGCTTTAACCAAAGGATATTTGTTGCAATTGTACTAGCAGATAGCTCTTTATACTTAGCTCTCAACAGGAGGAGCTCTTTATGTTTCTCTGGTGTATCATTTTGGTATAGGTCAAGTTCAAACGTTTTAATTTGAGCCTCAAGATTGGTTAACTCTTTATAGTGAGCTTTTGATTTAAAGCTTGTATAGCTTATCATCACACCCCTGATGTAGGCTTTAAACGCTTCCCATCGTATGCCCACTAGTTACGGCTCTTTTTATCAAAATATAGAAATAAAAAGGAAAAGAAAGTAATACCAACAACAATAGGACAATTATACCATGTATACAATAAGCAAGATACCCTGAAAAAACAACCTGAACTTCCCTAAAACCCCCTAGGTAACTAAAGACTTCGATTATTCTACATGCCTGATCCTTATAGTGAGGAGCAGTGTAGCGCAGAAACGTGGAGATTCCCATATTTCCGTAGGCTCCACCAATATTCAACATTTAGACCACTTGAACACAAATAAAATAGGAAAATAAAGAAATCTATATTTGTATATATAAACACGCATATACGCCGGTAAACAACTATGATCCCGTCACAAACAAACAGACCTCGTTGTAGCAAAACCATGCTGTAAGAGCCTCCGCTACACGTTTTCGCTTGGCACCGACACGAGCCAGGCGTCCTTCTGTAGTTTTTGGACAAACTTCTCTGCGTCGGGGACCGTGTTGAAGGAGTGTCGCTGTCCGTTACCACCAAGACAGCCGGGTAGAACATCCCGTAGCGGAGCCCCATAGCTGCTTCTTCACTGCGTCGAAGGGTTTCTGCTGCCGGTGAGTCTCCGCTGAGTGGTCTGGATAGAATCTGACTTGGTGGTTTTCAAAACGCACAGTTCCCTGTTTCCGGGCTGCTCGCATAGCGTTTTCCTTGTCTTTGTAGTTAAGGAACCTCATAATCACCGCTCTTGGTTTTGGATCACGGCCAGCGATTAGACGTGGGCCACGTGGGAAAGGTGTTTGTTAATATGAATGCTTGTGAACTGCTCTATTTTTATGTTTGCGTACCTCAGCGTTATGCTATTGTCTACTTCAACAAATGTACTCCTTGTAAGTCGCTTTGGATAAAAGTGTCTGCCAAATATCCTAAATGTAAATGTGTCGGTGCCCAGGGCTCTAGGTAGCCATTGCTCAAAAAAAGCACACGCGTCTTGACCCTCAACTTTTTCAGGCGGGCCGATGAGCCTTAGGTTGTTGCGACGGCCCCTGTTCTCCTGGTCTTCGACCTTCATTTCCAAAGTGGCGCATTTATCCTGTAGCTGTGCATGGAGCTTAAGTCGTCCTCTGTCTTTCCAATTCTTTCCTCCGCTTCTGTGATCCTGTTAGCTTGGTGTTGCAGCTCACCCTTGAGTCCGCTTATTCCCTCCAGCACATCGTCAAATTTCTTTGAAAAGTCACTTTGCATAGAGCGTATGGCGCCGAGGACTTCCACTTCTGGGCAATTGCCTCTGTGTTTGTGCTAGCAGCAGCTAGACTAGCTTTAGCTTGCCCCGTAGACGTTGATGTTTTCGATGCTACAGGGGTCTGCGGACCCCTTTTCTGAGATTTTCCTGGCATGGTGTTGGCAGGTAGTCTATTGTTCAAGTATGTGTATTTTAAGAAAGTTGTGGTCTTCTAAATTATTGTTTCAATATATTAGCCCGGGAGCCTCACGAAGACGCGTCTCACCAGTACTGTGCCATAACCGGAAGTCCGATTATTTTCTATTTAGTGTACTTCATGCAAATCTACTGAAAGAGAATAATGTGTTTGATTAAAAAATTTAAAATAAGTATATCAGAATATGTAGTGCCTAAACAGAGTTTACCAGGTTAACTAAATAACACAGGACTCCAAGATTTGATCGGAATAGATTTTGGCTGATCACGCAATTTATGAATGACAATTTATTTATTTAGTTATTGACACAAGATAGTAATGTTTTAGACACATCATTTCAATGTTGTATGTGTGTAGGTTTGTTTTGGGTAATTACTGTTTACTGTGTAAACAATAAACTGTGTTAACTGTTGTAATTGCAGTTTTAGTTAGTAACCATTTATTAAATAGGGAAGAACATTGAACATGTCAACACAGGGGGAGGAAACGTTTTATATATATATATATATATATATAATTACATTTTATATATATATAAATACATTTTATATTTGACTCATAACCAAAAATGTCCAACTCCAGATCTCCCCTTGTGGAACATACCTTAGCTATAGGGCTTGTAGGTCCAGATTAGGGCAACCAGATGGTTTTCCGGGGCAGTCTCCGTGTTAGACCCCAGCGAGACCGAAGAACCAAATGTGCCAAAGAACCCAGAAGTAGCGAGACACGGACACTCAAAACAAAGGAAAAAATGTCTTTACTGTATATCTCCAACATCAAAAACATAAACAAGGCAGGGTTGGACTGGATATCTGGCGAGGTCGGAGCTGGAACATGCAGTCTCTCGTGACGGTGGTTCTCAATAACCGAACGCCCGACGTCGGTCCTCGGCAGCCTAAAGAAGGGTAGATCCCAGGTGTTAATTAGTCCCAGTAGGCCTGATTAAGATGGGCAACACCTGGGATCGATTAGAGCGTGGGGGAGGCACAACAGTATCCCCCCCCTGAGGGGAGGCACCGGACGACCGCCCCAGAGCCCCCGGGTTCTCCCGATAGAAGTCGTCCAGCAGGGAGGGGTCCGCGAGATAGGAAGAGGGCACCCAGCTCCTGTCCTCCGGACCGAAGCCCTCCCAATCCACAAGGTACTGGAAACCCCGCCCCCAGCGGCGGACGGCGAGGAGCTTACGGACCGACCATACCGGATCTCCATCCGCCAGGACCCGGGGAAGCGGAGGAGCTGTAACGGGGGGAAACAAGGGACTGGAGACCACGGGTTTTAGCTGAGAAACATGAAAGAATGGGTTAACCCGGAGAGCCGGAGGGAGAACCAAACGCACCGCAGAGGGGTTAATGATTCGATCCACGGTGTAGGGACCAACGTACCGGGGATTCAACTTACGAGTTGATGTCTGGGAGGTCTGGAGGGGCAGGTCCCGGGCCAACAGCCAAACCCTCTGACCAGGCTGGTAGACAGGGGCAGGCACCCTCCGCCGGTTCGCGGCAAGCCGGGCCCGCTCCGTGGCCCGGAGTAGTGCGGCCCGGGCGGCCCTCCAAATGCGTCGACACCGGCGGAGGTGGGCCCTGGTGGTCGGGACCGCCACCTCCAGCTCCTGTTGAGGAAACAGCGGGGGCTGGTAGCCCAGGGAACATTGGAACGGGGACATACCAGTAGCGGAGCTCTCCATAGCGTTGAGGGAATACTCCACCCAGGGCAGGTACTTGGCCCAGGAGGTGGGGTTACTTGAGGTGACGCAACGAAGAGCCGCCTCGACGGCCTGGTTGGCACGCTCCGCCTGCCCATTGGACTGGGGGTGGTACCCAGAGGACAGGCTGGCCGTGGCCCCAATTCCCTTGCAGAAGGCCTGCCACACCTTGGAGATGAATTGGGGACCGCGGTCGGACACAATGTCAGAGGGGATTCCATGTAGGCGGACCACATGGAGGGTCAGGAGGTCCGCTGTTTCGGCCGCCGAGGGAAGCCCTGGGAGGGAAACAAAATGAACCGCCTTGGAGAAGCGATCGACCACGGTCAGGATGGTGTCACAGCCTTGGGAAACAGGAAGCCCCGTAATGAAGTCCAAGGCAATGTGGGACCATGAGCGACTGGGAACGGGGAGGGGGTGCAGGAGACCTGCTGGAGGGCGATGCGAAGCCTTGCTCCGGGCGCAGGTGGTGCAGGCGGCTACAAACCCCCTGACATCCCTCCTGAGAGTGGTCCACCAGAACCTCCGGCTGATGAACTCCGCCGTCCGCCGCTCCCCGGGGTGACAAGCAAAGTGGCTGGAGTGGCCCCACTCCAACACCTGCGGGCGGACAGCAAGAGGCACAAACAACCGGTTACAGGGGCCGTTACCTGGGTCTGGCTCGGCCCGCTGGGCCTGTCTCACCAGCGGCTCGATGGCCCAGGTGACTACACCCACCACCCGGGCTGAGGAAAGGATGGTGTCGGGGTTCTCCTTGACGGCAGGACCCTCCCCCGGGGACTGACGGGAGAGGGCGTCAGCTCTGACGTTCTTGGAGCCCGGACGGTAGGTGAGGGTGAAATTGAACCGGCTGAAGAAAAGGGCCCAGCGGGCCTGCCTGGAGTTCAGCCTCTTCGCCGTCCTCACGTAGGCCAGGTTCTTGTGATCCGACCACACGATGAACGGTTGCTCCGCTCCCTCCAACCAGTGTCTCCACTCCTCCAGGGCGGCGTGAACCGCCAACAGTTCCTTGTTGCCCACATCATAGTTCCTCTCAGCGGGTTCGAAACGCCGAGAGAAATAGGCACATGGGAGGACCCTGTGGTCCTCCTCTGACCGCTGTGAGAGAACAGCTCCGATGCCTGTGTCAGACGCATCTACCTCGACGACGTACTGCCTCGCCGGGTCGGGGTGGACGAGAACCGGGGCTGTGGTGAACAAACTCTTGAGTCGGCGGAAGGCCGACTCCGCCTCAGGTGTCTACACGAATGGTCGAGAGGAGGAGGTGAGGGCGTTGAGGGGGGCAGCCACCTGGCTGAACCCCTTGATGAACCGCCGCACAAAGCCTGCAAAACCCAGGAAGCGCCTGAGCTGCGTGCGGTCAGTAGGGCGTGGCCATTCCTCCACCGCCTTGATCTTGGCGGGGTCTGCACGCATCTGTCCATCCTCCACCACGTTGCCGAGATACGTCACCGAGTTGGTGTGGAAGACGCACTTCTCAGCCTTCACGTAGAGCCTGTTCTCCAACAGCCGTTGTAGCACCAGGCGGACGTGCTGGTGGTGTTCCTCCATGGACCTAGAGAAGATCAGGATGTCGTCCAGGTACACCACCACAAAGATGTCTAGCATGTCCCTCAGCACGTCATTCACCAGGCCTTGGAAAACTCCGGGGGCATTGGACAGACCGAACGGCATGACGCGGTACTCATAGTGGCCGAGATGGGTGTTGAAGGCCGTCTTCCACTCGTCCCCCTCCCTGATCCTGACCAAGTGGTATGCGTTTCGAAGGTCCAACTTGGTGAACACCCGGGCGTGCGTGAGTGGCTCGAAAGTGGAACTAAGAAGTGGCAGGGGGTACCTATTCTTCACCGTTATGTCGTTCAGTGCCCGATAGTCTATACAGGGCCTCAGGCCACCGTCCTTCTTAGCCACGAAGAAGAAGCCCGCTGCGAGGGGCGAAGACGACGGCTTTATAAGGCCCGAGGCTAGGGACTCAGCGATATAGTTGCGCATCGCCTCCCTCTCCGGCTGGGAGATGTTGTAGAGCCGCCTCTTAGGAAGGGCGGCCCCAGGAAGGAGGTCGATGGGACAATCATAAGGCCGGTGAGGGGGGAGTGAGAGGGCTCTGTCCTTACTAAACGCCAGAGAGAGGTCGTGATAAATGTGAGGCACCCCAGTGATATCTGGTGGAGAGGACACAGGCCTGGAACCGCTGGACGGAGACAACAGGTAGCGTGACAAGCTGTACTCCACCCCAAAACCCGTCCAGATGCCCAGGAGATGTGAGGGTCGTGCCTCTCCAGCCAGGGTCTACCCAACACAAGCGGCGCCGTGGGGGCGTGCAAAACAAAAAAACGAATGGACTCCGAGTGATTTCCCGAAAGAGTGAGTGTGAGTAGGTCAGTAGCGTGCGTAATAGTACCCAAAGAATGCCCATCTATGGCCCGAGGAGAGAGGGTGCGATCTAAAGCCACCAAAGGGACTCCCGCCTGTCGGGCTAGAGTAACATCCAGTAGACACTCGTCGGCACCCGAGTCTATGAGAGCGCCAACCGACAAGGTCTCCGTACCCCAGGCTAAGGTGGCCGGAAAAAGACGATTTAACGTACTATGGGGTGGGGAAAGGGATGTCTTGCTCACCCGTATGCCCCTTACTGGCGAAAGGTGGGATCGGCCAATCTCCATGGGCTCTCCGGGCCCGGACGTCGACCTGTCAACAGACAGCGCATGCTGAAAAGGGGGCGTGGCCAAGCCCGCCGCGGACTGGGTGGCGGTCGCCGAGGCAGAGCGACCGGGAGCCGGGCAAAGGAACGAACGCTGGGCTCGGTCCAAACGGCGTTCGCGCAGCCGTGAGTCCATTTGGAGAGCCAGGGTGATTAACTCTCTCAGCGTCTCCGGGCTGTCTCGAACGATGAGGTCCTTGACGGCGTCGCTCAAGCCCTTGCGATAGAGACAGAGGAGTGCTCTATCGTCCCAACCACTCTCAATTGCAAGGATCCGGAACTCCACCGTGAAATCGGCCACCGAGCGAGACCCCTGACGGCAAACTAGCAGCCGGTTTGCAGAATCCAGCCCGTCCAATGGATGGTCAAAGACCGCGCAAAACTCTCGCTTGAACAGGGGGTAATCGGTGGCATAACCCCCGTCGCTGTTCACCGCGGCTATCGCCCAGCTGAGAGCTCTGTCGGCAAGGAGGGACATCACAAAAGCAATCCTGGCCCCACCCGAGGAATACTTGGACGGCTGATGTGTGAACAGCAACTCACACTGAGCAATGAACCCACGGCACTGGTTCAAATCGCCCCCGAACGATCTGGGGCTAACCAAGCTGGGCTCGGCGCAACCGACTGACCCTGCGGGGACATCGGGGCCAGCTGGGACGTAGGACGAACTGGTTCCCGGACCGGAACCTGGGGCTGGATAGGTGCTGACTGCTAACGCGTCCAGAGATCGCTGGATGGACGCTAGGGCTCCGGACACAGCATCCACCTTGGCGGTGAGACTGGTGACCGTACTGACGGTAGTCTGCGACGTGTTCTCCAGCACCGCAATCTGGGACTGGACCGAGGCCAGTTCGGCCTGCAGTTGGGTAAGCTCGATGGCTTGTTCCGTTACAATCCTGCGTAACTCGGACGGTGTCCCGTGCCCCGCTTCTGGGTTCCCGGCTTGGCTCATTTTATTGTTCGGTTATTCTGTTAGACCCCAGCGAGACCGAAGAACCAAATGTGCCAAAGAACCCAGAAGTAGCGAGACACGGACACTCAAAACAAAGGAAAAAATGTCTTTACTGTATATCTCCAACATCAAAAACATAAACAAGGCAGGGTTGGACTGGATATCTGGAAAGGTCGGAGCTGGAACATGCAGTCTCTCGTGACGGTGGTTCTCAATAACCGAACGCCCGACGTCGGTCCTCGGCAGCCTAAAGAAGGGTAGATCCCAGGTGTTAATTAGTCCCAGTAGGCCTGATTAAGATGGGCAACACCTGGGATCGATTAGAGCGTGGGTGAGGCACAACACATGTCCCTGTTTTCCAAAAAATAGGATTTAAAAATATGTATATAGGCCAAATGTAAAAATGTTCCCTTTTTAAATCCTAATCAAATGTGTCAGATTTGACGATCTATGGGCCGCCAAACTACAAATAACCCCATTTTTCATTTGAGAAATCTGGTCACCTTATTGCAAATCAGAATGCATCATGGGATTTATTGATAGTCCGCCATATTGAGGACTCAAGAGTTGTAGGATTGTTGTACAGTTGTATTGTATTGTGGTGAGAACACACTAACGGAACATCATTCACCATAACCGTCCCATTCCCTTAAAGACGGTAGTTATGTGATGACGATATAGGTCTGCCGTGTTTCATTCATTTTGTTTTGATTTGTGAGTGAGCATAAAATAAAGTTGCAAGAAGTTGCAATACAACCTTCTTCATCGGCATCGCTTCATTTAGCCGCACCTGCTTCATTTGTGACCCCGACGCTCTCGGACGATTCCAGAGTTATTTTTCGTCATGTCAGCTCCTGGCGTTTATGCAGTCGCAATAAAGTTACCAGAGTTTTGGGAACAAAACTGCACTGCGTGGTTCACGCAACGCTGAGGCCCAGTTTGAGATCCGGAAGATTACTAGATTATGATTCTTCTACGTGATCGCAGCACTAGGAAATTCCACCTGCATGGATTGTGAGTTTATAGAAGAATCCTCCAGACACGATCAAGTACACAACTCTGAAAACGTACCTCCTGAAGACGCTCGGAAGTGCCGCCCATTTGAACAGCCTCCTTTTCATCACCGACACCCTGTGTGGACAGCGTTTCCTGTGCGACATGGGTGCCAAAGAGTGTTGTGCCCGTCTCGCCCATCGACATAGGTGGGGGGGGGGTCGCTGGAGGCTGCCAACGCCAGCAGAATTTAGATATTCGGTGACCGGCACGTCAAGCTGTGCTTCAATGGGTGACGGTTCACCTGGGATTTTGTTGTGTCGAAAGTATTCAGGCTTTTCGAGTTCCTGCACATGCCCTTCGGTTTGAAAAACGCAGCATAAGTGTTCCAGCGCCTGATGTATTCCATGTCACATCCTTATCGCCAGTACATCCAGAGGGGAGCACCTTTCCCACCTGTGGATTCAGTTTGAACGCCTCAGCGAGCACAGCCCAATCGCGAACCAAGGCTGCTGCCTTGGCAGCGTCTTTTGTGGACTACAATGCTGTTTGTGGACTACAGCTCAGCATTCAACGCGATAGTTCCTGCCAAGCTCGACACCAAGCTTAGAGGTCTAGGCGTGCCCCCATCCACGTGCAGCTGGATACTGGACCTCCTGTCAGACCGCCGCCAGGTGGTGAGGATGGGCAGCACCACCTCAGAGCCACTGACCCTCAACATGGGAGCCCCCAGGGATGCGTGCTGAGCCCTCTCCTCTACTCCCTCTACACCCACGACTGCATGGCTATGCACAGCTCCAACATCATCATCAAGTTTGCTGACGACACGACAGTGATGGGCTTGATCGCCGGCGATGACGAGACAGCCTACAGGGAGGAGGTCGGATCGCTGGAGCAGTGGTGCCAGGAGAACAGCCTCGCCCTCAACGTCAAGAAGACCAAGGAGCTGATCATGGACTTCAGGAAGCAGAGGGGAGAGCACAGCCCTATCTCCATCGACGGTGTTGCAGTAGAGAGGGTCAGCAGCTTCAAGTTCCTCGGCGTGCACATCTCCGAGGACCTCACATGGTCCACGCACACCACACACGTGGTGAAAAGGGCCCAACAACACCTGTATTTCCTCAGCATGGGCCCCGCATCCTGAGAACATTCTATAACGGCACCATCGAGAGTGTTCTTACAGGGTGTATCACCGCCTGGTACGGGAACTGCACTGCACTCGAGCGCAGAGCGCTTCAAAGGGTGGTGTGGACGGCCCAGTATATCGTTGGAGGTGAGCTCCCCTCCCTCCTGGATATATACAACCAGCGGTGCGTGGCAAAGGCCAAATGCATCATAAAAGACATTTCCCACCCCAGCCACAAACTGTACTCACTTTTACCGTCAGGCAGGTGATACCGCAGTATCAAGTGCCATACAAATAGACTCCGAGATAGCTTCCACAGTCAGGCCATGAGGCTGCTGAACAAGGGCGTATAGCATATAACAATGTATATTTTATTACATTGATTTCTATATACATATTGCTCTTTTTCTGTGCCGATATATTGCATTTTATAAATTGCATTTATATTTTTATTTTTATCTATTTTTATCTTATTTTTATAACTGCTGTCTGTCGTCGGGTATTGCACATAAGATTTTCACACCACTGCTTTATACTTGTGTAAACTGTGAAGTGACAATAAACTTGACTTGACTTGACTTGACTTGCCTCAGTCCCCAGCTGTACTCGCTGTACACACATGGTGCATGGTGCAAGGACAACAGCCTCGCACTGAATGTCATCAAGACTAAGGAGCTCATAGTGGACTTCAGGAGCCACTGGGGCACCCACTCCACCATCTGCCTCGATGGGACACCAGTGGAAATCATTAGCTGCTTCCATTTCCTGGAACTACAGATCTACGGCGACCTGGCGTGGATCCACAACGCGGAGGTCATGCTGAGGAAGGCACACCTATGCCCTGTGGAATAGGCAAAAGCTGGCTAGTGAACTTTTACTCACTGTGAACTGTTTTACATCACTGTGTGGATAGCAACACCACTACACAGGACAAGAAAGCCATCCAGAGGGTCTAAAAAAATCATCTGGTGTGCACTTCCATGCATTGAGAAGATCTTTAGGACCAGATGTCGAAGGAAGACCATCTCCATCACAAATCGGAACCCCCCTGGGCACCATCTCTTCTCCCCCCTACCGTCTGGTGGCCGGTTCTGTAGCATCCTTACAAGGAAGGTTCAAGGATAGTTTTTATCCACAGGCAGTGCGCCTACTGAACTGCTAGGAGTGCTGCCACTATCCTCCATCATCCATATTACATTACACTATCATACATTGGTGGAATTGCTGGACTCATTACAGTTACTGCGCTGTTCTGCACTGTATCAATGATGCTGCTGCAATACTGGCACTTTAAAATGCTTTTATATGCTTAATGCACAATTCAACACATGTACATATCATGCATCAGTCACTTCATTGTTATGTTTATTGTCATTTTTATTGTGTATAGTATATGTATAGAAGTTGTCTGCACCAGGTAAGAAAGTGGTGAGCCAGTGGGAGAGGCTGATGGAGCGTGATGAAGCCCTCTATTTTACCAGCCATAACCCTAATGGTTATGGCTATCAGTTGTTGCTGCCTCTGACCCTCCAGAAAGAGGTAGTCTACATGATGGTCATGGCCACCAGGGTGTGGACAGAACACAAGTGACTTGCTATTGGCCAGGTAAGTCCAAAGATGTTGAAACATGGGGTCGTATGCACTCTGGTTAGATGCCAAATTATTTTAGCTTGTGCTGTGCACATACATTTGAATCTAATGTAATCTAATCTAGCTGTGAGCGATGTGTCCTGGCTAAAGCTATCCAGCCTAAAATCCGGTCATATTTTGACAGTATCCACTGTTTCTGTCTTTTCATGCCTCATGAGATATTGGCAATTGACTTCACTCTACTTGAACGAACCAGCGATGGCAGAGAGAGTGCACTAACTGGTGTCTTCTCAAAGTATACCCAGGCTATTCCTACTAGAGACCAGTAGATCTCTAGTAGGAATATTTACAGAGTGGTCAGGCGCCCAGGAGAAAGGGGAGTAGTGTACTCTGTTGTTCCTGTCAATCAGGACAGCCCAGATCGGCAAGTCCACCGCACAGAGATGAGACAAGCCCTGGTACCAGAAAACATGCCTGAAAATGTAAGCTTTGCCCCCACAAGCTCACAGGCCTCTGATGATGACTCGGAGGAAGATACTTGGATCCTTTGGCCAAGAGAATGTTCAAGGTCACCTTCTGCTGACCCTAGTTGTCCCATCAGTGTCGGCGTGCAACCCCCAAATTCTATCTTGCCACCAGCCCCTTGTAGGCAAACAGAAAGAAGAAATGCTGGTCACCACCCAAAGCCCCACCAGTTACCCCAGTCTATGACCACACCTGGGGAGGTGAATGAAATTTCTTTCCATCGTTGGGGCGCCGATGCATTTGGAGGGAGTAGAGGCTGATCACCGAGGACAGGTTTAGGTAATCATTTATCAAGCTCCACACACACAACATTATGTATTTATACACAGACATTAGCAAGGACTGCCCTTGTTGTCTGGGGTCCTACTGCTTCTGGTGAATGATGAACGCCGTTAGTGTTGCATGTGGTAGACCATCACGCTCATTGTCTGGGGTCCTTCTGCTTCTGGTGAACAGCGAACATACTGCAGTTGTTGCCCTGTAAAGCGGCAAGGGAAAATCTGGAGGTATTAAAGGAAACTGTGAGAGACTGCGTACCACAGGAGGACCCGCCGACATTAACTGAGAGCTGTTTGCACAGGTTGTCAACTGCTGTTTTTAAGGTTTTTATATCGTTTTTATGTATAGTTGTTACTTGTAAACCTGAACCAAGTACTAGTGTGAGTACTAAGCAGGTAATTTAGCTGGTAGTATGAGTTTTATCCTTTTTGCATGTTTACCACCACAGCGTGTTTTATTGTGTGTCCTTTGTATTGCATGTCACCTAGTTCTTGAGTGCATTTGACTGTATATGACATTTAATATCTAAACGTGTCGAAATCCAGCAGGTATCTATAGGCTTGAGAGCGTGCTGTTAGTAAAGAGTCTGTTTAATAAAACAACTCTCCTACCTTGATTCTTTTTTTTTGGAATTTGAATAGTTTTCACTCATACATAGTGGGCAATGCTACATGAAGATTATATAAATTAAGCAGTTTAGGTCTCTTGTCTCTATAATTGAGATTTTTTCTATTGAAAGTTCTTCTTTTGACTTTTAACTTTTTTTTTAACATTCGACTTTTATGTAAGGCGCAAAGTCATGTGACTCTCTACAAGCCAATCACAGCGCTCCTTCTTACAAGGACTTCCTGCTTAGCTTTAGTAGTGACTGTTTTCATTCTCTGACCATGGCTGCAGAAGGGGATTTTCTGACGAGATACCGCGCTGTTTCAAATAAACTGAAGAAGTAAGGCATTGTGATATGGTTATTATAGTATATATAAGTATTCGGAGAGCTTGGACAATAATGTTAGTATTTACCACCTGTCTATCTATGCAGAGCCAGCTAGCGTGCTAATATTAAGCACTGTGTTTATGATTCATACGTCAGCTGATGATTGTCATAGGAAGTGTATTCAAGAAACATATAAATGACCGCAATGTTTACGCTAATCTTTATTTTGTCTGTAATGTGTCAGGCGTTTTCTTCGAAAGCCCAATGTTGCCGAGGCGAGCGAACAGTTTGGTAAGAGATGATCATTATTAACTGTGTTTTCCTAACATAACCCTAACCCCAAATTGACACAACGCAAGTTTCATTGGAAATCTTATCTTTATAAATAAGTATAGGACTAACTGATCTGTTATAGGACTAACTCAAACAACAGTTCAGCAAGGGTGTGTGTGTGTGTGTGTGTGTGTGTGTGTGTGTGTGTGTGTGTGTGTGTGTGTGTGTGTGTGTGTGTGTGTGTGTGTGTGTGTGTGTGTGTGTGTGTGTGTGTGTGTGTGTGTGTGTGTGTGTGTGTGTGTGGTGTGTGTGTGTGTGTGTGTGTGTGTGTGTGTGTGTGTGTGTGTGTGTGTGTGTGTGTGTGTGTGTGTGTGTGTGTGTGCAGGTCAGTTGGCCAAGGAGTTGAAGCAGCAGGACTGTCTCCAGTATGCTGCCTTCTGCAACCTCGCCATGGCACGGTAACGCAACACCACAACACACAGAGAAACAAACCAAATCCATAGTTGTCAGTTTCTGATAAGTTTAATTTATTGAATTTAAACTTAAGGCATATTTTTCAACAGTTTTGACCCATAGGCGAAGCATGAACAGGGCTATTTAAGAAAGGAATATACCACGATGGGCTGTCCCATTGTTGGAAGATCATTATGTACGACACGGGTGGTGGTGGTGGTGACACAACCGTGACACTTTGGTTGCTTACCACCCTCCAAAATACTACAGTGTACCACAGTGAATATGTTGAATACTTGATTCTCTAACGTACCAAGAAATAAAGGGTGTGCATTGTTTTTCAATAACAGCACACACTTTATTTTTAACAGTTCCAAATCAATGCACTGCTAATCAAATGGCCAAATAGAACATCGACTTCTCTGACAGCTCAAAAAAACGATATGCTCAAAGCAAATCAAAGTGGATTTGGAACGTTATGCACTAAATCAAGTATTCCTCAATGCTATGGTATAACTTGACCTACTATGTTCATTCTGATAGCGTTGTGTTTTACATGATGATGATGATGATGATGATGTGTGTGTGTGTGTGTGTGTGTGTGTGTGTGTGTGTGTGTGTGTGTGTGTGTGTGTGTGTGGTGTGTGTGTGTGTGTGTGTGTGTGTGTGTGTGTGTGTGTGTGTGTGTGTGTGTGTGTGTGTGTGTGTGTGTGTGTGTGTGTGTGTGTGTGTGTGTGTGTGTGTGTGTGTGTGTGGATCTTGGCTGCAGGTGTGAGCAGACGCTGTTCAATGCTCCCGGGGAAGCTCTGGCCCTCACAGACGCGGCCCGCCTCTTCCTCTCCTCGGAGAAGGAGAACCGGGCACTGCAGGCCCCGGGCTTTGATGAGCACCTGCAGGCAGCACTCAACTGCTACAGCTTCGCCATCAAGGTGATAAGCCCTCCCTTCACCCCCCACCCCCCCCCCCCCTCCCCTTCCCTCTGCACACGCCGTACCTTTTCATCATGGAACCCCTGTTGGAGCCACCAATAAGGCTTCCTGCTCTTCCAAACACTGTTTCACTCTCAAAAAAATGCAAAGCACAACCATCATTTAGGGTTGGCATAAAACATGGAAATGCTTTTTAGTTTTTCTTGCTATATTGCCACTTGTGCATACAGTACTAGAGAAACGCTGAAATAGTTAATTGGTGCTGTTGCAATGCCTTTCCTTGCCATCGTCATGGATCTTAAAGTAAATGGCAGAGGTCCCTCTACCATCTGGAGAATGGTCTGCTCTGTACATCCCGGCCCAACACCGTTGTACTCATGGCTTGCAGGTGTACATTGAGATGAACCAGCCTATCATGGCAGCCAGTCTGTCTCTAGAGCTGGGCAACGCACTCAAGGTAAGACGATGCTTAACCCTCTGGATTAAAAATAAATAAAAATACTTTCGGCCGCTCTGGAAGAGATTCAAATGCGCTACGTAAGCAAAGGGCCCACAGTGTCTTTAGTAATCTTGTTGACCTTGACCTTGACCTTGTTGTCTTCTGATGATGATGATGATGATAGGAGATGAACAGGCCAGGGGAAGCTGTGGTTCACTACCAGAGGGCTGCCGAGTTGCAGACACAGAATCCCGTGGAGGCTCTGCTGTCCATGGGAGAGATGGCATCCTGCAAAGTCCTCACCCGTGAGTTCAGCCGACTCGGTTATTCAATGGCATCGCGGAATGTCCCATTGTTTGGGTTCAAGGAATACAGAAAACCAAAACAATGTCATATTTCTATATATTCATATTTTTTATTTTATGATGATGTGAGCATCCTTTACCTTTTCTTCACACGGGTGGTTGGTCAGTTAATTTTTTTGTTTATTAGTGATGTCTGTGGGTATTTAAAGTGTATTGTTTGTCACTGTATGTTTCTTTGTGTATTGTTTGTCTGTGTGTATTTGACAGTATATATATTTTTATGTGTGTTCTATTTCATTCAATAACGGCCAGAGGCAGTGCTTCACACTGTATTTATCTGTATTATCGCGCATGCGCAGTCGAGAATGTTTTCATCAACAAAGTCACCTTTGACCCCAGGTCCCTAAGTGACATCTACCTGGGACTCTGGGCTCTGTTCCTTCATGTGCCGCATCACCGATTATTTTATTACAAAGCAATACAGCTACCCGCATGGCCCACATGAGAAACTTTATGTCTCACCTCATGCTTGCTTTGTCCCAGACGCTCCAGACACCAGGCGAGGATATTTTAGCTCGGTTTCCAGTTATGCGTCGCTGCTTTTATGTTTAGGGAACTTTGCATGCTAATGTCCATGTTAACCCTGAGCTCACAGATGGGTTTGGCTCGTCCAATACCCTCTCTCTCTGAGGGATGTAGGAGCACACTCCACACCTTTCCACTAGTCCAAGGCCAGCTCCAAGATACAAGATATTTATTGGCCATTTGTAACGAGTACATTGGAATGCTTACTCCCCATTCCCTCCCGCAGTATACATCTCCAAAACAATACCATAAAAATAATATATAAAAAAAAAAATATATATATATATATATATATATATATATATATATATATATATATATAAAACAAAAAAAGGGCAGCAAAGTGACTGATAGATGGTATGAACATCTGTTGAATTGTGCAAAAATATTTTAAAGCATTTAAAGTGCCATTAGTGCAGCAGCATCATGAATACAGTACAGTGCAGTAGCTGTGATGAGTCCAGAAAGTCCAGCAAAGTAGAAAAGTGTAATGTTAATTACAATGTTATGATAGTGGCAGCTGTTTGGCCAAGCGGTACAGCAGGCCCTGGAATGTACGGGCCAGGCTTACCAGACCAGACATCAGTTTGTTGGCTTAAGAGGCCAGCAAAGGTCTGTTGTGAGACAACCTAGAGGTGTTTAGCAAAGGAGGGTCCAACTGCATCCGCACGAGCGGCCGGACCAGCGCCACTACTCCGCAGAGTACCAGCGCTTCCAGAGGCCCAGGGTCAACGTTGCCACTCCCAGTGCCATAGGAGTGGCAGTTCTACCAGGGCCGTCGGCAGTTTAAATAAGGGGTTGATGGTTCCTCATGACCTCAGTCAACTAGTGTGAAGCACTGCCACTGGCAGTCAGTTAGAATGAAATAGAACAAGAGTTACATATGTAACTATGGTTCTGAATGACCGCCAGAGTTCTCTGTCACTCGGAAACCTGGTGAGAAGATTCCGTAGGAACACAGCCCAGAGTCCAAGGTGATTGTAAAGGCGTGTCACTAAGGGACCTGGGGTCACGAGTGACTTTGTTGACAGAACATTCTTGACTGCGCATGCACTATGTGGATAAATTCAGTGTGAAGCATGTGAAGTCATTGCCAACTTATTGTACTTTTACCTTATTGTACTTTTTACCTGAGCACTGGCTCAGTTCTTGGAAACTTGTAAGGAATGAAATGCATTTTGACTTCTGGTGACAAGTTGTTATCTACTTAGTGTGGAACACACTACTACTATAGTATTCGCTTTGGATAAAAGCGTCTGCTAAATTACTGTAATGTAATGTCATCCAATTCATAGACCCTAAAGTAAATGGTTAAATACGTAACTCTCGTTTTTCTTTATGTATTGTTGATGTCTTATGAGTATTTGTGTGTGTGTGTGTGTGTGTTCTGCAGGGGACTACGATGGAGCGTTGACTGTGTTTACCGAGATGCAGCTGATCTGTCAGGAGAGGGGCCTGCAGCTGCCTTCCACCAACGCCCCTGTCGGTGAGTCGGCCGACTGTCTGTTTGTGTCCCAACTTATATACTGTATGTGTGTGTATGAATGGGTGAATATGAGGCATGACTTGTAAAGCGCTTTGGATAAAAGCGCTATATAAAAGCAGTCCATTATCATTACACGGTACATGTTTACACGGTCGATGTTCCTGTGATGATGAGTAAGACTCTCCCGATTTCGTGTCGTCCGCTCAGGGGCCTTTCTGGACATCGTGGCCAAGTGTGAGATCTCCAGAGTTCTGCTGCTCATGTTTCTGGAGGTATGTTTTCAACCAAAGAAAGAAATGATTTTGACTTAACAATGTAGCGACATATAGACCTCTAAACTATAAAGAGCCTGTGAGTAACTATAAAGTAGCCATTGGTTAACTGAGTTTGAGTTTGGAGGAGGTAGGCTCAATGCTGTCATTAGAGACTCTAATTGGAGACGAAAAATATGAAAAACAATAGGTGCTTACGAATACAAAAAACAGATTTTTGCAAATCTAATTATAACTGCTTGGTATGAATGGGTCTGAAAATTTAAGTTTTCAGTTTCCTCCTCTGCAGTTTGCCAAACCTGAGCAATACAGTTCAATACGCCAGCTGCATGGTTGTATTATAGGTTATGGAAGTCATTTTGGAATTGTGCCTTGTTTGTGCTCTGTCATCTCTACAAGAGGGCACTAGTAATCTAGTGCTGAATTACTAGGCGGAAGGGCTGAATGTTATGTTAAGTCACTGCATAGTTGGTGACGCGTGTGCGTGCGTGTGTGTGGTCGGTCGGTCGTTCACCAGTTATGTGATGTCACACTGACATACACATCCATGGCTAAGGAGCCCCGCCATTGTTAATTAAAACGGGGTTTTTTTAACCATTATTTTGACATTCTCTGTGGCCGAGGATTTTGTATCATTAACAATCAAAATGGCCGTGACCCCCTCCCTCTTGACCCAACCTTCAAAGACACTGCAGTGACCCCCTCCCTCTCGACTCACCCTTAGAAGACACTGCAGTGACCCCCCCCCCTCTCGACTAATCCTTAGAAGACACTGCAGTGACCCCCTCCCTCTCGACTCACCCTTAGAAGACACTGCAGTGACCCCCCCCCCCCTCTCGACTAATCCTTAGAAGACACTGCAGTTACCCCCTCCCTCTCGACTCACCCTTAGAAGACACTGCAGTGACCCCCTCCCTCTCTACTCATCCTTCAAAGACACTGCAGTGACCCTCCCCTCTCGACTAATCCTTAGACACTGCAGTTACCCCCTCCCTCTCGACTCATCCTTCAAAGACACTGCAGTGACCCCCTTCCTCTTGACTCACCCTTAGAAGACACTGCAGTGACCCCCTCCCTCTCTACTCATCTTTCAAAGACACTGCAGTGACCCCCTCCCTCTCGACTAATCCTTAGAAGACACTGCAGTGACCCCCTCCCTCCCGACTCATCCTTCAAATACACTGCAGTGACCCCCTCCCTCCCGACTCATCCTTCAAATACACTGCAGTGACCCCCTCCCTCTCGACTAATCCTTCAAAGACACTGCAGTGACCCCCTCCCTCCCGACTCATCCTTCAAAGACACTGCAGTGACCCCCTCCCTCTCGACTCACCCTTAGAAGACACTGCAGTGACCCCCTCCCTCTCGAATCATCCTTCAAAGACACTGCAGTGACCCCCTCCCTCTCGACTCACCCTTAGAAGACACTGCAGTGACCCCCTCCCTCTCGACTCACCCTTAGAAGACACTGCAGTGACCCTCTCCCTCTCGACTCATCCTTCAAAGACACTGCAGTGACCCCCTCCCTCTCGACTAATCCTTAGAAGACACTGCAGTGACCCTCTCCCTCTATCGACTCATCCTTCAAAGACACTGCAGTGACCCGCTTCACCTTTTTCAATATTATTGTCAGACATTCATTATCATGTAGCTGGCCTTTAAAAACAGCTTGAAGCACAGTGCAAATACAGTTTTAATTTGCCTTTTTTCCACCATTGAACACAATACTTCAGATAATGCTGTTGGTTTTAACAGCTATCTGACCCCCCTCCTCTCCCCTTTAATAACCTTGTGAACAAAGATTGAGAACCATTGTTCAAAATAACTAACTGTAACAGTGTCCTCCCCTTCCCAGCCTCCTCCTCAGAAGCTGCTACCAGAGCATGCCCAGACCCTGGAGAGGTACGCCTGGGAATCCTTCGACCCGCACAGCCACGGTAAACGCACGCACGCACGCGCGCACCTTCTGGGGTTTAATTCCTAAATATATCCGTTTTGATTCTTGTGTTCACTCACGAAACAGATGAATGACATTCGCCGGAATTGCTGGGTTTCTTTATTCTAAGATGCAGTTGTTGCATAGCGCCAGTAGCGGTGCTGTGGGTACTGGTGGAACCAGGCTGTTATACTCATTTAAGAGGAATGACTTCTGTCCTCTCCTCCCCAGTGACCTTCCTGCCCGAGACGGTTTTCCTGTTGCTCCAGTCAGTCGTGGTGAGAAACAAAGCCAACATCTTTTGGTTTTTTTTGTAGCCAACAGGATTTCCTGCTTCCAACTTCCTTACATAGGAAGAAAATGTAAAATAAATACATCTAAAATGCGTACGTTTGTGTATTGGTTTAAACATTTTGCACTCTATATTATGTGTAGATTATGTGTTACAATGCATTTGTTTAATATGTGTTATGAGTTATGCCTTTGATAACCCTTAACACTAATCCTTAAAAAGGCTAGAAGGCATTCAAAATGAACAGGTTAACAAACGCTAGCTAGCTAGCGATTACGATTAGCTCTTGAACCGGGTAGAGCAGCAGGAGCGTAGAGGAGACCGTGTCCAGGTGATCTGTGTTTGCAGTTAAGGGTTTATTTATGCCTAGTGTCATGGCAAATGTGTTTCACAGATGGCCTGCCAGGAGAAAGACACGGAATCTCTGAAGGCTCTTCAAACGGAACTGTGGTGAGCATTCCTCAACCCCTTCCATCACTCCAGAGACACAGCCCTGTTCCACTGCTTTTTCCCTTATCCCCGTCAACCGTGTTACTTTTGTACTTCTGCTTTAGGCCCTATCTCTCTGCTGAGCAGAACCACCTTCTCCACTTGGTGGTCCAGGAGCGAATCACCCCCTCTGGCCAAGGAATTTAGTACAGTCCGCATTCAAGGTTCCAGTTCCTCTTAACCCCCCCCCCCCCCCCAGGAGAGCTCCACAATGGAACATTCCCATCTGTGGTGAGGTCTGTCTTAGCGCCCCCAGGGAAGGTTGTCGCATCAGGAGTCACAATTGTGCTTTTCTTGAGTCGCCCCGGGAGCGTTCCATCTCCTCCTCCACTATCCTGGTGCAATAGAACCGGTTTGGGAAGAGAACCCGATATGTCGCAGTTTAGTCTAATCCTCTTATGACCCCCAATTTTTGATGATGATCCCGTTTTAATGTGTTCTTGTTGTGTGTTTCAATGCTATGTTTATTTATTTGCTGTAAACGTCTAGAAGATGTTTAGTTAATAAAAAAAAAAAAATGTATTAATAAAAATATATGGCTTAAAATTGACATGTGAGCCCTCCATCTCTTGTTAATTAGATCTTCACGCGTACAAATGATATGTACTTTTTATTATGATAGCAGCCAACTACAACGCAACATCAAGAGTCACAACAAGTTATAAAAAAATAATATAAATGGTTACAATGCTGCAGATAAGTAAACAAAAAAAGGTTAAAATATACTTCAAATAGTAAAATAGCAATACAACTTTGTAGTACACTTGACAGTCAAGCTGAGGCATCTCTTCCCTGATTCAAGTACTGCAACAGGAGCTTAGTGGTCTTACTGCCATGCTGCGATGTTGAATACAGTACTACATCCCTTCTAGCGATGGAATCACATTGTAGAATACAGTACTACATCCCTTCTATCGATTGGAATCACATTGTAGAATACAGTACTACATCCCTTCTATCGATTGGAATCACATTGTAGAATACAGTACTACATCCCTTCTAGCGATTGGAATCACATTGTAGAATACAGTACTACATCCCTTCTAGCGATTGGAATCACATTGTAGAATACAGTACTACATCCCTTCTAGCGATTTGAATCACATTGTAGAATACAGTACTACATCCCTTCTAGCGATTTGAATCACATTGTGGAATACAGTACTACATCCCTTCTAGCGATGGAATCACATTGTTGAATACAGTACTACATCCCTTCTAGCGATGGAATCACATTGTAGAATACAGTACTACATCCCTTCTAGCGATTGGAATCACATTGTAGAATACAGTACTACATCCCTTCTAGCGATTGGAATCACATTGTGGAATGCAGTACTACATCCCTTCTAGCGATTGGAATCACATTGTTGAATACAGTACTACATCCCTTCTAGCGATTGGAATCACATTGTAGAATACAGTACTACATCCCTTCTAGCGATTGGAATCACATTGTGGAATGCAGTACTACATCCCTTCTAGCATTGGAATCACATTGTGGAATGCAGTACTACATCCCTTCTAGCGATTGGAATCACATTGTGGAATACAGTACTACATCCCTTCTAGCGATTGGAATCACATTGTGGAATGCAGTACTACATCCCTTCTCGCGATTGGAATCACATTGTGGAATGCAGTACTACATCCCTTCTAGCGATTGGAATCACATTGTGGAATGCAGTACTACATCCCTTCTAGCGATTGGAATCACATTGTGGAATGCAGTACTACATCCCTTCTAGCGATTGGAATCACATTGTGGAATGCAGTACTACATCCCTTCTAGCGATTGGAATCACATTGTGGAATACAGTACTACATCCCTTCTAGCGATTGGAATCACATTGTGGAATGCAGTTCTACATCCCTTCTAGCATTGGAATCAAATTGTGGAATGCAGTACTACATCCCTTCTAGCGATTGGAATCACATTGTGGAATGCAGTACTACATCCCTTCTAGCATTGGAATCACATTGTGGAATGCAGTACTACATCCCTTCTAGCGATTGGAATCACATTGTGGAATACAGTACTACATCCCTTCTAGCGATTGGAATCACATTGTGGAATGCAGTACTACATCCCTTCTAGCGATTGGAATCACATTGTGGAATGCAGTACTACATCCCTTCTAGCGATTGGAATCACATTGTGGAATGCAGTACTACATCCCTTCTAGCGATTGGAATCACATTGTGGAATGCAGTACTACATCCCTTCTAGCGATTGGAATCACATTGTGGAATGCAGTACTACATCCCTTCTAGCGATTGGAATCACATTGTGGAATGCAGTACTACATCCCTTCTAGCGATTGGAATCACATTGTGGAATGCAGTACTACATCCCTTCTAGCGATTGGAATCACATTGTGGAATGCAGTACTACATCCCTTCTAGCGATTGGAATCACATTGTGGAATGCAGTACTACATCCCTTCTAGCGATTGGAATCACATTGTGGAATACAGTACTACATCCCTTCTAGCGATTGGAATCACATTGTGGAATGCAGTACTACATCCCTTCTAGCGATTGGAATCACATTGTGGAATGCAGTACTACATCCCTTCTAGCGATTGGAATCACATTGTGGAATGCAGTACTACATCCCTTCTCACAAGTTACCCCCATAGTACTGTGCACTCGCTAAATGCTTTTGACTAATACCCCCTAGCTTAACAAACTATACATAAAGAGACAGGCTATGGGCTCAGTTGTTTGGGTCATTTTGTATTATCGCTCTAAACCTGTTGGCCATACACATCAAATGATTCATTTACTGGTAATTCTATGATCATGCGATCATGCTGCCACAAAATATGAATTGAAATTATCCCCCCCCGCCCACCAATTATACTCCATCACGTCCACCCTTTTGTAGAAGCATTTCCCATACAACACAACAATACCCCCCGCCCCCCCCATGAAGCCTAACGTTCCCCTTCATCTAGGCTTTCACCTAACTTCACGTCTGTAACACATCCACAGATAAACGCAATTTTTATTTCTTTTTTTAAACAACACATTATTCCTTCCCAAATGGTTTCAGATGGCCAACGCTCCATTTTTGGTTCCGTTTCCGATGAGAAAAGCTCCCGGAATCCTCAGCCTTAGTCGCTCTTCTTCCTCAGGACGATGTAGGTGACGCCCAGGATGAAGGTGAGTACGAAGGAGACCCAGGCCAGCACGTAGCTGTGTCCGAGGCTGCCTCCCTCCTTCTTGTGGAACTGGAACTCGGAGGTGTAGACTGAGGCGGCGATCATTATGCACAGACCTGCCGAGGTGGAGGAGGCAAAGGGAGTTGCCATAGTTACGTAAAACAGCTCAAGTGGGTTGAGCAAAAGTTCATGGATTATTCTTGCAAGCCCCCCTCCACAGGAAAATTGGCTCATTATTAATAATCATAATAATGTGATTCCTATAGTGCCTTTCATCAGGAGCCAAGGCCCATTACATCTAGGAGACAGTCTTTACCTGTTGATGTGTGTGTGTCAGTTTGAGTACCGAGGCATTGTCTATATCTTATTTGTGTGTGTGTGTGTGTGTGTGTGTGTGTGTGTGTGTGTGTGTGTGTGTGTGTGTGTGTGTGTGTGTGTGTGTGTGTGTGTGTGTGTGTGTGTGTGTGTGTGTGTGTGTGTGTGTGTGTGTGTGTGTGTGGACATCCTGGACTTTTGTTAAAACACAGACCTCAAAGTGCCTGCCCATGTTTACAGTGAGTGTGCGAGTATGATGTTCACATGACAGACAACAAAAAGCCAGTGAAGGAAAACCCCCAGGGGAATATTGGCAGTCACAACAACTGGTGCAACGAACCAGCGTCAACAGGTTTACAACGTGTGTTTTGTATTGTAATGCCTCACCCGACGTCACCACTACTTACAGGAGAGCATCTGCAGGATTCCGGAGAGTGTGAAGCGCTGTCCCTTCCCAAGCATGAACAGTTGAGCCACGAACACAAACAGGGCCAAAATGGCAAAGATACAGGCCAGAACGGAGGTGGCCTGCACTACCTGTAGATACTCTGTAGGGGGAGACAAAGAGGTAGCCATTTCAACCAATTTCAAATTACCCGAGCTGCACGCACCACCGCCATACAGTACATACATTTGACTCAATACCAGGCTAAATGAAAAACAACACACTCCTTGTTTCTCGAAACAAACAAAACCGATTCAAGCCGATTTTGTTAACCCCTCAAAGCGTGTTTTACGTGACACTCGTTGTGATGTGTGTGTGTGTATTAGGGACGTTCCAATGTGTGACTGATGTGAGAAGGATCCTTCCATGTGCTGTAGGGGTTACCTTCAGGGTAGTCGCTGGGGTTGTTGGTGTAATGCCAAGTGGACCCTTGGAGCAGCCAGCGTCCCCACACGTCTGTGTACATGGTATCAGTTATCCACCAAGCCTGTGGACATTGCAGTACACCTTGCAGCTATGTTTTTTCTTTTGAATGCACATGCAGTACTTCTGCAGAATAAATACAGAAAGCGGTGGCCCCCTGGGAGATAGAACCACTTAACCACTTGACACCATTAGTAGTTCAGCATAGTCACGCTCTTTCTTCTCTCTCACACACACACACACACACACACACACACACACACACACACACACACACACACACACACACACACACACACACACACACACACACACACACACACACACACACACACACTAAAAGTCAATCCGCATGTGAGAGCTTCATGATGTATGCAAGATAAACACCACATATGGAATATTAATTGTCTTACGGCATCCGGCCAATGTGTGTGCTTGTTAACGCAACAATTCATCTACTTAGTGTTTGTGGAGTGGAAAACCGAAGGAACTCATAAGCACTGATAGTAGTTAAAATAAGTAGTTAATAAGTAGTTAAAATAAGTAGTTAAAGAGTACGGCAGTCCTACATTATCCAGGGTGGCCACCAGTAGCAGGACGATGGTGGTGATGTGCAGAAGGACAATTCCAGCCAGGACCAACATGATGGCTAAACACAGATAACACAATCAAACGGAAGGGCTGTGGGTTATTTATGTACAAAATGTGTCATAAACAGACAGGGAGAGTGAGAGTGAGAGTGAGAGTGAGAGAGAGAGAGAGTGTGAGTGTGAGTGTGAGTGAGTGAGTGAGAGATCGAGGGGGGGGGGGGGGGGGGTTTGCTGCTAGAACTCAGGAAGAGAATGAAATAACAGCCAGAATCAGAGGGAATAAGGGCAGCTGAAGCGAGTTGGGACTCGTCCCAGACGTTGCATTCAGACCGTATTTTGGAGTAATTGCATGGCCCATCTTCAGTGACACACACCCCTACTTACACCCATGCCATGATCCCCTGAGCACCTCTGCTCCCCACTCAAACAGACGAATAATATGTTTAATATGCTGCCCTGTATCTGGTGCAGTACAATAGGCGTCTGCATAGGTAGCGTGCAGAGACAAAAATTAAGAAGACAAACTACAGATGCTGTGAATAGGCCTACATATATAGCATATCTCTCTCTCTCTCTCTCTCTCTCTCTCTATATATATATATATATATATATATATATATAGTACACACATGAGGTGCTTTTACATTGCTGGCGTGACATGTGTTGCATCCTTGCTGCAGTCCCACCTGGGACTCCTAACACCACAGTCTTTGAAAATAAGCTCAAAACATAACTTCACTAAACAAGTGATTCACCAAACTAAATGTAACCTTATGTTCAAATAATCAAATGTAATACATTCCACAACATGTTATTAGAATTCCAATCAACCTCGAAAAACATAATAGGCCTAATGATCTAATAACAGCATGTTTTGTTATAACCTAAGCTTTTTGAAATAATCAAATTAAGTTGAATCAATAGTTGTTTGTGCGTCCCTCAGATGTGATGCATGTATTATAACTTAATACATTTGTGCAATGTCTAAGTTGATAACACCACATTGTGTAGAGTTATCAACTCCACACTATGTGTATATATAGTATATCATGAGAAACCTAAAAACATGTAGACATATTACTATGCATGACTGTTTCACGTTTTTATATCCTCAGGGTTTAAGAAAATGTTCACCACAGGCTAAATAATTGCACAATAATGGAATAACATGCTATGTGTATGAACGTATTGTACTTTTCTTATGACTGATGGTACCCCTGCTACATAATAGTCAGATATTACATGATGTACAATAGGTGGTGATTCTTGGCCCTGCTGTCTGCTGTGAAAAGAGCGCCAGAATATGACGACGGAAAAATAATAAGCGCCTCTTAAAGCACGCATACAAATAGGCTTATTTAGTTGACCTATTTCAACATCAGGCTGTTCGAAAAACCAATTGTATATCCATTTACTTTGGCAGTCGCATAGTTAAAAGACGAGATCTCGTCAAAGCGTTGTTGGAAAGCAACTCTTGAGTTTCAACTCGTAGTAAAGTTTGTTAGGCTGGCGGTTAACAATCGTAGAAAGAAAACACTCTAAAACTAGAATTGTTAGCCATGCGTTACGCCGTATACGAGCACACAAAACCAAATCAAACTTTGAAACAAACTTGCACAAACTTACCTGTAAGCACTTTGACGTACGAAGAAGTGTCTGCGATCCGAAACACTAGTAAACCCACTCGGCTCAGGACTCGGGATACACATCAGCCTACTTTCTCCACCTCCGTTCACTCCCTCCCTTTTCCCCTCACAAAACCCCACCCATATCCTCGAACATTTTCTCTCCAAAAAAAAGTTGGGAGACGCTTGTCCGTTCCCCCGCTGTAACACTACACGTCCGTGGTGTGACAGCGTCATCACTGTTGCTTACAATGGCGCAGCCGTGCGGGACCGTGTTGTGTGCACAACGCGGGGCACTTTCTTTACTAACAACTCCTCTAACTAACTAACTCCCTCCATCAGTCACTTTATTGTTCGTTATTGTGCATAGCATTGTTATAGTATAGTGTTGTATATAGTATAGCATATAATTGGTAGTATTGCATTTTGTTTAGTGATGCAAAGTATACTATTGTTGTTGAAATTCATTCTGTGGGAGGGAATGGGGAGTAAGCATTCAATTCAACTTGTTGCACATGGCAAATCAAAACATCTTGAATGTTGACTCTCTCGTCTTTGTTATTGTGCTCACAAGATAAAACGTGTGCATTCAAGATCATTTTCTTGTGGGAACAAGTCTTTATCTTGTGCACACAAGTTGTTTGTTGTGAATACAAGGTCATTTCAGCTTTGAGGACCACTGGGGTAAGTTGCAGTGTTTGGGGGGAATGAGACCACCTTTATCGAGTCCGAGTCCAGACTAAGACCTTAAAGGGTATAGTCCGAGTCAAGACCAAGACCTTAAAGGGTATAGTCCGAGTCAAGACCAAGACCTTAAAGGGTATAGTCCGACTCCAGACCAAGACTTTGGGATTTTAGGGCGGTCGAGACTGAAAAAAAGTTTTCAATACCATGGATTTAATTAAACATATTTACCGTCACCCCTTAATACTCTTTATCTCAGGGTTCCTTACAGGCAGTTAAAACGAATATAACCCTCTTCATATAGACTCTTGTAGGCTGTCAAAATACCTGGAGTTTGAAAGGAGCTCAACCTGAACATTTTATGAAGTTAAAAGTTAATATGAAAAAACTGAATATGTTATAAATGTATGTATGTACTGTATGTAGAAGTCTTTGAGATATATATTGAGCTCCTTTGACAGCTCACATTATACTGACTTAAATAGCAACATAGGATTTCACAAAGTGTGACATTTAATAGCATTATAAAGCTCTCAACATAAGTCATAATTACAACACATACACCATTATACCGTCTAATTCAGTAATAATTACAACAAACAGAGCCCCTTTGCACCCTCGCATGCACGCACGCACACACACACACACACACATGCACACACACACACACACACATGCACACACACACACACACACACACACACACACACACACACACACACACACACACACACACACACACACACACACACACACACACACACACACACACACACACACACACACACACACACACACACACACACACACACACACACTTTAGAATAGGAGAAAGATGCAGAAGAGAGTGATGCATTTTTTTGACTGCTCTGCCCATAACTGCCAATTACTGCAGTATTTCATCAATTTAACAATTTATTTAGATTTTTGTTGATTTTTGTTTAATTTCAGGAACTAGACGTTGCTCTTGAGAAGCATGTAGTTCAGCACTTCAGAAAACTTCAGAAAACTCTCTACCGGGGCTAAGGACGCAGGCACAGACAACACGTTCATGGTCAACATGTGGATTCGAGGGAATCGCTCATGGTGTTAAAAAAATAATACGGCGGCACACTATATCTCCCTCCTGAACAAGGGTCCTATGTTCCTCCGGGTTCTGTTCCCCACTCCTGAAAAAGGGTCCAATGTCCAATACAGGAGAAGGAACATAGGACCCGGGGAACATAGGGCCCGAGAAACATAGACCCCCTTTCAGGAGCAGGGAACATAGGACCCATTTTCAGGAGTGGGGAACATAGGACCCGGGGAACATAGGACCCGGGGAACATAGAACCCGGGGAACATTGGACCCGGGAAACATAGAACCCGGGGAACATAGGACCTGGGAAACATAGGACCCAGGGAACATAGGACCCAGGGAACATAGGACCCAGGGAACATAGGACCCAGGGAACAGACCAATGAATAGCAAAAACCAACTGCAACTATCCTGATGCTTTTAGATGAACAAGACCTGATGAACCAAACACTATTCGTTATCACGGAGGAAACAGACAGACAACCTCATAAAGCGTTGTGTGTGAAAGTGTGTAAGTTTAAAGTTGAACCATATTAAAGCATTTTTCAATTGACCCTCTAAAACCTGTTCTTGAAACAGTTCCACATATATGATTGTGAGTGTGTCTTTTAAGTAATACAGCAATGTTAAAAACGTCCCGCCCAAAGTCACAGCTGGATTATTTGCGACCATCTTGGGCACGATTACACCCAAGCGTCGCCGGAAGAAGCGAGGGAGGCGAGCCGGCGTGCTAGTCAGGCTGAAATGTCGATCCAATCGCCCCCCACTACCCACCATTCTACTGGCTAATGTACAGTCTCTGGACAATAAGCTAAGCGAGTGTGTGTGTATTCAATTCCACCGGGAAACTAAGGACAATTGTATCATCTGCCTTACGGAGACATGGATGTCGGAGGGGGTTACCGACGCAGCTATCGAGCCGACGGGATTTTCCGTCCACCGGGCGGACAGAACAAAGGCTCTCTCCAGTAAAGATTGCGAAGGGGCCAAGTGCGACACCAAGCTTAGAGGTCTAGGCGTGCCCCCATCCACGTGCAGCTGGATACTGGACCTCCTGTCGGACCTCCGCCAGGTGGTGAGGATGGGCAGCAGGGATGTGTGTTGAGCCCTCTCCTCTACTCCCTCTACACCCACGACTGCATGGCTATGCACAGCTCCAACGTCATCATCAAGTTTGCTGACGACACGACAGTGATGGGCCTGATCGCCGACGACGACGAGACAGCCTACAGTGAGGAGGTTGGATCAC
This sequence comes from Muraenolepis orangiensis, assembly GCA_027704905.1. Lineage (NCBI taxonomy): Eukaryota > Metazoa > Chordata > Actinopteri > Gadiformes > Muraenolepididae > Muraenolepis > Muraenolepis orangiensis. The sequence continues at coordinate 5,295,764 of CM051003.1, read as the reverse complement.
TGGAGCAGTGGTGCCTGGAGAACAGCCTCGCCCTCAATGTCAAGAAGACCAAGGAGCTGATCGTGGACTACAGGAAGCAGAGAGGAGAGCACGCCCCTATCTCCATCGACGGTGTCGCAGTAGAGAGGGTCAGCAGCTTCAAGTTCCTCGGTGTGCACATCTCCGAGGACCTCACATGGTCCACGCACACCACACACGTGGTGAAAAGGGCCCAACAACGCCTGTATTTCCTAAGGTGTCTGAGGAAATTCAGCATGGGCCCCCGCAACCTGAGAACATTTTACACCGGCACAATCGAGAGTGTTCTTACAGGGTGTATCACCGCCTGGTAAGGGAACTGCACCGCACTCGAGCGCAGAGCGCTTCAAAGGGTGGCGTTGGTGTTGAGCGTCCCTCCCTCCTGGATATATACAACAAGCGGTGCGTGGCCAAGGCCAAACACATCATAAAGACATTGCCCACCCCAGCCACGAACTGTACTCACTTTTACCGCCAGGCAAGTGCCGCACAAATAGAGATAGCTTCCACAGTCAGGCCATCAGGCTGCTGAACAAGGGTGTATATAGTATACATTGTATGTATATTGATTTTTATATATATATTGCTCTTTTTCTGATATATTGCATTTTATATATTGCATTTTTATATGTTTAACTTATACAGTTTTGTATATAATTTTGACTTCTTTTTATCCTAGTCTGTTTTTTATAACTGCTAAACCAAGTAAAATAAAAAAAATAATCATAATCAATGAAAGGTTATGAAGGTTTGAAGTTATATCATTTAGCATTTTTGACCGTGAGAACCTCTTTTGATTTGACCTTTTGCTTCCTTATGTCACAACTCCATAGTTTAGAGTCTAACAAACATCAGGGATACAAAGAAACAAACCACAGTCTAAACTTTAGACTATGGTTTGTTTCTTTGTATCCCTGACGTTTGTTCCTAAAACATCAGGGATACAAAGAAACAAACCATAGTCTAAACTTTAGACTGTGGTTTGTTTCTTTGTACCCCTGACGTTTGTTCCTAAAACATCAGGGATACAAAGAAACAAACCACAGTCTAAACTTTAGACTGTGGTTTGTTTCTTTGTACCCCTGACGTTTGTTCCTAAAACATCAGGGATACAAAGAAACAAACCACAGTCTAAACTTTAGACTGTGGTTTGTTTCTTTGTATCCCTGATGTTTGTTCCTAAAACATGACTATAATAAGAGTCATGAACATTCAAACAGTTTCACTGAAGATGCTTCTGTAGATGCTGGCAGTCTTCCTGCATGATCATGCTCCAACAAACCAAATGCTTTGCTTTCAGCCATGTCTGTCTCCCAATCCGACAATACAAGGGGAGATCGGGCACTTCATGAGGCAACAGCTCATGAAGTCCAGGTCCCAGTCCCAGTCCAGGTCTCTGGTCATCCCACGACTGGCCTGCTTTAACGGTCCAATGGCTGTGCTGTACCAGCATGCACTACTTAACCTCTTCACAGGATTCCCCATGCATGCACCTGGTGGTCAACCAGCATAAATATGCACTGGTCACAGCCCTGTATTGGCATATGTTATATATGGCACATATGTTTGTTCATGATTCTCTACCAAGCTGTTTTTATTAGCTTGTTTGTGCAGCACTTTTCTGCAGTTGCTCCAATATTGATTATATGCTTTGACTGTACCCAGCAGCCCATGTAGGCCACGTCGGTTTGTATTAAAGCGTCAGCTAAATGGTCCAGAAGACTGCTGACAAAAGCAAATCGGTATCTCCATGGATACTGAACCTTTGTTTGTGATGGCTTTTGTGATTTGCAATCTTGATTAGTGCTAACAATTTGTTTTATATGCGCTTGGCTACAACATCTAAGAAAAATAACCTTAACATGAGCTCAGCTGTTTTATTCCTATACAAAGTGTGTACGTATATATTGTATATGTATCACTCAGTTCATTCTGTGGTCCAAAATTCATGAATTCAGGAAACTATCAAATAAAGTCAGTATTTTTTTCCAGTTATAGAAAACCAGTAAAATAAACGGTTGAAAATAAGAAGCATTCACCTGGGTATCAACGTGCTGCCACTATCATAACATAGTCATCCATAGTACATTACATTTTGGACTTTCTGGACTCATTACAGCCACTGCACTGTTCTGCACGTTACTGCACTGTATTCATGATGCTGCTGCACTAATGGGACTTTAAAATGCTTTTTTAATTATTTTTTTGCACAATTCAACAAATGTACATATTCAGTCACTTTTTTGTTATTTTTATTGTGTACAGTATATTGTATAGTATAGTGTTTTAGAAAAGGCGTACTGCATCAGGGAATGGGGAGTAAGCGTTCATTGTACTTGTTGAAAATGGCAAATACAAACATCTTACATCAGATGCATTGTTCCTAAAACGTTTCTGTTTGAATTCTAGATAAGATAACTAGATCAAATAGGTTAACGAACAAAAAAATAAAAATCGATGTTTTACACATTTTACACAATATCTTTGGTAAAATATCTACAAAATAGTCTATAATAATAGTTTAAAAAATCTGCCATGTCCGACCCTAATAGTGACAGGCTGCTCCGTTGATTGGTAATCAATCCTAGTTGTGTGACGTTCCTGTGCGCTCGAGCAAAACCCAAAACCACGTACTCTGCGATGTCTCGCCAATGGAATAGAACAGTGTACACATTTTTGTTTATCGTTACTTTAGCGTTTTACAACCTTCGTTTTGCTTATTCCCTGGGTGAAGTCAAGTTAAAGACGTTACTGAGATTCCCCTCTTCCCGAGATCAAGTGGAGAACAGCTACTACCATCAGAAGGCCGCGGAGCTTCGTTCAGCTGTTCGCACAGAGCGTGAAGACCCGGCCTTGGACTTGTCTTGGACATTTGGAAATGTCAGTCAACTTCCGAACACCAGAGGCTCCGACAAACACCTTGGTTATCAAGCCGACTCCCCAGGTAAAACAACGACAACAACAACAACGTTGTACATGATTGACTAGCGTTCACACAACAGGCGAAATTGATTCAAGGTTAAAATTCCAGACTGAGCAAACCTTGGTCGATTACATTGAAATGGGTCTTGCATCCATTAGGCTTTCAGGGAATCCACGAGGGAAATATATTTGGCCCTTCATTTGACGCCAGTAGGTCTCACTCTCCGGAATGGCAGGCTATGAGGCCCATGGTCCAGTGTGACAGCACCATCATGACTTTGACGGCCTCGGGACAAGGGTACTCACATCTGTTTGTGGACAGAGGTGGGTGTTTTTTTTGTTCTCGTGTTTTTCCAGTTCAGTTCAAATCATGAGTCATATTCACTTAACGGCACAGCAACTAAGCCATTACTTTGCTTTTCTGCGTTAAACGTGCAATTGGGGCCAGATCCCATCATATTCTTCTCAACAATGGACATAAACGGCACTTCTATTGAAGTACAAATGCCTTTAACCAAAAGTAAAACTATATATATATGTATATATATGTATATATATGTATATATATGTATATATATGTATATATGTATATATATATATGTATATATATATATGTATATATATGTATATATATGTATATATATATATGTGTATATATATATATATATATATATATATATATATATATATATATATATATATATATATACACACACACACACATAGTTTTGCTTTTTTTATCGTGCATAGCTAACATGTGTTTTAATACTACTTTTTTGTCTTTTACTAGGGGGAGATTCCCCCATCTCTGTGTTCCACCTGCCACCAAACTGTGGTTATTCGGTGAGCACCTCCTGGAACGACCTGGTGGTGGCCGTCCCTTATGATGGCTGTTACATGACACAGGAGGTAGCGGTCACACCTGCCCCACCTGCCCCCCCCTCTCTCTTTTCATCTCATAACCGCTGAAAGCTAGATCATAAAAATATTGTATCTTGTATTTTCCGGTGCATTTTGTACTGCTTGGATGTCTCCTTTTTGTTGTTCTCACCCTCTCAAATTAGTAGACATGGGGGGAAACTAAAGGGTAGTTGGTACCTGAAGTGAAGTGGATCCATACGCCTCTCTCTCTCTCTCTCTCTCTCTCTCTCTCTCTCTCTCTCTCTCTCTCTCTCTCTCTCTCTCTCTCTCTCTCTCTCTCTCTCTCTCTGTCTCTCTGTCTCTGTCTCGTGTCAGAATGGCAGCTATGTCCTCCCCATGCTGTGGTGGGACAGCCCACTGAAGCTCTCCTGTCCGGTGCAGAAGACCCCTTCTTCTCCAGCGGTAACCCTCTCTGCCCTGCGGGCCCTGTGCTCGCCGTACGGGGTGGTCCTGCACATGTATGGTACGGAGGAGGATGTACCCACGCTGGGCACCATAGGTATGTGTGACCCACCAGAAGGAGGGTTTCTGTGTCTGCTCATTTTGTGCTCGGTGAGTACATGTATTACGCCTATGTGAGACATTATATTTGAGACCCGAAGTTTAACTTTTGCGTTTCGGAATGAATATCAGTCTGGCCAGCGGTTGATTTCCACATATGTGCACAGCCGAGTTCAGATTCCCAAACAAAGTGACACCAATTTTGTAGGCGACAAGGCAACCGTATTGCCACCATCATTTTGTCCCTTTCATATTAAACTGGTTCGATTTGCAAAACGTACCTTGGCACCGTCGTTCGTATTTTTAATTGTCCAGCCTGTGGCGCCCCTTGTTTACCATGAACTGAAAGTCCTCGGAGTGCTGCTGGCCTATCGTTGTCCTATCCTTTTTGTTGAGGTTTGTTTTGGGAGAGGCTTTCAGGGGGCTCAAGGCCAGACTGATCGGCACAGAGAAACAGATTTTATGCACATTTTTGGAAAGTGGATGCCGTTAGGTTTTTGTTTAGTAAGTAAGATTGCAGTGGCATATAAGGTCATTTTAATATACATATTATTAACAGCCGCTCAATTATCTGAAGCATGTCTAATTTAGCAATTGTGTGATGATGTGAAATATTATGTCAAGTCATTTCTCACCATTAGGAAATTGGTATCATGTCCTCCTATAACTAGTGATGTGTTTCTAGTGATGAAGGACTAGAATGAAGATGTGTTTCTAGTGACAAATGACTAGTGATGTGTTTCTAGTGATGAAGGACTAGAATGAAGATGTGTTTCTAGTGACAAATGACTAGTGATGTGTTTCTAGTGACAAATGACTAGTGATGTGTTTCTAGTGACAAATGACAAGTGATGTGTTTCTAGTGACAAATGATTAGTGATGAATGACTAGAGTGAAGATGTGTTTCTAGTGATGAATGACTAGAGTGAAGATGTGTTTCTAGTGATGAATGACTAGTGATGTGTTTCTAGTGACAAATGATTAGTGATGAATGACTAGAGTGAAGATGTGTTTCTAGTGATGAATGACTAGAGTGAAGATGTGTTTCTAGTGATGAATGACTAGTGATGTGTTTCTAGTGATGAATGACTAGAGTGAAGATGTGTTTCTAGTGACAAATGACTAGTGATGTGTTTCTAGTGACAAATGATTAGTGATGAATGACTAGAGTGAAGATGTGTTTCTAGTGATGAATGACTAGAGTGAAGATGTGTTTCTAGTGATGAATGACTAGTGATGTGTTTCTAGTGATGAATGACTAGAGTGAAGATGTGTTTCTAGTGACGAATGACTAGTGATGTATCTCTAGTGATGAATGACTAGAGTGAAGATGTGTTTCTAGTGACAAATGACTAGTGATGTGTTTCTAGTGACGAATGACGAGTGATGTGTTTCTAGTGACGAATGACTGGGCTCCGCTTGTGTCTGCGAAGTGTGCTCTCCGCACCAAGGCCCGTCCTGGAAATCTGCTCTTCTATGTTCCACTCACGGCTCCCTGTCTGGTGGCTGAAGTAAGTTTCCTGTTTGACTGACTGGTTGACCACAAAGGGTTCTTGAGCGCATTTTGAAAATTGTTTCATTATTTTAAAGTTGTTGTTGTTGTTAGGATGGACCCCATCTCAAAGTGCTAAAGGGTGATCAAGAGTTCTCCGTCTCCTGCTCCGATCGCTCTACCCCTCTGCCGGACTTCCCCATTCCTCCGTCTACCCCTGTGCAGCTTCCTGTTGACCGCCAGTACCCCCACCCTCCAGACCCAGTCACTCCTGCCCCGGCGTCAACCACCCCTTCACCTGCACCGCCTCAATCCCCCACACAGGCGCAGGTGGTCCTTCCTGACCTTCTGAACTACCCTCACCCTGGGTTCCAGTACCCTCAGTTCTACCCTCCAGAGCCCCAGGCCAAACGTCCTTCTCAACCTTCCCCAGATCGGGCTCCAGGACCTCAGCCCCAGTTTTCTACTCTCTTCTCGGCGCCTGGCCAGCAGCATTTGTCTCCTCATCAACCCCAATCCCCTCCTCCCCAGCCTGCCGTGGAGCCAACCTCTGGCTCCAATGTGGACCCAGTGAACCAGAATCCGAAATGGCCCCCTCAGTATGTGCTTCATCAGTACGATCCCTACATGGCATTCTACAGCTCCCAAGTGGCCCCCCATGTTCCATCCACCCAAAAACCTACCACACCTCCCCCGACTGACCCACCAAATAAACACCCCATGGTTTCTTACTACCAGCAATATTATCCCCAGCAGTCCTTCCATCAGCTGAATACATTCTCACATTTCCCTCATCAAAGTCGCCCTGCTCCTCCTCCCCCCCAACAGCTTGTGGTTCCACAGCCCCCAGACGGTCTCTTCCACTATGCGGCCCTGTATAGTCAATATTATCCTTATTGGTCAAAGTTTCACACAGGATCTGTCTCTGATCAGGCCACACCTGCACCCTCTCCTCCGCCTCCTACCACTCCAACCACCACCACCACCCTTGGGACAATGGCTCCCAAGCCATCTGCTGGTCCTAACAAACATTCTGCTTCACGTTGCCCCCCTTATGCTCACACCTTCTGTGGGAATGACCCTGATCTTCCTCCCTCTCCCCCTCCTAACACCACACTGGTGACTCCAGAGTCCCACCCGTTAACCAGCGCGGCACCTCCAACCTCTACAGCTCCAACCTCTACAGCTCCAACCTCTACAGCTCCAACCTCAACAGCTCCAACCTCCACGACTGTGATGTCATCCACATCGAGGCCACCCGCCCTGCCTTCCCTGACGCCCCCCAGGCTGCTGTGTCTCCACGAGAGGATGACTGTGTTCTTGCCCTCTCCTCGCCTGGACTCCATCCAGGTCAGAGGTCAGTGTAAAAGCCCAAAAGGGTTTACTGGGCAAAGATGCCGGTTGGCATGACATGAGATGACAAACTCTGATTTACTTGACAAAAGGTGATGAATACGATGATACCCAAAGTGGTATGTTGTTATGCCCATGTTCATGATGCACAGTATAATGCGCCTGATGTTATGGTGGTTTCCATAGTTGAAGTATGAGAACAGAGCTCCACGAGCCTCAATGTGTTTAATTTGTACCTTCGCTCCCATTGGGCTCAGGTCCTGTTGACTGTGTGTGTCTAGGTACTCCACATGGTGTCCCATCCACTTCTAAGAGCATGCAAGTGTAATTGGAGATTTCCTTAACTACTCTTTCCTAGGTGATGGACTGGTGTCCCATTTTTAAGCAGTCCCCCTTTCTTGAGGACTTTGCCACACAGACCAGGAACGAAGGGAGTATAGATAATGGAGAGATATGTTGAGAAGGGAGATGAGCTGGAGCTATCCACTCCTTTAAAACTACTCCTACTCTTCTCCCCTACTCTACCCTAGTTTTAATGGCAGACCTCAAGAAGGCATGGCTGCCCCTCTCCTCTGTGTCCCCGCTGTGCAACTTCATGCTGCTGCCCTCTAAGGAGCCTGGGCTGACGTTTCAGACTCCCTTACCGGCCTGTCACAGCCAGCAGAAGGTTAGCAGCCACCTCCTCCTGCCGTGTCCTGCCTCCGTTATTCTGCATGCATCTGCACTGTGAACCGAATAGGGGAGTAATGATGGATAAACTGGTACATATTATACATTTTCTAAGTGACAAAATGACAAGGTTATACGAGTAATACATAGTTGTATCTGGCGTGTAAACACTAAGAAATTCCTTGCCTCATCATGTAAAACTGCTCGGAATAGCGGTTTTACATGATGAGGCAAGGAATTTCTTGCACTTTTTCTCCCAATTGCATTGTATGCATCAGGTTAATGATGGGATGTCCTGTTTTCTCCCTCTGCTCTCCTCTTAGACTCCCACAAGCCTGTCTTTACGGCTGAAGTTTTGGGACGTAAGCTTGGCCCAGAACAGGATCCTTGAACTGCAGTGTCCTTATCGGCCGCCTCCTCTCATTTCCAACATCAATGCCAGAGGTCCTTCCCCCGCCTCCTTACATGCCCCAGGTCCTCCTTCTCCTCCTTCTCCTCCTTCTCCCATGCCAGAGCCCCCCCCATCTCCTCCTTCTCCTCCCATGCCAGATGCCTCCCCATCTCCTCCTCTTCCTCCCCCGATGCCAAAGGTCCTCCCTCCTTCTCCTCCCCCGATGCCAGAGGTCCTCTCTCCTCCTCCTCCCCCAATGCCAGAGGTCCTCCCTCCTCTGATGCCAGAGGTCCTTCCTTCTCCTCCCCCGATGCCAGAGGTCCTCTCTCCTCCTCCTCCTCCCCCAATGCCAGAGGTCCTCCCTCCTCCGATGCCAGAGGTCCTCCCTCCTCCTCCTCCTCCCCCGATGCTTGAGGTCCTCCCTCCTCCTCCGATGTCAGAGGCCCTCCCTCCTCCTTCTCCTCCTCCGATGCCAGAGGTCCTCTCTTCTCCTCCCATGCCAGAGGTCCCCCTGCTTGACCCTCTTATCCAACCTCTTCCGCTTCTGAGTCGAGGTGAACGTATTTTGCGTGTGAAATTGTAATTTTAAAAGGTTTCTTATGAATGTTAAGTGATGGTTTTGTTGAGCAGGTGCAGTGTCCCCTTATTTTAACACTTGACCTTCTACTCTTAACTGTCTCTTTAGGGTGCAACACTCCCAAAGAGCAGCATCTCACCTGCGGAACGGGTGCTCTGACCCAGCCACAGTGTCTCTCCGTGGGATGCTGTTTCAATAAGCGGCCCCCTGCCTGCTACTACCCGATGGATGGTGTGTGTGTGTGTGTGTGTGTGTGTGTGTGTGTGTGTGTGTGTGTGTGTGTGGTGTGTGTGTGTGTGTGTGTGTGTGTGTGTGTGTGTGTGTGTGTGTGTGTGTGTGTGTGTGTGTGTGTGTGTGTGTGTGTGTGTGTGTGTGTGTGTGTGTGTGTGTGTGTGTGTGTGTGTGTGTGTGTGTGTGTGTGTGTGTGTGTGTGTGTGTGTGTGTGTGTGTGTGTGTGTGTGTGTGTGTCAGTTACTTTTGGGCCAAAAGTGGAACACCTTGGGTCTCATAAATTGCCTGTATGACCTTTTGAAAATTCTGTGTGTGTGGGCCACTTTTGGCCCAGAAGTGGCCACTTTTGGCCCAAAAGTGGCCTTATTTAGAACACCTTGGGTCTCATCAATTGCCTTAATGACCTTTTGACAATTGTGTATGTGTGTGTACACGCGTGTTCTCCAGAGTGCACTCTTGACCGCAACTTTGTCTTCACCGTGCCGGCCTCCCTCACCAACCCACCTCTGTCTCCCGCCCTGCTGGTTGCTCCTGGCAACGTATCGTGCAAGCCTCGGAGAGTCACGCCTGACTTCGCCTTGTTCCAGATTCCAATGGACGGCTGTGGGACACACAAGATGGTGCGTTGAAATGTGTTAATTCTCCAACATGTTTTTTATGTTTTATTTTTTATTTTTAAGAATGTGGCTGAACAGAAGTTGATGCTGATTGATTATAGGCCAATACACTTTGGCGCCCTCTGTAGGACAGTACCATTAATGTCCTTCCACAAACGTCCAAAACACTTTTGTGTCGGCAAAAGGATCCGGATCCTTAGGCAAAAGGATATGAAAACGTACTGTAGATTGAACTCAATCTAATTAGTTCTTAACACAGTTAGGAGTTGATTAACATTTCTGGCTTCAAAGAAAAACTTGTGTTATCGTGTGTAAAATGTCAACCTGACGATACAAGTAAATAATCATGATACCACATGAATTGATAAATAATATTTTATTATTTGGATTGTACTACTAAACTTTATTCATTTTTACAAAATGTAAATATACTTTCTGGCTTTTGAGTTATGACCATTCAGTGTAAGGAGCGGCACATGTTCAGTTAGTTGGTATTTCGCTTGAAAACCGGGAGTTTCGAGTCCCCGAAACACCTGGGCACTGCCGAAGTCCCCTTGAACAAGAATCCAGACCCCTACACTGCTCCCCGGGCACTGTATATACAAAAGCTGCCCACTGCTCCTAATACTAGGATGGGTTAAATCCTAGTATATAAAGAGAAACTAATTTCAGCATGTGTGTGTGTACATGTACGATATGTCACCAGAGATCTCAGGGGTGTTCATTAAGCTCCATATATTTTGAACCTTCAAATAAAATAAAATATATATTTGGATTTTCTCACATCTTAGTTTGGGGGGTGGGCTCCGGCAAAAATAATTGGGAACCAGCATATCCAGGTTTTTATCTTCTAGCTTTAGTGATGTATCGTCTACTACCTAGCGACGTGTGCTTCCTTCCCTTCTGGACAGGTCCTTGGAGAGACAGTGATCTACATATTGGAGGTGGTCAATAATGTGGAGTCCATTACCCTCGACTATGGTACCATCACCAGAGACTCACCCGTCAGGTTCTGCAAAGAAAATGTCTTCAAATGTTTCATTCCTGTTTTTGCTCTACCAAATCATTGAAGAATATGATCCATGTTAAACTCTACTTTAAAGATATGTTACATGTTGGACCGTCATTTGTCGTATCTCTGCACCTTGTGTAACCGCCACAGCAACGCGTCCGTGTCGTCCCTCAGGATATTCGTCGAGTGCCGCTTCCCTCCAGGCTCCCCGGTGGCTACCACCAGTTACATGACCAAGATTCCATCCCTGGGCTCTGCCGTCCAGGGTCAGGGAGTGTTTGGAGTTCAACTTCGGATCGCTAAAGGTAGGAAAGAGGACTTGTCTGCTGCTGGCGGGCTTTGCTGTTCTCCAAGACATAACTCCTTGTCTTGATTCGTGCCATAACTCCACTGGCCACTGGGGCTTCCAACTTTTTAAGGACCCTGTAGGATTCTATGATATGCCTAGTTGAAGAAGAAATTATGTATTTCTGGCTGCCAGGCCTGGATTCCATGCAGGTACAATTTATATAAATGTTGTGCCGGTTTGTTCAGTATAAAAAAATATATGTATTTGGAGTTTTCAAACACAAGAAACACATACATAAACCCTCACATGTATGACTGAGTAAGCTAGAGTAAAATAGACCATTATTTTATACTGTTACATGGCATTGGCAAAGATAGTGGTGATATGAAGACGAGGGTTAAACCCAGTAATACAAACACAATTTTTTTTAAATTATTTATTTTATGCAATGAAGATTGATCAAAACAAATGGTGTGTACTCGTACTGCCCAGTAAAAGTTTGTTTTATTTTATTGTTAAAATAACACGGTAGTGTTCAGACTATGCTGCTATGAAAGCCAGCATCTGGTCCAGTAATGGGATACCTGCATTCATGCTCTTCCTCCTCTTAAGATGCCCGGTACACCAGCTACCACACCCAGTACCACGTGCCCCTGCACATGCTGCTTGGGGAGCCCCTGTATCTGGAGCTTCGTCTGGTCAACCCTCCAGACCCCCAGCTAGTGCTGCTGGTGCATTACTGTGTGGCCTACCCCCGCTCCGCCGAGGCCATGTGGGTCATCCTCTACAAGGCGTGAGTGTGTGGCGGTCCTCAGCTGGCCAGCGTGGACAGAATGACTGACTGATGACAAATGTGGTGACATCTTTTCATGCTGCTGCTGGTTTCCTGGTATTTCAACATAAATGCAAAAATACATTCTGTAACATGGTTGTATTGATTGAAAATACAGGTGAAGACTTTCTCCTAATGAAATCAACAGTACAACAAAATGTGCTCTGTCCATGTGCTCCCATTTATCATTAACCGTTTCTCCCTCTCCCAAATGATGACGGCTTTCACCTCTATTTTGCCAAGCAAGGGTGTGCCAGGGAAGCCGCTAGGCTCCCCGTGGGGTCCTTCCCCGAGCTGACTCGCCTTGTTCCCTACTTTCTGTAGATGTCCTAACCCCTACGATCCAGGGGCCAACAATGTCATTCTCCCCTCCCTCGAGAGCCAGACCCGCAGGTTCACCATCAGCACCTTCCAGTTCCTCCAGAAGGGGAAAACGTACGACCTGGACCAAGAGGTGTGTGTGTGTGTGTGTGTGTGTGTGTGTGTGTGTGTGTGTGTGTGTGTGTGTGTGTGTGTGTGTGTGTGTGTGTGTGTGTGTGTGTGTGTGTGTGTGTGTGTGTGTGTGTGTGTGTGTGTGTGTGTGTGGTGTGTGTGTGTGTGTGTGTGTGTGTGTGTGTGTGTGTGTGTGTGTGTGTGTGTGTGTGTGTGTGTGTGTGTGTGTGTGTGTGTGTGTGTGTGTGTATAGACATATGTGGGAGTGTGCAGCTGAAGCTATTCTAGGGCTAGATTCAGCATAGCATTCACTCCACTTCCTTGGTTTGGTGTGTGTGGAGTGTTTATATGGGCATTATGAAAACACCATGAATAACTAGTATTCCCTGTGGTTTCTAGTATAATACGGCTTGATGAAGCTAAATTCAATACTGCGAAACGGCATGTGTTTAAGTGCCGTTTGAAGAGTCCTGAGGCTAGACCTTTTGTACAGAAGCCAGACTGCAGAAAGAGTCACAATAGCTGTGTCAACCATTTCCCAATGGAATTATACACATAGTATATTTTGGATGTTTACCATTTTTACATTGCATGGATGTCACAGTACATTCAATGTTATGTCCTCAGAAATGGTACAATCTGTTCTTTAGAAGTAGACAAAGAATGGAAAGAAAAGTATTTCAAGTATCTATACTTATATATCAAGTATTTGCAATTCACAATGTTTGAAAAGCTGTGTAAAGCTGCGCAGCTCTGAGTTTGTGTGTGTGTGTGTGTGTGTGTGTGGCCCCTCTTGTCCCCTTTCCCAGGTGTACTTCATGTGCTCAACGGAGGCCTGTGTGTCTCAGGATGGTCTCTGTGTGGAAGGATGCTTGGACCAGTGACTGACTACACCACCACCACCACCAGTAGTAGTAGCAGCTGCCTTGAACTCAGAATCACTGTGTAAAACCGACCTCTCGAACGGCACTTCCACTGGAAACCGAGGCCGGAGTGGCAGTGGTTCAATATGACAGCGGGACAATGATTTAGTAATGAACAGCGTTTTGAATTATTTAGCAACGCTCGCTGATCCATTTCCTGTTTCGTTTTCCCTTTTAGTTTTATTAGAAATGGAAGCAAAGTGTGTGTGTGTGAGCCAATGTTGTGCTGTTGGTAATGGGTTCTAGTACAGGACTTTGTTTGGATGTTTACATTGAACATTCAACTACAAGTACGCTTGACTGTAACACTGCCTTTCCTGTTTCTTCAGGCCCCCGGGCGTCACTTTCTCCACCAATAAAAGTTGACACAGCAAAACTTTTAAGTGTGTGTTTTGTTTTTTCTCTTCGCTTGCTGCCAGCAAGTTAACAAAACGGGAAGTGGCACGCTTTCAGAAAGTGGACTGTTTCTCTCTCTCTCTATTTGATAATTGAGTTATTGGCCTCTTGTGTGGTGAAGATTGAATACAGCATATTGTATGTCTCCATTGAAAATGCATTTCACGTGGGCAATGGCGGTTCTTTCTGACCCAAACTGTAAACGGTAACAAGTCTGCTATAGTGTTTTTTTTTTTTTATGTAAGAATTTGACCACTGGGTTCATCCAAGCAATAAAAATGGACAAACGCACGAAAAAAATATCTCGCGCCATGAGTCATACGGTTGGTTCCAATAAACCCTAAACGCTATAGGATTTGCAGTTAATTTCAAATGGAAAAAGGGTTCGCTTTGCAAAAAATAACGCCTCCCTTTGACGTCCTGTCATTTCTCAAGTTGGTCATTACATCTGGCTCAAAGCGGTGTCATCTGTGCGCGCACATTAGGGTGACGTGGGAGAAAAAGACCATCTCAGAGGTGCAGATGGGAACAGGGGGCCCTGCGATGTGGGAGCACTGCGGCATACTGCGTGTATTTCGCTAGCTGCCTGGCCCAGTGTTCAAAGGAAAAGCGGAAAAAGGGAGGAGGGCGCACAACTGAGAAGAGCGAGCGAGGGAGGGAAGAAGAGGGGGGGGGAGGGAATACCGTTTCTCTTCTGTAGAGAGCACGGGAACATAGACCGGGAATCGGGGGAAAAACAAATAGGCGAGAGGGAACAGACGAACACCGCGGTCTTGTTCTGGCAAGCATTTGACGCAGGGAAACAGGACCAACATGGCAGCGACGAGCTCCTGACGAGGCAAAGGTCTTGCAGAAACACGGGGAGGAAAAGGCGACAGGGAAGACATGTTTATGGGGGTTTCGTCTTGAGGTTGCGGTAGGATGTTATGCCGATCTTAAGTGGCACTCTTGTATTTCGGGTTAATAGCGAGTCACCCTCACGGCGACCCGGGCGTTTGTGTGGTCTGTGTGTTGTGATCTGAAGAACCGTAATTCGCTGTGAGACCCGTCTGTTCGCTTGTGATCTGAAGAACCGGTAGGCCCTGGGACGCCGAAGTAAATGCGTGTTCAGCAAACACTCGGCTGCAGTACCGCGGAGTGTTACGCTGTTCGGAGTAGTTCTGGACTAATTACAGCCCGAATACCACCTGGCTGTGGCGAACTAGTTCGTGTATATATTGTCGTTTTCACCTTCGTCACGTTGCATGATTAAATAACCTATTCATCTTCGATTTATGATTGATCTGTCGCTCGGTTGTATAGGCACCATTGAGAAACACTGGGCAGGCTATATTAACTAAAGGTTGCAGCAGCCGAGGTAATATAATAACTTATATAAAGGCTCCTTCGCTGGCCGACGCACATAGGTGTCCGATAATAATTGACCATATTATTTTCTAGTTTAAACCGAGACGGGTGACTTAAGAGCATTTTAAATGTTAATGTCGACCGACGTAGCATCAATCATGCTGCCCGTGTCCCGGGGTCTAATGGACCGGGACCGAGAGCTAGAAACAATGACCGGAGTGCACCCCAACTCGAGTGTCGCGGCCGCCGCTGTCCGGGGTATGAAAAGAGGGGACCCCGAACCCGACGCGCAGACGTCGGCCACTCTCGTCGACTCGACCGGAGCGGAGTGCAAACGGCCCCGCATTGATGGCATCGCGGAGGTCGGGCAGGTGAGAACCACATCCACAACACACGTTAAAGCATGGCCCTTTGATGTGGGAACAACACCGCGGGGGCGGCGTAGGATCTGCCTTTTTACAATGCGGTGGCATTGTTAAATAAATACTATGCGGTTATTTGAATCAACGCCTGAGGGGATAAGGTGATGTAATTTGCAATTGGATGTGTTCGTTGCTGTTGTTTTTCGAGTCCGACGGGTCCATACTGTGGTTTGACGCGTGATGGGCTCGGGGATGGCTGCGGCTCGCCATGCTTTCTGCCCATGCGATAGAAAACATTGCAGCACGCAACGTTTACACTTTAAAGCTCCAACAATGCCCGCTTTTTGGGGGTTTGAAATGTGCTCTAAAACAAAACGCATGTATTTTGTGTAGACAGTAATTCTAAGTCGTTTTAACCCGTCGTCATAGCAACCCGTTTCTATAGATGCATCATATTCTAGAAGATGACACAGCCCAGATAGATCCTATTCTATAGTTAAAATCCATAAAATACATTTCAGTAGCCCACCCAACACATGCATGGACGGGCTATAGGGAGAGGGAGGAAGTCGGGGAGCAGAGTTGCTTGATCTTTAAAGCGTACTAAGGGAAGCTTGAAATAACAAATCTTTCATATTGTAGCATGGAAATGGCAAGAGAGCCTTTACATCAAGTTCAAACTGAGGTTGAATGACGCAGGCTCGATGATTGGCCTTCGTTGACATCTGTTCCTTTGTCACCTACCTACCTTTTGCGATTTGTATCGTAAATGGGAACACACATTGCTCTTTGTTGTGCTAAGAGAACGTCTGCTGTAATCGTGTGAATACCGTTTGTCTTCACGTCTGTTGGTGTTTGGCTCTGTGATCTTCGAGATGTGGAGGCTGGCTGTAAACAATACCCCCTCCCCTTTTTACGATGTGCTACCTCATATTTTATTCAGCTTTATTGTAAGCCCCAAACTGCTACTTTAGTTGACGTGGTCTCAATGGGATATACTGGGAAATGATTTTACCTATTTTCCCATTTGTGTCAACAATTATCGATTTTGCCCTTTCATGATCTTGAAACGCTGCCATTATTTCATAAATGCAGTGTGCATGGAAATGCACCAGACGTGATGTTACTTTGCTGCAGGTTCGAGAGAGAGAGAGAGAGAGAGAGAGAGAGAGAGAGAGAGAGAGAGAGAGAGAGAGAGAGAGAGAGAGAGAGAGAGAGAGAGAGAGAGAGAGAGAGAGAGAGAGAGAGAGGAGAGAGAGAGAGAGAGAGAGAGAGAGAGAGAGAGAGAGAGAGAGAGAGAGAGAGAGAGAGAGAGAGAGAGAGAGAGAGAGAGAGAGAGAGAGAAGAGAGAGAGAGAGAGAGAGAGAGAGAGAGAGAGAGAGAGAGAGAGAGAGAGAGAGAGAGAGAGAGAGAGAGAGAGAGAGAGAGCGAGCGCTATCTCTCAGCCATCGTAAGCGGAGGTAATGGAGATGGAGTGGCCTGTTTGCTACTCTCCTGTACTGGGAGAACTAATGGAAGGCTGTACTCTGTATGTGCTGCCGTAAGGGGTGGCTGCTGACAGACAGGCTTCAGAGGTGTGTGTGTGTGTGTGTGTGTGTGTGTGTGTGTGTGTGTGTGTGTGTGTGTGTGTGTGTGTGTGTGTGTGTGTGTGTGTGTGTGTGTGTGTGGTGTGTGTGTGTGTGTGTGTGTGTGTGTGTGTGTGTGTGTGTGTGTGTGTGTGTGTGTGTGTGGTGTGTGTGTGTGTGTGTGTGTGTGTGTGTGTGTGTGTGTGTGTGTGTGTGTGTGTGTGTGTGTGGGGGTGTGTGGGGTGTGGGGGGGTGGGTGGGGGGGGGGGGGGGGGGGCAGGCACAGATCAATAGCATCAGCAGCACCCTAAAAAGTATTGACCATCAGATGGATGAAACGTCCGGAAATGAGGAGGAGGGTGTGAGAGCAGGAACAGCTTTGCCCTATCAGTAGCAGTAAAGAGGCTTTGTTTGGGACTAAAAGGATCACCGCTAGTACGGGAGTGGGCGGTAGAGCCACCCTGATCCCCCAGATCCTTATCTAAGGAAGAGGATTAATGCAATGCGTACACGCACACGTAACTATCTGCTTTAAATGCTTTAACAATATGAAACCTTATGCAGTGTGCATGTTTGTACATGGAGGTTGATGCTGGACAGTTGAAAATTAAGCCTGTCTGCCTTCAGTCAATCGACTGCCACACACACACACACACACACACACACACACACACACACACACACACACACACACACACACACACACACACACACATACACATACACATACACACACACACACACAGAGAGAGAGATGAAGGCCCCCGTGCAAGTGGTGTATATAATACAGTGACACATTTATCTTCCCCCTCACCCAGTGACCCCATTAATAAACCAGCCGTAAATTAGGTGGAGTGACACAAACCTTAATAAATGCACCCTGGCACCACCCAGCTCAGCGGAGCTGGATCCCTAGATAACAGAAAGGTAGCTTTGAACGGCGTATCTATTCATTTTTTATTTTGACCACATGAAAACCTCCCATAACCCCCCCACCTCACCATATCTGATGAGATTGGACAATGTTTTTTTAGCTGACTGTGGCAGGTGACCTTTGAACTGTGCGCGAGGCCCCTGCGTCGGGGAGAGGCGCTACTAATGAGCAATCATTAACAGCGCAGCCCAATAATGACGTCGCTCTCTGGGGTCATGTGACCAATGACACTGACGTTCCTCCTCCCAGCTCCAGAGGTTATGATCCAGTAGATGGTTGTGGGGGAGGGGATTTCTGTATAGCGAGTGAAATTGTGTCTTTAATAAAAATGCTTTCAGCCAATGAATACATCAAGCCATGTTCTGGTGTGTTCCACATTACGTGGAACACCACACACATATAAAGAATGGGCAAAAAAATAGCCCAGCCAATGTAAAGAGTTTATTACTGCTTAAAGGAATTTAATGTACACAGACGTGTGTCCTAATCTTTCTAAGCCACCCAATTATGACGACAATAGGAATCGAGGGGACCTTTTCCTCCATCAAAATAAATAAATAAGTGTTGTCATCAGTCTAAAAAGTCTTAAATTCCTCGCCTTAACTCCTAAACGAGAGCTAAGTGGAGGTATTTTCTCTCTTCTCTCTCTCTCTCTCTCACTTTCCTCTTTTGTCTCACTTTGAAGGGAATTCAAAGCGATACCCAAACAGGGCCGCGCAGTGCGTCCCCCCCCCCCCCCCCCCCCGCGAGTCATACTGAAGAGAGGCGGCTTCCCGGCTCTAATTTCCGACATGCATGCTGAGCCGCTGCGTATCCCTGCTGTCCCGGAGCCATGCTCCACAGAGGAGGAGGAGGAGGAAGAGGAAGAAGCCTCCTCACCTAATACGGGCCTGCCCTGTTGGCGACGGCAGCCGGCCCAGAATCAAATGACTGTCGGGCCTTTTATGTGGATGGGGAGGAACACCCCCCCCCCCCCATCCCACCCCCATCACTTTCATCTCTGCCTCAGCGATAACGTAATCGAAATGTCAGCAGCAGGAGGGGGGGAGGATAGCGTTCCTGCCTTGCTGCGTCATGTCGTGAGTGTTAAAGTACCTGTAAGCGATATTTATTAGATAAAGTATGTGTCACAGCACTATATTCGGTGATCTGATCACTGAGAATAGACTGATCACTGATCAGTCCATTCTCTGTCTCCGCCCTGTGAGGGGGGAGAGAGAGAGAGAGCTCTGTACCTTCACGGGCAGGTGACAGGAGTTCAGTGTTGACTGACAATTGCCGGAACCGACCTCGCTGCTGATTTTAGCACTCCCAGGAACGGTTCAAACAACCGAACAGGGCCGACAAAATAAAACGGCTAAAGAAATGAAGGCTGCTCTCCCCTCCTCCCCTGCCCGCCTGCAGTTGCTGCCATCATTTCTTTTGAAAAATGTTGGACATAACGATTATAGGGGTATACATAATGATTTTAGGGGTGCGGCGATAAGGGTTATCTTTTGGAACCGCTGGTTCCGTGCCACGACAGCCCTCGAAGGATATAGTGCAGCCAGGTTTACCGTGGAAGATGGGGGGGGGGCTGTGAAGTGTTCGGAGAGTAAATACACTTGAGCCGCAGTGACTGACTGCGCTGTGGTTTAGCACTCAAGTGCTTGTTGTATGAACTGGAATCACACCCCTTCGGTGTGTGTGCCGCATCTCACACAGTTCACCGGACGAATGTTTGTTGTTTGCATTTATCACCATCGTGGTGTCATACGATGGTACGATGACACCCCCCACCCCTCAAGCCCTCGAAAGGACTTGTAAACCCTGAGAAAGCCTCTCCCTTTCAGGGCTGAAAGGAAATGCAATGTCAATACATATGGAGGAGTAGAAAAATAGAACTGTTGGGGGAAGAAATTAGAGAAATTTTAAATAAGAGATTTGCTGTGCTTAACCACCCTGTGTGTGTGTGTGTGTGTGTGTGTGTGTGTGTGTGTGTGTGTGTGTGTGGTGTGTGTGTGTGTGTGTGTGTGTGTGTGTGTGTGTGTGTGTGTGTGTGTGTGTGTGTGTGTGTGTGTGTGTGTGTGTGTGTGTGTGTGTGTGTGTGTGTGTGTGTGTGGTGTGTGTGTGTGTGTGTGTGTGTGTGTGTGTGTGTGTGTGTGTGTGTGTGTGTGAACTTCTGCACTTGCACACTCAAGTACGCCCACATACGCAAGGACACACATGGATGGACGGCAACGTATTTGCACAGAAACAGATGATGGTGTGCTTTTTGTGTGTGTGTGTGTGTTCCTCATCCATCGAGCCCTGTCCCGTCTGCATTCCCCCCCAGAGCTCTGCTTCCCCTCCTTCCCCTTGTCACCAACATCTGCTGACTTCAAGTCATCTTGTTACTTTCCCTTGATTGCTTCCTCTGTCTTGCCCCTGCAGTTAATTCCGTCTGTGTTTTCCCCGTGCCCATCCCCCAGCCCCCGATAATAGATTATACCTGATTTGCCACCGCTGGAAGAAAAACAAACCACCGGATAGTAAACCGACGGAAAACACAACGGCTGAAATCTCCTTTGAACAGACTATGTGGTTGGTAGGGCCATACCCATGCATGTCATATAGAGAACATCCCCCCCCCATCCTAAACATTAAGTCTATAGCGTGTATATGTTATGTGAGCGTAAATCTCTCTCTCGCTCTCGCTCTCTCTCTCTTCCACCCCCCCCCCCCCCCCCTAAAGGAAGCCGAGCGCATGACTCTGCTCATGTGTGAGTCATGTCTCCACTCTGCCGTTGGTCTAAGCCCTGGTTCCTTGCCCTCCTCCCAAACAGTTTTCTACTTTTTGTGAAATTTAAATAAAAACTTTTTTTCGTGGGTACCCATCATTTGGGACATGTCTTCAGCTGCATTGCACTTATCAGTTAGCCTGTGCTGTAAAACACCAGCGAGAGATATATATATATATTAGAGTCTTACATAAACTTTCTTTTTCTCTTTTCAAGCCACACGTAAACTCAGTTGTTCTTCGTGGCGTGTGTGTGTGTGTATTAAGGACAGTGGGCTGTGGGGATGGGAGGTAGACTAGCTACACTAGCAATCAGGAGAATTCAAACTGTGATGCGCACAGTGCTAAGTGTTCCCCCTGGGGACACAGCAGACCAGGGACATTGGTTCCAGATGAAAGCTGGATAAGACGGGATGGGGGGGGGGGAGGGGGGGGGGGGAGAGCTGTTAGTCAGAGAGATACGAAGCCAGTAGCAAGCCAATATGTTCCCTCCGCCGTCACTGCGCATGCTAATGGCTGGTTTTTAATGGACCACATTAGCATTAAGGCTGGGGTGCAAATGTTATGAGTCTTGAGAAGACTGCAATATTACAATACTATACATAATATTCATATTTACTACTACACTCCCATGTTGTTTATTTATTTTTCCTTGTGCCAGTGTGGGTCGTCCGTTTTAGCTCTCGCTCTATGGTCACACTGGCAGACGGTGGGACATCGCCGGCTGGAAGGCGATCAGAAGCTGGCCGATGACTGAATTAATTAGATTAGGAGAGAGAGAGAGAGAGAGAGAGAGAGCGAGAGAGCGAGAGAGAGAGCGAGAGAGAGAGCGAGAGAGAGAGCGAGAGAGAGAGCGAGAGAGAGAGCGAGAGAGAGAGCGAGAGAGAGAGCGAGAGAGCGAGAGCGAGAGCGGAGAGCGAGAGAGAGAGAGAGAGAGAGAGAGAGAGAGAGAGAGAGAGAGAGAGAGAGGAGAGAGAGAGAGAGAGAGAGAGAGAGAGAGAGGAGAGAGAGAGAGAGAGAGAGAGAGAGAGAGAGAGAGAGAGAGAGAGAGAGAGAGAGAGAGAGAGAGAGAGAGAGAGAGAGAGAGGAGAGAGAGAGAGAGAGAGAGAGAGGAGAGAGAGAGAGAGAGAGAGAGAGAGAGAGAGAGACCGACCTCTACAGGTAAGTGCAGGCCTGTGCTCATTTTTGCATGAAAAATGAACTGCATTGTTTATAATTACACCGGCTGTCTCTTTTTTGTACAGAACAACGAACCCTTGACTCTTGGTTACCATGGCTACCCAACTCACAGTCAGGTAAGGCTACCGTTTCATCAATCTAATATAATAAATTATATTGATACAAAAAAAATTATATACAGATCTTAATAATAGTAATAAAAAGTAATTGTTTTTGATTTATCTTAGAAATAAGACGTTATATATATTTATATACAATATGTTATATAAAAAATATATTTCGTGCAACCAACGTGTGTTCACAGCTAGACACATTCTGTGTCATGTGTGATATATGTGAACCACAAGGTGGGGATGTTTTATTTGTTGATGAGCAGAATGAGACTCACTGGACTCCCTGGAGCCACGCCCTCCTGTTGACTCTTTGTTTACTCCTTCATCATGGAGGGCTTCTGTTAGCCTGCTGATATTAGCCTTGCTATACACTAGCCTGGTTATATAAGCCTTGCTTTATGATTCAAGACGTTTTTATTTGCCATTTGCAACAAGAACAATGAAATGGTGACTCCCCATTCTTTGCCGCAGTATGAATTTCCTACAACAATATTATACTAAACTATACAATACTATACTATACTCAACAAAACTATATTATAAACAACATATGTACTACCTATGATATTCAGGATTGTATGCTGCTTAGCATTCAATGCACCAAGCCTGGGGATATTAGCCTTGCTTAAATCAGCCTGGGGATATTAGCCTTTCATGGTATCCTGGTGAAAATGGCCATGGTGGTATTGGCTTTGCATATTAGCCTGGTGGCGTTAGCAGAGTGGCCATATATTAGCCTTCCCTATATTAGCCATGTGATATCAGCTTGGTGTTATCATGAGTGCTCAGTTTGTGTGGTTAAGCCCCAGATCATCCTCTATTCAGCCACTCATCCCCTCCAGCGCTGACCATAATCTCCCCCGCCCCGCCCACCCCGAAGCTCCCCCTCCAACCGGTCCCTCTTTAATGCAGTGCATTATTCAACATCCTCTCTTCGCGTGTGTCTGCCCTTAGTGTGTGTGCCCTTAGTGTGTGTGTGCCCTTAGTGTGTGTGTGTGTGTGTGTGTGTGGGTCCTGGGTTGAAGCGGTGGTGGTGGTGGTGGTGATGAAGGTTCCACAGCCTTTTGTTAGCTCCTCAGTTCTCCGCGGGTGCGACTCTGGGCGTGGATTTGCTCTTTAAGAATGACAACGTGTTAATTCAGTGATGCGACGGAGGGCTGCCGATCTGTGTTGTAAAAAAAACAAAACAGCGGAGAGACGCCTGTGGTTAGATTGGCGCGCGCGTGTGTGTCTGTGGGTGTGTGTTGCTCACACCATGCTCACGCCACGCTCAGAGGAGGGGATGTAGACGAGACCAGCGTGTTGCCAGGGAGGTGTGGTGCGGGACATTGGGATTTTTTCTTTTCTTTTTATTGATCAGAACCGGGGGGGAGGGAGGGATGGGGGAGGGGGGGGGGGCAACAAAGGGTCTCCCGGGCGGCACCGACATGGTACACCGTCAGCGGTGATTGGTGATCAAAGGCTGGGGGGAGTGCGTCACAATCCCAGGTGTGAGACGGAGAGAGCATGAGGGAGAGGAGGGGAGGGAGAGAGAGAGAGAGCGAGAGAGAGAGAGAGAGAGAGAGAGAGATCTCCCAGTGGTGCCAGAAGCCCCAGTTAGCTCACCTACATCGAGGGAAGGAGAGAGCAGCAGCAGAGAGAGGGAGGGAGGGAGAGGGAGAAAATAGAGATTTGCAGGTGTGACGGGGGCATGAGGAGGAGAAGTAGGAGGGGGGAAAAGCGTCAGAGAGCGGGAGAGAGAGGAGTGGCAGAGCCACGGTGAAAGAGAAAGAGAGAGCGAACGAACAGGCAGAGTGACGGAGACAGGAGCCAGCTGGGCAGGGAAGAGGAGGAGGAGGAGGGAGAGGAGGGGGAGGAGGAGGAGGAGGAGGAGGAGGAGGAGGAGGAGGAGAAGGAGGAGGGTTAGTGGATCGGCTAGGCCAGCAGAGTGCGGGAGGAGAGAGGGAGATTTTGAATCTGGGAGACACGCAGACGGGAGCGAGGGAGTCGTAGAGCAAACACAAGCTTAGAGAGAGAAGGAGGAACAGAGGGTGGGAGGGAACAAGCGTGTGAGGAGGGACCAGAGCGAGAGGAGACACCGCTGCTGTTTTGAGTTGTCACACAGAATACGATGATGGGACTGTACTACCCCTCCATGTTGTCGGTGAGTGTTATCTCCTTTTTTACTATTCTCTCCACAGCGCCTCAGTAGCTTTCCCTGCTTGTGTGCGGCGTGTGTGTGTTTTGCCGAGTGTTGGCCTGTACAGTAAATTGCATTTAAGCGGTGTGGGGTCGGTCAGTCGGCATGAAAGGCTAATCAAGCACAACGCGGACTTAACCGGGACCCCCTTGTTGTTGAATGGTACAGTCCCGTCCGGACTCTTACTCCTGACTCTCATTATGTCGGTACAGTGTCCCGTTGCAACAACAAAAAAAAACAATACTTTTTGTTGCAAAATTCAGAGCATGGGGTAAGGGGCTTGCTGTATATACAGTTTTGTGAATATACCGTTTTAACCAAATTATACTCTGTGTTGTACACCATTGTCGGGGCATCTGTTGGCCAGCCCCGGCAGGACTATGGCACGCGATCCAAACATTGAAGAGAGCCCACTGCTAGAAAAGTGGGCTCTGTCATGAATTATGCAAACATGTAGTGTTGTCTATTTAAGTTGGTATGGTTGGAGAGTTGGAGGGGCTTTTAGAGAGAGAAAAAGAGTATGTGTCCATCCAAAGGGTGGGGGCATTTACAGGAGGGAAGAGAGGGATGGGGGGGGGGGGGGTTGGAAGGGAAGAAGTCTTTTATTGCCTCTGCAGCTGTCCCTGCACGTCATTCAAGCCAATGAGCGATAGAGACAGGTGTCCACATGGACACTTTCTTTCACCAATTTCTTTCTTTTCCATCCCACTTCCATACATTTTCTTTTAACTTTACACACACACACACACACACACACACACACACACACACACACACACACACACACACACACACACCACACACACACACACACACACACACACACACACACCACACACACACACACACACACACACACACACACACACACACACACACACACACACACACACACACACACACACACACACACACACACACACACACACACACACGTCATGTTTTGCGCTGTTGCTTTTCAATTTGACGTAAGTCAGTCAGTGATCCTGTGTCATGAGAGAGTTCAAATGGATGCTCGGTCGACCACTTCTCTTTCAGTTGCACCTTGGAATCTCTCTCTCTCTCTCTCTCTCTCTCTCTCCTCCTCTCTCTCTCTCTCTCTCTCTCTCTCTCTCTCCTCTCTCTCTCTCTCTCTCTCTCTCTCTCTCTCTCTCTCCTCTCTCTCTCTCTCTCTCTCTCTCTCTCTCTCTCTCTCTCTCTCTCTCTCTCTCTCTCTCTCTCTCTCTCCTCTCTCTCTCTCTCTCTCTCTCTCTTCCTCTCTCTCTCTCTCTCTCTCTCTCTCTCTCTCTCTCTCTCTCTTTCTTTCTTTCTTTCTTTCTTTTTTTTTTTTTTTCTCTCCCCCCCCCGGGGCCCTGGCAGCTGTTATCTCAATGTTTTCTTTTAAGAGCCCCTGTAAGAGGGGGATGGTAGAGAGGTATTTAGAAAGAGGGAGAAGCAGAATGGGGAATTGATTTATTTATTTTTTTCTAAGGTGATGGGTGACCCTCATTAAGGGGGCTAAAAACCCACAGATGTGGTTAGAAGCTTTTATGTGGAGACGGATAGTGAGACGCATGGGGTTAGAGGAGATGGATAGACTGGAATGAAATTGGAAGGAGCTAGATGGACAGATATAGTGGAGCGAGGGAACCAGGGAGAAGTGCCAATATAGTGGGTCAGTTTCACTAGTGATGCACTTTCAGAGAGCAGAGCTGACTCTGCACTTTGTGTGTGTGTTTCCCGGAGTGTGTTTCCCGGTGTGTCTTGGGTGCGAGCATTTAAAATTTTTGTTTTATGACTTTATAGGGAAGTGGAATTTCTGAGGCGAGCTTCAGCACTAAGTACCGTTTGTGATTTATGTAGCTTTATAGCGTACTTTATGGTAATACGTTTTTTGGCTTGAAGTTGGATGGGGGGGGCGGCGAAGTCAGGCAGGAGAGAGAGAGAAAGAGAGGGAGAGAGAGAGAGAGAGAGGTGAAAAGTAAAAAAAAAAAACTAAAATATTTGCAGAGCCCCACCTAAGCGTGTGCCCTGAGGCCTGAGAGATACGCCTTACCTACTGGTCCCACACACACACACACACACACACACACACACACACACACACACACACACACACACACACACACACACACACACACACACACACACACACACACACACACACACACACACACACACACACACACACCACACACACACACACACACACACACACACACACACACACACACACACACACACACACACACACACACACACACACACACACACACACACACACACACTACCTACTGGTCCAACACACACACACCTACCTTACCTACTGGTCCAACACACACACACCTACCTTACCTACTGGTCCAACACACACACACACACACACACACACCTACCTTACCTACTGGTCCCACACACACACACACACACCTACCTTACCTACTGGTCCCACACACACACACACACACCTACCTTACCTACTGGTCCAACACACACCTACCTTACCTACTGGTCCAACACACACACACCTACCTTACCTACTGGTCCAACACACACACACCTACCTTACCTACTGGTCCAACACACACACACACACACCTACCTTACCTACTGGTCCAACACACACACACCTACCTTACCTACTGGTCCAACACACACACACCTACCTTACCTACTGGTCCCACACACACACACACACACCTACCTTACCTACTGGTCCCACACACACACACACACACCTACCTTACCTACTGGTCCAACACACACCTACCTTACCTACTGGTCCAACACACACACACCTACCTTACCTACTGGTCCAACACACACACACACACACCTACCTTACCTACTGGTCCCACACACACACACACACACACACCCTTACCTACTGGTCCAACACACACCTACCTTACCTACTGGTCCAACACACACACACCTACCTTACCTACTGGTCCAACACACACACACACACACCTACCTTACCTACTGGTCCAACACACACACACACACACACCTACCTTACCTACTGGTCCAACACACACACCTACCTTACCTACTGGTCCAACACACACACACCTACCTTACCTACTGGTCCAACACACACGCACCTACCTTACCTACTGGACACACACACACACACACACACACCACACACACACACACACACACACACACACACACACACACACACACACACACACACACACACACACACACACACACACACACACACACACACACACACACACACACACACACACACACACCTTACCTACTGGTCCAACACACACACACACACATGCGCCCCCTCAAGTGTTTTTGAGATCTGGTCTTATCAGGGTGAACCTTGGTATTCTCCGCCTGGCGCAGAATTGATCTTTGTTCCCGTAGACAACTTTGGCTGTCAAATTTACCCAACCCGCTGTTACCACGGCAACCCCTGCCAGCAGTCCACCGATGAAAAGGTCGGCGGTCGGCAGGGTAACAAGGTGCCGAGGTGAATCGCATTTACATGGGGAAGCTAAAAATAATATTGTCGCTCTGAAGAACGTAAAACAAATCAAAAAAAAATCGGCTCTTGCGAGTGGCTTTCATTGTGTTTCGGCAGTTCCACCTCTTCAACTGCCATTTGCATCTCCTAAGTGCCATGGCTGCGGTGGGACGAGGACGCGCCCGTGTGTTCCTCTGAACTTTAACTGGGTTAACAATGGAGGCTTCTCTTGTTGTCGTTGTTGTCCACGCCAATGCGGCTACACTTTACACCGTTTGAAACAGAAAAGGTAGCCGTCCGGGTGGGGGGGCGATGGCGCATCAGCCTCCC
Organism: Muraenolepis orangiensis; assembly: GCA_027704905.1. Classification (NCBI taxonomy): domain Eukaryota; kingdom Metazoa; phylum Chordata; class Actinopteri; order Gadiformes; family Muraenolepididae; genus Muraenolepis; species Muraenolepis orangiensis. The sequence goes on along the minus strand of CM051003.1, from coordinate 5,267,952 downwards.
GTTTTGGGCTCCAAACAAAACGGACCGTGTGTGTGTGTGTGTGTGTGTGTGTGTGTGTGTGTGTGTGTGGTGTGTGTGTGTGTGTGTGTGTGTGTGTGTGTGTGTGTGTGTGTGTGTGTGTGTGTGTGTGTGTGTGTGTGTGTGTGTGTGTGTGTGTGTGTGTGTGTGTGTGTGTGTGTGTGTGTGTGTGTTGTGTCAACAGTTATGGATCTGCCGCAGCTCTGTATGTTCACCTGCATGCGTGGCAGATGTGCAGGCTTTAATGCTGGGTGAGAGAAAGATAAATATAAAAGGAGAGAGAGAGGGATATTGGAGGAAAGATGGTTTCAGATGTCTTTGTTTGTGTTCTTCTGTGCAAATTTTTTTTTAACCCCCCCCCCCCCCCCAGCTCAACTCCATCATCATTGTGTGTGTGTGTGTGTGTTGCCCCGATGTTCACCTCTTCAGAGAGAGAGAGAGATTGGAGAAAATATGTTTCGGACATCTTTTGTTTGTGTTCTTCTGTGCAATTTTGAAAAAATTATAACCGCCAACCACGGACTGCCAAACTTCATCATCGGTGTGTGTGTGTGTGTGTGTGTGTGTGTGTGTGTGTGTGTGTGTGTGTGTGTGTGTGTGTGTGTGTGTGTGTGTGTGTGTGTGTGTGTGTGTGTGTGTGGTGTGTGTGTGTGTGTGTGTGTGTGTGTGTGTGTGTGTGTGTGTGTGTGTGTGTGTGTGTGTGTGTGTGTGTGTGTGTGTGTGTGTGTGTGTGTGTGTGTGTGTGTGTGTGTGTGTGTGTGTGTGTGTTCACCTCTTCTGATGGGTTTGTTTCCATGGAAGCTGCAAAGGGTTTTAGGGTTTTTTTCTTTTTTTTTTGGGGAGGGGGGTGGAGGAGTGGTGGTCTGCTGCAGCCCTACAAGGAACTGGATGGAGGCCGAGTGAGGCACACACACACACACACCCACACACACACACCCCTCTTACTGGTCCAACACACACACCCATTACCTACTGGTCACACACACAGATCAATTCTGTGCCAGGCGGAGAATACCAAGGTTCACCCTGATAAGACCAGATCTCAAAAACACTTGAGGGGGCGCATGTGTGTGTGTGTTGGACCAGTAGGTAAGGTGTGTGTGTGTGTGTGTGTGTGTGTGTGTGTGTGTGTGTGTGTGTGTGTGTGTGTGTGTGTGTGTGTGTGGTGTGTGTGTGTGTGTGTGTGTGTGTGTGTGTGTGTGTGTGTGTGTGTGTGTGTGTGTGTGTGTGTGTGTGTGTGTGTGTGTGTGTGTGTGTGTGTGTGTGTGTGTGTGTGTGTGTGTGTGTGTGTGTGTGGCCCCCATGTTCACCTCTTCTGATGGAGAGAGAGAGGGATATTGGAGGAAAGATGGTTTCTGACGTCTTTGTGTTCTTCTGTGCAATTAAAAACAATTTTTAACCCACCCCCCCCTGCCAAACGGTGTGTGTATATAGCCCCTATTGTTCACCTCTTCTGATAGAGAGAGAGAGAGAGGAAAGATGTTTCGGACTTCTTTTGTTTGTGTTCTGTGTAATATTTAAAAAAATGAAAACCTCCAACCACGGACTGCCGAACTGCATCATCATTGTGTGTGTGTATTGCCCCTATGTTCACCTCTTCTGATAGATGGTGAGAGAGAGAGAGAGAGGGATATTGGCGGAAAGATGGTTTCGGACGTCTTTTGTTTGTGTTCTTCTGTGCAATTATTTTTAAATTAAAACCTCCAACCACGGACCGCCAAACTGCATCATCATCATCATCATCATGTGTGTGTGTGTATTGCTCCTATGTTCACCTCTTCTGATGGGTTTGTTTCCATGGAAGCAGCAAGAAGGGTTTTAGGAGGAATAGTCCGTTTCTTTTTTTTGTTGGGTTGGGGGGAGGGGGGTGGAGGAGTGGTGGTCTGCTGCAGCCCTACAAGGAACTGGATGGAGGCCGAGTGAGAGAGGGGGGGGGGGGGGGGGGGGGGGTCTGTTGATAGGCAGACACGTTACCCTATAAGGAGATTGAATAGCGCTAGGTAGCCGTAGGCTTGTACCGTGGCCGAGGTCTTGCTACAAGGCTGCATTTTTGATTGACGTGGGGGGGGTGGGTGGACGTGGGGGGGGGGTTGATTCCGGAGTCCCGTCTGGGTTCTATGGAGCGTAGAAAGCCGAGTGGGAGGAGAGATGGGAGAGCGGGGTGTGCTGGAGGAGGAGGATGACAGAGGAGCATGGGACTCTGCATAAAACACTCCAATAAGGGTGGGTGGGTCTCCAGGTTTGCTTGTAGTGCCACGTCGTAAACATCCCCCCCATCCCCCCCAGCTGTCGGCGGCACCGCTAACAAACCCTTCAGCCACGAGGCGCTTTGAAACAGCCTGCCGTTCTCCACACCTCTCCTGTTAGCTCTCTCTCTCTCTCTCTCTCTGTCTCTGTCTCTCTCTGTGTCTGTGTCTGTCTCTCTCTCTTCTCCCCCCCCCCCCCCCAGTCACTTTGCTTATTGGGCCGAGACGACCAGAGCCTGCTTAAACAATATGAATCACATTTTCCCATTGTGGCGCCTTAAGGAATGAGGCTATAGAGGAATGGCTTTGTGCCCTGCATAGTAAAGATCCTGAGAAGGCATTCTTCATGTGAAATGACCCGCTGTTGGCCTAGTTAGCGTTGGTAGCCTCTTCTCGCTTGCTTCTCCTTCGTCCCTCCTAACACACACCCCCCCTCTCCCCTAGCATAGTGACACTGCAGCACAGAGCGCGTTATATGTGCATGTCTCCTTAGACGCAGCAGTGGCTGCTGCTGCTAACTGACCCGGGAGTAAACTAGCTAGCGCTGCCTCTCTGACTCACTGTAGCAGCAGAGTGTGTGTGTGTGTGTGTGTGTGTGTGTGTGTGTGTGTGTGTGTGTGTGTGTGTGTGTGTGTGTGTGTGTGTGTGTGTGTGTGTGTGTGTGTGTGTGTGTGTGTGTGGTGTGTGTGTGTGTGTGTGTGTGTGTGTGTGTGTGTGTGTGTGTGTGTGTGTGTGTGTGTGTGTGTGTGTGTGTGTCCCACGCAACTGCTTACACAGCCCCCCTTGTCATGTGTGCACATGGTGGAGCCTCTGCACCAAAACACGCCACACACTGGGGTGTGTTTTTTGTTCAGATTGTCGGGATTCAGTGGAGGGGTTTTTCAAACATTTACCACATATCCATGTGTCACGTACAAAAACATAATTGTTATTGCATAACAGGCTGCACACACACACACACACACACACACACACACACACACACACACACACACATGCCTGTGTGAGAACAAGGCACCGAGGCCACCCTTATCTTGTAGGACTCCCCCGCTTGGGCAAAAATAAGTTGTGGATGCCAAGAAACTTAAAATAAAGGCGAGGGAGTCGTAAAGAGGCGGGGGGGGCCAAAGATAAGGAGAAGACATGTTGAACAGCATGGGGGGTGACATGAGAAAGTGTAGCATCACCACGTCTCACTAGCTGAATTCTACGGTCACGGATAATGTATTTCCACCACCGTGTGTGTGTGTGTTCTCGTAAGCATGTGTGTCTGTCTCGTACTGCCTCCAATTAAATATTCACTTTAGCGACATGCATTATTTAGGGTCAAAAGCTTCTGCACGTAAAACGCACACACACAGTAAGTGCACACACACACACACACACACACACACACAGTAAGTGCTCACACACACACACAGTAAGTGCTCACAAACCGGCCTGCTGAACCATAAGGACAAGCAACACAATGCAATAGTACACCTTGGAACACACACACACACACACACACACACACACACACACACACACACACACACACACACACACACACACACACACACACACATTCCATGCCGGGCTGCCAGTGGGGCATCATTACCCTACATGGCTAAGAGCTGGGGGTGTTGAGAGAGGGGAGACAGGGCACAGAGTGAGGGAGAACAGAGTCAGAACAGATAAAGAGAGAGACACACAGAGACAGACTAATGGAAGAGGAAAAGCCCTGAAGTGATCTGTGGCTCCACAAGACGGGACCACCGCTCTCACTCTCGTGTGCAGTGTATTTTAGGGCCAGGGCAAATGAGTTGGCAAAGAATAGCATTAGAAATAATTCCCTCCTGTACACCCCTGTATGTCTTTTTGTTATTTGGCGCGTTTATGTGAGACGCACACCCCCACACACACACACACACACACACACAGGATGTGTTGGTGACAGCTGCTCACACACAGACACAGCTCTGTGAACTGCGTGTCACCTGTGTGATGACACATGATCCGCCCGGGTTACCTTGCCCAGCCGCAACCTGTCCTCCATGAGGTCGCCCAACGCTGTGAGAGGGGGAACAAGATAGTGGGTGTGGAGTGATGCATTCTGGGTCACCAGGTAAAGCGGCAGGAGGGAGAGGGGGATAGAGAGAGAGAGAGGGGAATCAAATACAGAAAAACGGAGGGAAAGCCCATCGGTGTAAAATTATCTCCGTTCATCTGGAATTTGTTGGAAAACAAATGGAAAAAGGCCTAAGGCGACATGGAAGTGAAACGATAAAGACTCATTCAAGGGGTAAGCGGGATAAGAGGGTTGAGAAAATACACACATCCATCTATGCGGTAGTAGTAAAAAAAAACAAGACCACGGTGTGTTCATCTACTGGCCTTTTCACAGTACAGTGAAGAGGGGTTTTGTTTTGTTTCTGGGTGACTGGGCTACAGCAGGCGGCAGGTTAGCTCGGTCTGTCGGGACTCGGCTTGACCGGAAGGTCGCCGGTTCGAGTCCCCGAAACCCCTGGGCACTGCCGAGGGGGGCCCTTGAGCAAGGCACCAGACCCCCCCCCTACACTGCTCCTAATACTAGGATGGGATAAATGCAGAGAAACTAATTTCACACTGTGTGTGTGTGTGTGTGTGTGTGTGTACATGCATGTGACTAATAAAGGGTTTCAATCCTCCAGATTTAGATTTTGAGATACCTGGGGAAAGACAGCGGGCGGTGGGTTGGGGGTGGCCTGGGTGACACACACACGCCCGTGTGTGTGTGTGTGTGTGTGTGTGTGTGTGTGTGTGTGTGTGTGTGTGTGTGTGTGTGTGTGTGTGTGTGTGTGTGTGTGTGTGTGTGTGTGTGTGTGTGTGTGTGTGTGTGTGTGTGTGTGTGTGTGTGTGTGTGTGTGTGTGTGTGTGTGTGTGTGTGTGTGTGTGTGTGTGTGTGTGTGTGTGTGTGTGTGTGTGTGTGTGTCCTGTAATGCCATTTATGTTTTTGTGCGTGATCCATGGAAATGTGGTAAGTGTTTTGAAAAACGCCTCCACTGAAATACATACACGCCCTGTGTGTGTGTGTGTGTGGACTAGCGGTGTTTTGGTGCAGAGGCTCCACTGCAAGCACACATTATGGGGGGGGGGAAAGGGGGGCTGTGTAAGCACTTGCGTGTGACACACACACACACGCGCACACGCACACACAGTGTGTGTGGTGGAAGTGGAGTGGTGGAAATACAATATCCGTGACCGTAGAATTCAGCTGGTGAGACGTGGTGATGCTACACTTTCTCATGTCACCCCCCACGCTGTTCAACATGTCTTCTCCTTAGCCGCCGGCACCCCCTCCTCTATGCCTCCATCGCCTTTATTTTGAGTTTCTTGGCCCATGTCGTATTTTCTCACCCTTGCTGCCACGGTCTATAGCTTTATTGAAAGAACTAATGTCAACAAATAGCAAGACTAGCAAATCACACATACTGAAATGGATGGATGTCAAATAATTGAATGTCCATTTTCTCTGTCTCCCCATCTCTCTCTCGCTCTCTCGCTCTCTCTCTCGGCTCCCAGGATACTGCCAGTGGTCAGGAGGGTCTTGTCCCACCTTTCTCTGCCTTCCCTCCCCCTCCGCCCCCGCCACCGCCCCAGAACGGCCTGGCTCTGGAGTACGGAGCCAGCCTGTACGCAGCGGGTCCCGTGGTGCAGGGCCCCGTGGAGGCCGGAGGTCCTGGGGTCCCGCCTGGCAATGGCCTCGTCACACAGGTGATGAGCGGCTGGCCGTCTTCCTCAAACATGCCGCGGTCGCATCATTTTTGCCGGGATGGCTTGGCTCGGGAACCGGAAGGTCGCCAATTCAAGTCCCTGGAAGCACCTGGGCACTGCCGAGGTGCCCTTGAGCTAGGCACCAGACCCCTACACTGCTCCCGGCGCTGTGTATATATAAAATATCTGCCTGCATACTACATACTGATCCTAATACTAGGATGGGTTAAGTGCGTGTGTGTGTAAATGTATGTGACCGATAAAGAGGATTCAAGCCTCTTTTATTCCATTTTTATGTAGCACATACACATACATGTATTTTATACATGCACGCAGGGTCCAAAACACCCCTTTTTTTTATTGTGTCTGGACCTGCCCGAGTAGATGGACAACAATCTACCAGCCCATTTGTGCTGTGATGTAAAGCCCAAAGCACCGAGGCTGTTGTCAGGCCAACATTCGTTGGCCTGACAACAGCCTCGGTGCTTTGCCTCAAAAAAATATGCTTGATTGCGCGATGAAAAGTACAAGATTCAAGATGTTTTTATGTGCAATAAGTACAATGGATTGCTTGCTCCCAATTCTCTCCTGCAGTATGAATTTCCTACAACAATACTGTACTAAACTATACAATACTATACTATACTAAACAATGCTATTCTGTAAACACTATATATTACCATTGATATGCTATACTATAGACAACGCTATATACTATACTATGTACTATACAACACTTTACTATAACAATACTGTACACAATATAAATAATAACAAATTGACTGATGGATGAGATATATATATATATACATACATGCTGAATAGTGCAAAAAGCATTTGAAAGTGCCAGTAGTGCAGCAGCATCATGAATACAGTGCAGTAACTGTAATCAGTCCAGAAAGTCCAGCATAAGTATGATAGTGTATGATAGTGTAATGTAATATGGGTGAATAAATACAGCCTAGTTACATTCATGCTTGGTTAAAACAACGCGGTTGCATTTATCTCCCTGGGTCACGCCTCAACAATGAATTATTTTTCTGTCCTCTTCCTCCTCCTCCTCTGATCAGTCGGTGGACGGGACGTCCCAGATCGACGGCCAATCGTCGGTTGGCTCTGGAGGGGTCGGCGGGGGAGGGGGGAGCGTGGCCGACGACGACAAGGGGACCCCCAAGCGACTGCACGTGTCCAACATACCCTTTCGCTTCCGGGATCCCGACCTGCGGCAGATGTTCGGGGTATGAGAGAGAGAGAGAGAGAGAGAGAGAGAGAGAGCGAGAGAGAGAGAGAGAGAGAGAGAGAGAGAGTGTGTGTGTGTACTGGAACGCAAAGAAAAGGTGCCGAGGTGCCCTTGAGCAAGGCACCATACCCCTTTCACTGCTCCCTGGGCAGCTGTATATACAATAGCTGCCCACTGCTCCTAATACTAGGTTACACACAGTGACATTTGTTTCTTTGCAATTAATGGGTTGAATGCAGAGAAACAAATGTCCCTGTGTGTGTGACCAAAAAGACGTATTCAAAATCCACCAGATTTAAGATTCAAGAAAACGCCACAGTGGTTGACCTGTAAAACTTGCTAAATGTTCCCCATGTTCTCCAACTCTTGAGTTGTATCGAGATGTATTCATTCGTTCAGAGATATTCAGCAAAAGGTTTCCAGTGGTGACAACACTGCATGAATCGGTTACTGGAAAGCCAAAAGCAGCTTCAATATTCATGAAGGTGAAACCCCTTGTGCTTTTATTTATGTACATTATATTATTTTTTGTGTATGCATTTAGATTATTTTAAGAGGGAACACCCTTGTGTTTTGCAGTCAGAGAGTGTATCATTTTACAGGGGAAACAAAGCCACCAAGCTGGCTCCTTGCCAGTTGGTCCTGGCGGTACAACACTGCCACCCTGTGGTGGGATGTGACACCGGCCAAGTGCTCTCATTTAACCTTGTCATCGTTTGTGGGTTTTTTTCAGCAATACGGCAAAATCCTTGACGTGGAGATCATTTTCAACGAACGAGGATCCAAGGTGGGGAGATATTAAATAAAAAAAATTAAATATGTTGAGACGGCGTGCGTGCGTGCGTGCGTGCGTGCGTGCGTGTGTGGGAACAATACGTTAGACCAGTGTGAGTCTTAAGAAGCAAAGTCTAAATTGTGTGCCGTCTCAAACTAACAGGGCTTTGGTTTCGTGACGTTTGAGACGAGCGCGGATGCGGAACGAGCCAGAGAGAAGCTTCACGGCACGCTGGTGGAAGGACGTAAGATCGAGGTAACTCTTCCTCCCCCTTTTTCACCTGCGAGGAAGGGGGGAAAAAAAAAAACGACATTAAACAAAATACGAAATGCGATGGCCTATGTTTTCCCTCCTTCTCCCAAGAGTGTCAATGAATGAGCTTGTTCCGGTTGGACCCGCCTTCTTTCTTAGAGAAGGCTCTTCGATTGGCTGTGTGTTCTCTTCTTTCTCTAACCCCTTCACCGCAGCATGGTGCAGTGGACACGCACACGCGCACACACACACAGTGCACACACACACAGTGCACACACACACAGTGCACACACACACAGTGCACACACACACAGTGCACACACACACACACACAGTGCACACGTGCGCGCGCAGATCCACTCTAACACCGTGTTTATGTTGTTGTTGCTGCTGCTGTTGTTGTTGTTGTTGTTGTTGTCGTCTTGGGCTGTCCATTGCACTTTGATCTTGAGCTTTGTAGGTCTGATTCGCAAAGCATGCTGGGTAGTGTGAGTGCGTGTGGCTGCATAACCCAAAAAAAAAACGGATCCAAATCGGCATGGCCAATCAGAAGGCACGGTTGCCTGGGGGATCTTGCTTGTGTCACAGCATGTAGGAAACGTTTTCGTTTTTTTTTTTTCTCTGTCTCTTTCTTCCGCACCCTTCCCATTACCATCGACACACCTCTTCCATGGTCACAATAAGCAGCCGTCTTGGATTGTGGTCGTGTTTCGGTATTGGAAGGGTGGTACTTCTTTCTTTTCCCTGAAATAAACCATGCTTGCTGGTATTTTTACGACGAGACTACATTGCATGGTGAGCTCAAAGCGAGAGAGAGAGACGAGGTTTGGTCTTGGAGGGTTTACCTGTCCACCCTAAGCTCTAGGGTTTCACCTTCTGGGTATGTTTTTATTTTTTTTGTATGTATGTTTGGTTTGTGCGAAGACGCAATGCATGATGGGAAATGATTGAACCGAAGGCTTGTGCGCGGGGGGGGGTTGGAAAGGGACTGCCTGGTGTCACTTTTTGACAAGGTTGTTTGATTGTTTGATTTGATTTCGGGTTATTATGCCAATCAAGATTTAGTTTTGAGTGTCTGACTGCATCCACCGCCACCGAGATGGGAGCTAGTCGTCATGGTAGTGCTTCCTGTTGTGTTGCTCATCCATTTCTTGTTTTTTGATTCGTTGGCATGACCTCAAATCTCTTGCGTTTCAAAAAGGCCTCAAAGCAAACTGTAAAAAAATAACAAAATCTCTCTCTCTCTCTCTCTCTCTCTCTCTCTCTCTCTCTCTCTCTCTCTCTCTCTCTCTCTCTCTCTCTCTCTCTCTCTCTCTCTCTCTCTCTCTCTCTCTCTCTCTCTCTCTCTCTCTCTCCTCTCTCTCTCTCTCTCTCTCTCTCTCTCTCTCTCTCTCTCTCTCTCTCTCTCTCTCTCTCTCTCCTCTCTCTCTCTCTCTCTCTCTCTCTCTCTCTCTCTCTCTCTCTCTCTCTCTCACACACTGATTTTGTGTTGCTGTTTATTTCACCGTTGGTCCTCGTCTTCACTGTCCTCTGCATGATGTCCGATACACTCCTCTCTGCTTCTCTGTGTGGGTGCTTGTGACAAGTGAGGCGGAGCAATGGATTATGCAATGGGAAGGGAGTGAGGGAGGGAGGAGGAGAGAGCGAGGTATGGGAGAGTGGACGTGTGAAGGGTAGATGCAGATGAGCCTTCCTCCATTGTGTTTTTAGTTTTATTGTGTGTCTGTCCGTCTGTTTCTTCCAGTTTGTAGCCCAGCCCTCCATTTTTTTATGACAACAACCCCTTTGTTCTGTCCATCTGTCTTTTCCCACACTCTATCCATCTCTCTCTCTCTCTCTCTACCTCCACTCTGACGGTCGTGTTTAGTTTATTTTTTTCACCCCGATTTCTTGTTTCCGACGACTGCCAATGATCACCATGTCAATATATTACAAATGACGTCAGGGCTACTTCCAAGTAGTTCCACTAACGGTTTAAAATGCTCGTTTTGATTCTACTCTCAAAATTCTACATATTTCAACTCTTTCCCATCATAGTGTGTGAGGTTTTTAGCGGGTGAGATAAGCAGATGTTTTTAGATTGTGGCTAGAAGGAGACTTTACTTGTGGGGCACTAAGACCTATGACATCACTTCCTCTCTACCACACGGTGGGGGTTGCTTTTCATTACCTCGTCCGTTTTGTTTGTTTTTGGGGTATTTGTTTGTTTAGTTGTTTGTTTTTTTATTTTTATTTATTTTTGGTTCATCATTTCTTTCTTATACATATATTTTCTCTATTTCCCTGATGATTTTTGTATGTTGTTGTTGTTGTCAGTCTCCACGGTAACTGCTCTCGTGTCCTTACGCCGTTTCCCCAGCAACGGTAAGTTGTGTATACATGGCATTATCTTTGAATGACCCCCCTGATCCCCACCCCATCCGTCCAGGATAAAACACTAGTGCACCCAACACACAGATGATGGACTCTTATCTACTGACGGGGGGGCGGGTGGCCTGATCTTTTAGGTAGAGTCTGATTGGTTAATCCTGTGATTGATTGATTGATTTGGGGGAGGTGCTAAATGAACCGTTGATAATGCAACTAGCCGTTGACCGCATGGCGTTTCCGTAAGGGCCACCTGTGTAAACTTGAATGTAACGCATCTGTCTGCAAGTGTGACAAACTACGACTACCACGTCTTCTGCCTTGATTCGAATCACCCGTCTAACCGCATTAAGCGTACGGCTCCAGGTGCTGTATCCTGCATGGATCTCTTTGTTTTCATTGGTTTGTTTTTGTTTTATTTTTTATTTTTTTATTTTTTTATTTTTTTTCTCCATCATCCGTATGAAGTCATCCTAGCGCTATCTCATCTCTCGTGTTCTTCTGTGTTAGACAGTAGTTGCATTTGTGCACCTTTTTTTTTCTCCTTTTTGTCGATAGTGGGACAGCATGCTGGGGCATGAGTTGCTGCGTTAAGCGTTGTTGGCGGGGAGCTGTAGCTGTGTGTGTCTCTCTCTCTCTGTGACGATCTGGCGGTATCGTAGAGGGCCGTCCGTGTCCCGCCTTCTTTGCAATCCATACCGTTGTGCAGAATTAGCTGTGGAACTTGACGATACAAAGTAGGACAAAGCACATCAAAAATACTTTAATTGTATTGTGATGTGTGTAATACACACTTTGCTAACACAGAGTCAAAAAAACTTGAAAATGATAGTCAAAATACTTCCTTATAAAGTATTTCGCCATTGGTTGCATATGGTAATAACAAAAATACTACTAATAATCCTTTGTCTTTTGAAGGGCTGTCCTTGTATATTATGGTTTTGCTCGGTTTGGTTTTGGACTGTGTGTGTGTTGGTGGTTGTGTGCTTCAAGGTCTCTCCAGTGCGCGGCACTGATCTGGAATGCTTGGCAGTGTTTCACAACCATGGTTTGGTTTGATTTATTTGTTATCATTTTGAGGAATGATATTTGCTTCCCCCATCCTCTCTGTGGTCTCTCTCTCTCTCTCTCTCTCTCTCTCTCTCTCTCTGCTCTCTGCTCTCTGCTCTCTGCTCTCTGCTCTCTCTCTCGTTGCTCTCTCTCTCTCTCTCTCTCTCTCTCTCGTTGCCATCTCTCCATTCTTGCTCGTCCCCACTTAGGTCTGATTTGTAGGCAAACGGTTGATGTATTTTAGAGAGATTTGTACAACATGTTGGTGTTGATTTATTGTGTTTGGTTGTCGTTTATTATTTTAATGTTTGTCCATCAAATGAATTGCACACGTGAATGTCTCTCGTCTCTCTCTGTCGGTCTCCCTCCGCCCTTCTGTCCAACCCTCATGTGTGTTCTCTTGGTTTTTCAGTGTGGATGGCTAGTCCCCGTGCACTCCTTCCTCTCATTCTCTTCATCATCTTTCTCTCCCTCACCCCCCCCCCCCCCCTTCCTCAACCCCTTCTTGTCTTTTATTTATGTAATTATCTTTTAATATAAGTGTATTAAACCGAAAGGGCTGTAAACATGTTTTTGAATGGTCTTATGGCTGCATCCTCTGCTTGCTGATTGGCCTGTTTTGCTCACTTCTTGGTCATGATTGGCTGTGTGTAATCTTTGGTATGAACCTTCTGGATGTTTTTCTTTGTATTGTTCAACTGATGAAACTGCTGCTTTCTTCACCTTCTTTCCCCTCTTTTAAAAACCAAAAAAAAAAAAAAGGTAGCAATGGAATGGTCTTAATTTTTATTTTTGAATGCTTTTCTTTTTTTGGATCGGAAATGTTTTTGTCGTTTATTCGTCTTGTGTGCCGACGTTGGGCTTGTTTACCAAGTTGCCTGATTACTCACTGGAATATTTGTTTGTTTTGTTTCTGTCTTTCTCCTTGAAAAGAAGCGCATGCATCAAATATCATCGCCGCTCATCAACAGAATTAACACTTCTAACATTAATTTATTTTATTTCAATTAGTTTGGTATTCCAAGGACACACCACACCAAGACATGCGTCTTTCAAAATAAATATAAAAAAATACACATATATTCTAACTATCCAATGTTGAGGTAACTCTCTGCTAACTTGTCTTGTGTTTATAAAGTTATGAGAGACATGGCAAGTCTAACATACCGCTTTCACCGAACTATGATCATGGGACTGAAGTCTCCCACTACCCCCCCCTCCCCTCGCCTCTCCCCCTCCTATCCTTTCCTGTCGGTTGGAGTGAAATTGACATTTAACCCTGTTCCGTCTCCCGGGGCCCAGGTGAACAACGCCACAGCCAGGGTGATGACCAACAAGAAGATCACCACCCCCTTCTCTAACGGGGAGGGTCTTGCCACGATACCGTACGGTAACGCGCTATGTACGTCTTTCCCCCGGAAAACACACGAGGTCGAGGCAAGGTCGTTGCAGATGTAGCCATAGCGGCGATGCTAACCGATATGGTGTGTTGTGGTTGTTGTTGTTCCACAGCTGGTTGGAAGCTGAGCCCCATGGTCGGAGCCATGTACAGTCCGGAACTCTACACAGGTTTGAACTCCCCCCTAAAACCAATACCCTCTGTCTCTCTATCTCTCTCTGTCTCCCTGTGTCTCTCGGTCTCTGTCTCTTTGTCTTTGTCTCTGTGTGTTAAGGTCTTTTTTACCCAATCTCCTCTACTGTAATGTTATCTAATCCTGTGTGTGTGTGTGTGTGTGTGTGTTTCTCTTTCTCTCCCAGTGCCAGGTTTCCCATACCCAGCCGCTGCTGCTGCTGCTGCGGCTGCAGCCACCACCGCCGCCACCTTCCGGGGGGCCCACCTACGGGGCCGAGGACGCCCCGTCTACAGCGCTATCAGGGCAGCAGTACCCCAGCAGGCCATTCCCACCTACCCTGGGTGAGCCCGCTGACCTGTCCCGCTGACAGCCTCTGACCAGTGGTTAAGAGTTGGATGTAGATCTGGTAGCCCCGGAAATCAGAAGATATTGATCGAAGCTAAATGTTGACATACATACATACATACATACTAGTTTTATATTAGTGTAGACTCGTTCAGAAACGTGTTTGGTTTTGTCTGTTTTAAAAATGCCTGTTATGTCTATTGTCTGCAGTTTACATTCATTTGCCAGTAATTGTGCATGTTGTTTGGATAGCTATGTATGTGTTCTCAATCCAATCAGTTGAATTGCTTGTGTGCTTAAGAGTGAAATACCATTTCCTTGTTTGTTTTGATATCAGTTAAACTTTAATAGCATGTGTCGATGTAGATGAAAGACAATGCTGTTGTTTTTTAAGTCCTCTGTATATTCACAAAGAGGTGGTATTTTGTCTCGCATGTTTAGTGTGTGTGTTAATCTCACACTCCGTTCTCTTTTCTTTCATCATCTTTCTTGGCACCATTTTCCATTTGTTTTCCTCACCGCCCCTGTTGTCCCTTAAATGGCCACATGGTGGCGCATCACATCGTAAACAAAAAAAAACCAACCCTTCCACCCTACCACTCTTCCCTACTTTCCTTCGTCCCCCTTCTTCTCTTCGTTCTGACCCTCTCTCAGTGTGATGGCCTATCAGGATGGTTTTTATGGTGCGGCTGAACTCTATGTAAGTATACCTCTCTCTCCCTCCCCCCCCCCCCCTCTCTCGCTCTCTCTCTCTCTCTCTCTCTCTGTCTCTTTTCCCCCTCTCGTTTGTTTTGTTCTCAAGTGTGAAATAAAAACTGGGACCCAAAGCACAGAGTTCTCTGCCTGGTAGTCGACGGGTTCTTACTTCAGAGCCTCATAATATTATTTGAATGATCAAATACAATATGCAAGTATTTTGGCTCAGAAATTACTCAAAGGCACAAACCCAGAGGTGCACTTAATAACAATCAAAACAGTAACAGTAAAAAGACCAAAGACCATGCCGGGGACTTTTATTGTGAAAAGCTTGATCTTCCACCTGTATTTTGTTGCAGAGTGAAGCATCAGCGTGAGTAGACTGCTCTGTGCTTTGTCTCGATTTGAGTTTGTTTGTGTGTGTGTGTGTGAGCGCGATGACAGTGTTTTTTGTTTATACATGCGCCTGTGTGATTGAAGTGATTTTGAGCGAGAGCCGCTTGACAACGGATGTTTCTGTTTTCTCTGTAGACTAGTGTTTCAGGATGTTAGTAGAAGATTGTCCCAGGTAGGGTGGGCTCGCTCGGCACAAGAGCCAGTATGCATCCTCCCTCTGTTTTTTTTTTATTATTGTTTTGTTGTCGTCATCTTCAATGACTTGTGTGCTGCTAGACCATTATTGACCAGCTGAGATTGAACTGCCTCTCTCCGTCTTCTGATACTAACTCACTGGAGACATTGGTGGAGTCACGGAAGGGGGAGAACAATAAATTAAGATGCCATTCATTATTTTATTTTTTTTCAAACCAGCAAGACTTCAGATAACTGTATTATTAAAGTTCAATTAGTGAGATGTATTGTATTCTATATCTATTGAAGGAGTAAAGTAAGTCATAGATGATGGGTTAAAAACATTCTCAACAGGTTAGCTTTAATTGGAGTGTTTTTAATGACTTTAGTGGATTAATTATTTATCTTTAAACAATTCAGATTATTCAACTTTTTTTAAAAGTCAGAATACTTTCTCATGGGGCCAGACAAGATACTTAAATAGGGCACTGTTCAAGTCAAATGTTCCACTGTAAAGTGGCTTTACATTGGAACTACAGTAAACTACAGGGTTATGAAAATATGTAGCCAATATCATCTTTAATTACTTCTACGTATGTTACATTTCGTAATGTAATAAGTAAAGGAAACAATCGGCCAAGCACCAAGACACTGATCTTCTGTTAATCCCGACCCGTCAACTGTTACGGTTAGCTTCATATTTGCGTTGTCGGGTTCAGCCCACTGGGCTAGCTGCAAATGGCAAATATCAAATCGTACTGCAGTTCTGTAACTTGCCTTGAGAAACGGTGCTAATGGTGCGTAACATAAGACTCTGACACGGTGCTTTTCCAATATCGGGAGACAGGGAAATCAAATCCATATAGTGTATATAACGGAGGAAAGGGCAACCGACAATAACTAGGACAGGGCTAAGAGAGACGGCACAGTGAGTGTAATGGACAGGACAGGGCACCACTATATCCACTTACACCTTGTTAATTCAGACCCCTTCCAGGAAGCTCCCGGAAACCGCTTCACCTGTGGCATGCTAACTGAATCAATGTCGGCATGCAGACATACTTACAAGGCTTTCCACCCCCCCTCCCCCGAACCCCCCCCCTGGGCCCCCCTGGGCCCCCCCATCCCTCCCACCCCTTCCTTTGATTACTTTTTTTTTTTTTTTTCTGTCTACACCTTTCATCTTCTCATCCATTCTTCAGCCTCCTAGAACCTTCAACTGAATTATTTCTTCCTTCTCTGTGATCTTATTTCTTCATTTACTTTCCTTTCCTCCTCCACATCTTATTTCTTTATTTCCTTTCCTTCCCCTTAGTTTATTTTACTTTCCTTTCCTTCCCCCCCTCCCCCCCTCCCTCCCCTCCTCCCCTCCTCCCCTCCCCCCCCCCTCCCCAGCAGCCAGTGTGCGGTAATGCTGAATGCAGGGGGCGTGGCCTGAATGTCCTCTCTATTAGGGTAGCGTGCGAGGTGGTGCGCACGCGCGTGTGTGTGTGTGTGTTTGTTCTCTCGATAGTGCTGAGTTTGGCCTCGTGTACACTGACCTCCACAGTTATGTTTTTAGCATGACGTTGTGTGTCTAGCCGTCTAGTTTGAACGGCCGCTGGCTATGTGAGCTAGCGCGCTAGCGTGCTCGTGGTCTTTCTGTCGTGTCTTCCCGTTACGTTTTTTTTCCTCTGATCCCGACGGGTGAGGCAAGACCCTCCCCTCTCCTCCCCCACACCCACCCTTACAGCTACAGTATGTCTCTGCATCATCAGCTGCTGTCCATCCAGCATTAAAAGTGACTTTATGGCCTCGCCTCCTCTTCCCCTCTCCGAAACGTTGTTTATTGTTTTGGGGTGTTTGTTACATTTGTTTTTTCCCCGCGAAGGGGAACAGGGGGCGGGGCTTCAGTATAAGGTTAGGAATGATCTCTCCCTCTGTGCCCAACAACAAACTATACCTACCATCTTGGATGCTGAAAAAGTAAAACTACTAATAATAATAATAATAATAAATAAAATAAATAAACTTAAACCAGCGGGTATTAGTTGTCTGCGTGCTGAAGGTGTGTTCGTGTTTGGAGTGGAGGGAGAGACGTGGTACACTGAGCCTGAGCTGCGTTTGTCGTGTGAATGCCCTGCTGCACCACAGTAGCCGGTGTCTACTGGTTTGTTAGTCTGCTTGTTTATCTTTTTTTATTCTCTTCTCACTACTTCTTTCCCCACCTTCCAATGTAACCCCTGTTAGATTTGCTCACTTATGTTGTCTGCTAGCACCTAAGAGCGCATGTGGAGGCACTGAAGAGTACGGAATGAAAGAAACCAGACTTTTGTGTTGTTGTCATTCCCCTTTTTCTTCTTCCTCCTCTCTCCTTTCACTTATATCACTCTATTTATATTTATTTTTCTCTCCCTATGCTCTCTCTTTTCCTATTGTTTCTGTCCATCTCTGTCTTCTTTTACTCATCTCTCGCTCTCTCGCTCTCTCTCTACCCCATCTCTCTCTCTCTCTCTCTCGGCCCCTCAGGGTGGCTATGCGGCATACCGCTATGCCCAGCCGACCGCCGTAGCGACGCCGGCAGCAGCGGCTGCAGCGGCAGCAGCTTACAGTGACGGGTGAGTCAGTTCAGAACTAAGCCAAACCTAGTACAGAATCGACCCTCTCAATGAACACCAAGGATATAGGACTTAACTAACAATATACATTATACAAGAACATCCTTGGCTTTACAAAGGCTGCCGCTATTGTACAAAATAGGACTTTTCCTTACCACTTGCCTGCTAGCAGGTGGTGCTGTGCAGTGCACTCCCCGACGCCTCATAAGACTTTCTAGCGATAGAACGTTTGCTTCTCACGTTCAGAACATCGCCTCTCATGCTGGGGGTTGTGAGTTTAAAACCTGCATGGGACTGTCACTGTTACATATGCATGAGGATTTCATTGAGAACATTAAAAATTCAAAATCGGAACCTCCGTAAGAAAAGTCGCTGCCGAGAAAATTTAGCTGATTTCATTTTGAACCAGTCGGGATGTAGCTAATGGATCTCCTCTTCCAAGCACTTCCTGCTCTATGAAATTACCCATGAGCCATGGCACTTTGCACAGATGTCGGGGTCAAAGCACAAATGGAAGCAGAAGGACATCCGCTGTGTCACTGCTAAACAAACCAAAAACAAATCCAGCAGTCGCTGTGCACTCCAATCAACTAGGAGGGACTGGTTGGACAAGAATGCCCACTGAAACCATGGGCCAGGCTTTTTTAAGTGATGGATATCACATGACAGATGATAGATATCACATGACGGATGATGGATATCACATGACAGATAATAGATATCACATTACATATGATGGATATCACATGACAGATGATGGATATCACATGACAGATAATAGATATCACATTACATATGATGGATATCACATTACAGATGATGGATATCACATTACAGATAATAGATATCACATTACATATGATGGATATCCCATGATGGATATCACATTACATATGATGGACATCACATTACATATGATGGACATCACATTACAGATAATTGATATCACATTACTGATGATGGATATCACATTACATATGATGGATATCACATTACAGATAATTGATATCACATTACAGATGATGGATATCGCATTACATATGATGGATATCACATTACAGATAATTGATATCACATTACATATGATGGATATCCCATGATGGATATCACGTGACAGATAATGTATATCACATTACATATGATGGATATCACATTACAGATAATTGATATCACATTACAGATAATGGATATCACATGACAGATGATGGACATCACATGACAGATGATGGACATCACATGACAGATGATGGACATCACATGACAGATGATGGATATCACATTACATATGATGGATATCACATTACAGATAATTTATATCACATTACATATGATGGATATCCCATGATGGATATCACATGACAGATGATGGATATCACATTAGAGATGTTGGATATCCCATAAGACATGATGGATATCCCATGACACATCATGGATATCACATTACAAATGATGGGTATCACATTACAGATGATGGGCATCACATTACATATGATGGATATCAGATTAGACGTGATGGATATCATATTAGACATTATGGATATCATATTAGACATTATGGATATCACATGACGGATGATGGGCATCACATTACATATGATGGATATCAGATTAGAAGTGATGGATATCACATGACAGATGATGGATATCAGGTTAGACATGACACATATCACATTACAGATGATGGATATCACATGAAACATGATGGATATCAGATCACACGGTATCGGGCAGGGGTATCCCTTTTTAAGGGATCCTCTGGACCATAACCTTATTGTCATGTTGTGAAAGAGAGTTTTATAGATAGTGGAAAATACTTTAAATACCGCTGGGACATATACCATGAGCATCTTGATTCCATAGCTGTTTTTTGTTTGTTTATATCTCCGTTTCCCAGCTATGGTCGAGTGTACACGGCAGACCCGTACCACGGTGCCCTCACCCCAGCAGCCTATGGCGTGGGAGCCATGGTAAGAACACACACACACACACACACACACACACACACACACACACACACACACACACACACACACACACACACACACACACACACACACACACACACACACACACACACACACTTTTTGTAATTTTGTAATCATCTGGTATTTTCGGGTTTAATCTAAAAAAAATGTATGTTTTCTTTCCTAGGCCACTCTCTACCGGGGAGGCTACAGTAGATTTGCTCCCTATTAAAGGAGGGGGGGGGTGAGTGCACCCCCACCCCCCCCCCCCCTCCTTTTCGTCCATTCAGGCTCTCGCCTTTTGTTGGTCTGGAGGGAGACTGCACCTGCACCCTGTTTTTTTCCTGTTTTATTTTTATTTTTATTACACTACAACAACAGATAAGGAATGCTGAGACTAATGGATGGCTTTGAAAACCTAAAAAAGGAAGAAAAAAAAAGGACCCAAGATGGCCGACTACTTTATTGCACGGCTGTATTATAGAATCCCTCCATTTCTGGGCCCCCTCCCCAAACACTGAGCAGCACAAGACATGGAGTAGACCCAGACGCTCGAACTCATGCATGGAAAACTGACATTTGAACAGCGGCCGCCCGAGTGACCGAACGAGCCAAGTTGTACCGTTGGGGGAGGGGGGATAGAGTATAGATAAGTTAGGAGGTTGTTGGTACTTTTGTTGAACAAAACAAACAAACAAACGTCTAAAACGGGGGATTGGGGACTTGACTGAGGGGAGTGGTTGTGTTGGTGCTGAGGAAGAAGAGGAGAGGGGGTTAAATGGAGGCCGCTGTGACGCGTTACAAGCGAGACGTCAATTCAGCGAGGTTTAGAGGAGGCGGGGCTTATTTCGGATGTACCTTACCTCGTTTTCTTGGTGTTTGGACATTGTGAACCTTTAAACTTTAAATTGGTACAATATGCAATTCAATTAGTTTAGAGATGAGGGAAAAAAATATATTATCACCAAATTATTATTATTACTCTTGTTCCTCATTAGCGATTTATCGGTTATTGTAAACAATATTTTTTTGTTGTTGCTAGGACTTCATGACGGGGCATTGGTTCTCTTGGCTGTGATGATGTGAGTCTCACTGCGATCATTAATAATCAAAACACTAGACTAGAACCCAGTCGAGGGGTACAAACCTTGAGGTACAGTATGCGTCTCTCGCTGGTGTACAGATATTCACTAGACTGTAGGACACCGTTTACTCAGATGCTGTGGTCACGCTGCCC
Source organism: Muraenolepis orangiensis (assembly GCA_027704905.1). NCBI lineage: Eukaryota > Metazoa > Chordata > Actinopteri > Gadiformes > Muraenolepididae > Muraenolepis > Muraenolepis orangiensis. The sequence goes on along the minus strand of CM051003.1, from coordinate 5,247,286 downwards.
TACAGTCTTTCAGATGCTACATTACATTTTTACTTTTTCTCGCCAGTTCCGAGTAAAGTTTGGTTCTTCGTAATCCCAACCATTAATTCCACCCTTATAAGCCCTTTAGGAAGGCAAGGATGTGCTTTTGTTTGTTGTTTATGTCGAAATGTATTATTTCAATATCCCAAATGCTCCCACCGAGAAAAAGAAATCACACAAATAAAAGTCTTCCAGGGGAGATTTGCTGAGATATTGAATATTGATATAAGTTATACACCAGAGAAAATATTCTTTGTTTTTCTCTAATTCTTGTTCCTATTCCCAAATGTGGTTGTTTGGCCTTTTTTTTGGTTTTATTTGGTTCCAAAGATTTGTAGGATGTACACACTGCTTGTGTATTATTAATATATTCTTTATTATTTTGTTATGATCCTGATTCCTGGTAATCGAATTACTGTCTTGTTGACTATTGTACTTTTTTTAATTTGACGCCTGTGAGTTAAATGACTCAAAGGTTTGTCCCCGAGCTGAAGGGACAAGCGGTTGAGGCGAGGAACGCACGATGCAATGCAGCTCACAGCCTCTTTTTGTTAGTTTTTGGATGTTCTTTTCTTTCTTTAGTGTCATATAGTCAGGACAGGCTGTGTGTGTGTGTGTGTGTGTGTGGATTCAATGTTATTTAATGACTTGCTCTGGTATTATATATGAGGTTAATTTGTATTTGAGAATAGCTTAAAAAAAAAAAAGGAAAAAAAAAGTGTGTGTGGTAGTTTACAGGAGACGAACGCGAGGCCCCGTGGCGCTTCTTGAAATTGTATTCTGTTTTGGTTTCTCTTTGGTTTGTGTTCTCTTTGTGTTTTTATTACGGCTCCTTACATTTCAGTGCTGGAAAAAAGATGTAGCCAATAGAGGCAATTTTGGCTTAAAAAATATCAAAGCAGAAGCATTTCTACAAAGTTAATATTTCAACATGGTGGTGGTGGGGGGGGGGGGGGGGGGGGGGAAAACGTTTATGAACCGCAAACCCGTGTTTTGAAATGCTGCAGATGTTTCTGAAATCTTTCGTCCAATCTTATTTTTGTTCAATCCCCCACCAATCAAAGACTGCCCGGCTCACCACCTCTCTTCGCTGTAGTTGGTGTGCTGCTGGCTTTTGTTTGAGATGTTTATTTTTATTTTTGTTTCTTTTGCTTGACTTTTTAATATTTACATATTACTATGGAATGTGCTCGGAAAAGAATACTACATTTTTGTTGAAGGAAACGTAGCCAAAGATGCTAAATGTCCCTTCACCTTCTTGTTATAAACTTGAGAAGTGCTACAAAAAAAGGAAGATATATATATATATATATATATATATATATATATCTCCACACACACAAATATGGACTTTTTGAACCATTGGTGGCATGGACAACCAGCATGAGCGATATTTGTCGAGTTTGAAAATTGTTTTGCATGACCTCGTGTGTTTTTCAGATTCTGAGCAGTGCACAGTTGCTTTCTTTTTGACCACTTCACGATACGGAGCTAGCCATTGTTATGCTGATGCTAGGAGACTAGTGACCCAGCTATGAAGAGCACAGTGCTGTTTTGCAACTTAAAAAAAAAAAAGACCATGCTGACTTAATGGCTGCTCCTATGCTCCGCTTATATATTCTGTTGCCCAATCATGGTTTTCTTCTCATTGTCTCCTATTAGCTGTGTGGTCGTCTATCCCTGCTATGGTTTTTGATGGGTTCCCCCCCCCCCCTTCATTACCCCTGACTGCCATTGTTGTTTTGTTATTGAATATCCATATGAAATGTTTTATATGAAAATGTTTTGTTGTGATTCAGCTTCACACTTAGTTTTTGTTTCTGTTATCCATTTTATTTAGAAAGTGTGTACATTATTATATTTTATATATTATTATTGTGTTTAGCTTTTTTTTCATAAATCAAGATCCCGTTATTTCAATCGTGTTTTTGTTTTGTTCAATGAGTCTCAGATGTAGGCTGCCTTCTACCATAAGCTATTTTGTTTGTAATTTTTCTCCAAAATAAAACCTCCCGTATCAACATTGGTGGTCTACCTATGATGTGTCCCAGCTGTGGTCGAGTGTACACGGCAGACCCGTACCATGCTGCCCTCACCCCAGCAGCCTATGTCATGGGAGCCATGGTAAGAACACACACACACACACACACACACACACACACACACACACACACACACTTTTGGATTTTGTAATCATCAGGTATTTTCGGGTTTAATCTAAAAGAAGTTATTTTTCTTTCCTAGGCCACTCTCTCCTGGGGAGGCTACAGTAGATTTGCTCCCTATTAAAGGGGGGGGGGTGGGGGTGAGTGCACCCCCCCCCCCCCCCCTTTTCGTCCATTCAGGCTCTCGCCTTTTGTTGGTCTGGAGGGAGACTGCACCTGCACCCTGTTTTTTTCCTGTTTTATTTTTATTTTTATTACACTACAACAACAGATAAGGAATGCTGAGACTAATGGATGGCTTTGAAAATCTAAAAAAAGGACCCAAGATGGCCGACTACTTTATTGCTCGGCTGTAGTATAGAATCCCTCCATTTCTGGGCCCCCTCCCCAAACACTGAGCAGCACAAGACATGGAGTAGACCCAGACGCTCGAACTCATGCATGGAAAACTGACATGTGAACAGCGGCCGCCCAAGTGACCGAACGAGCCAAGTTGTACCGTTGGGGGAGGGGGGATAGAGTATAGATAAGTTAGGAGGTTGTTGGTACTTTTGTTGAAGCGCAAAGTGAAGACGTAAAGATTAACAAGAAAAACAAATGCCTAAAATGGGGACTTGACTGAGGGGAGGGGAGTGGTTGTGTTGAAGGTGCTGAAGAGGAGAGGGGGTAAATGGAGGCTGCTGTGACGCTTTTCGTTTTCTTGGTGTTTGGACATGGTGAACCATGCTGTGGTCACGCTGCCCTACAGTCTTTCAGATGCTACATTACATTTTTACTTTTTCTCGCCAGTTCCGAGTAAAGTTTGGTTCTTCGTAATCCCAACCATTAATTCCACCCTTATAAGCCCTTTAGGAAGGCAAGGATGTGCTTTTGTTTGTTGTTTATGATGTCGAAATGTATTATTTCAATATGCCAAATGCTCCCACCGAGAAAAAGAAATCACACGAATAAAAGTCTTCCAGGGAGATTTGCTGAGATATTGAATATTGATATAAGTTATACACCAGAGAAAATATTTTTTATTTTTCTCTAATTCTTGTTCCTATTCCCAAATGTGGTTGTTTAGTCTTTTGTGTTTTTGTTTTTATTTGGTTCCAAAGATTTGTACACACTGCTTGTGTATTATTAATATATTCTTTATTCTTTTGTTATGATCCTGATTCCTGGTAATCGAATTACTGTCTTGTTGACTATTGTACTTTTTTTTATTTGACGCCTGTGAGTTAAATGACTCAAAGGTTTGTCCCCGAGCTGAAGGGACAAGCGGTTGAGGTGAGGAACGCACGATGCAATGCAGCTCACAGCCTCTTTTCGTTCGTTTTTGGATGTTCTTTTCTTTCTTTAGTGTCATATAGTCAGGACAGGCTGTGTGTGTGTGGATTCAATGTGATTTAATGACTTGCTCTGGTATTATATATGAGGTTAATTTGTATTTGAGAATAGCTTAAAAAAAGAAAGTTACAAAAAAAGTTGTCAGTAGTTTACAGGAGGCTACAGTAGATTTGCTCCCTATTAAAGGGGGGGGGGGGGTGAGTGCACCCCCCCCCTTCCCCCTTTTCATCCATTCAGGCTCTCATCTTTTGTTGGTCTGGAGGGAGACTGCACCTGCACCCTGTTTTTTTCCCCGTTTTATTTTTATTACACTACAACAACAGATAAGGAATGCTTAGACTAATGGATGGCTTTGAAAACCTAAAAAAAGGAAGGGAAAAAAGGACCCAAGATGGCCGACTACTTTATTGCACGGCTGTATTATAGAATCCCTCCATTTCTGGGCCCCCTCCCCAAACACTGAGCAGCACAAGACATGGAGTAGACCCAGACGCTCGAACTCATGCATGGAAAACTGACATTTGAACAGCGGCCGCCCGAGTGACCGAACGAGCCAAGTTGTACCGTTGGGGGAGGGGGGATAGAGTATAGATAAGTTAGGAGGTTGTTGGTACTTTTGTTGAAGCGCAAAGTGAAGACATGAACAAGAAAAACAAACAAACAAACGCCTAAAACGGGGGATTGGGGACTTGACTGAGGGGAGTGGTTGTGTTGGTGCTGAGGAAGAAGAGGAGAGGGGGTTAAATGGAGGCCGCTGTGACGCGTTACAAGCGAGACGTCAATTCAGCGAGGTTTAGAGGAGGCGGGGCTTATTTCGGATGTACCTTACCTCGATGTGCAATTCAATTAGTATAGAGATGAGAGGAAAACAAATATTACCAAATTATTATTATTACTCTTGTTCCTCATTAGCGATTTATCGGTTATTGTAAACAATATTTTTTTGTTGTTGCTAGGACTCGGGGCATTGGTTCTCTTGGCTGTGATGATGTGAGTCTCACTGCGATCATTAATAATCAAAACACTAGACTAGAACCCAGTCGAGGGGTACAAACCTTGAGGTACAGTATGCGTCCCTCGCTGGTGTACAGATATTCACTAGACTGTAGGACACCGTTTACTCCGATGCTGTGGTCACGCTGCCCTACAGTCTTTCAGATGCTACATTCAATTTTTACTTTTTCTCGCCAGTTCCGAGTAAAGTTTGGTTCTTCGTAATCCCAACCATTAATTCCACCCTTATAAGCCCTTTAGGAAGGCAAGGATGTGCTTTTGTTTGTTGTTTATGATGTCGAAATGTATTATTTCAATATGCCAAATGCTCCCACCGAGAAAAAGAAATCACACGAATAAAAGTCTTCCAGGGGAGATTTGCCGAGATATTGAATATTTATATTAGTTATACACCAGAGAAAATATTTTTTATTTTTCTCTAATTCTTGTTCCTATTCCCAAATGTGGTTGTTTAGTCTTTTTTTGTTTGTTTTTATTTGGTTCCAAAGATTTGTACACACTTGCTTGTGTATTATTAATATATTCTTTATTCTTTTGTTATGATCCTGATTCCTGGTAATCGAATTACTGTCTTGTTGACTATTGTACTTAATTTGACGGTTGCTGCCGACGCCTGTGAGTTAAATGACTCAAAGGTTTGTCCCCGAGCTGAAGGGACAAGCGGTTGAGGCGAGGAACGCACGATGCAATGCAGCTCACAGCCTCTTTTCGTTAGTTTTTGGATGTTCTTTTCTTTCTTTAGTGTCATACAGTCAGGACAGGCTGTGTGTGGGTGGGTGGGGGGGATTCAATGTGATTTAAGGACTTGCTCTGGTATTATATATGAGGTTAATTTGTATTTGAGAATAGCTTAAAAAAAAACAAAAAAAGGAAAATAAAAAGTGTGTGTCGTAGTTTACAGGAGACCGAGTGCGTTGGGGACGAACGAACGCGAGGCCCCGTGGCGCTTCTGTTTTTGTTTGTCTTTGGTTTTAAACGTGTGCTCTTTGTTTTTTTATTACGGCTCCTTACATGTCAGTGCTGGATGACAAAAAAATATGTAGCCAATAGAGGCAACTTTTGGCTTAAAAAAAATATCAAAGTAGAAGCATTTCTACAAAGTTAATATTTCAACATGGTGGTGTTGGGGGGGGGACGTTTATGAACCGCAAACCCTTGTTTCTGAAATGCTGCAGATGTTTCTGAAATCTCAGTTTCTGAAATCTTTCGTCCAATCTTATTTTTGTTCAATCCCCCACCAATCAAAGACTGCCCGGCTCACCACCTCTCTTCGCTGTAGTTGGTGTGCTGCTGGCTTTTTTTTTTAGATGTTTATTTTTATTTTTGTTTCTTTTGCTTGACTTTTACATATTACTATGGAATGTGCTCGGAAAAGAATACTACATTTTTGTTGAAGGAAACGTAGCCAAAGATGTTAAATGTCCCTTCACAAGTGCTACAACAACAAAAAAGATATATATATATATATATATATATATATATATATACACAAATATGGACTTTTTGAACCATTGGTGGCATGGACAACCAGCATGAGCGATATTTGTCGAGTTTGAAAATTGTTTTGCATGACCGTGTTTTTCTCAGATTCTGAGCAGTGCACAGTTGCTTTCTTTTTGACCACTTCACGATACGGAGCTAGCCATTGTTATGCTGATGCTAGGAGACTAGTGACCCAGCTATGAAGAGCACAGTGCTGTTTTGCAACTTTACAAAAAAAATACCATGCTGTGGGGGTGCGTGGGAACGAGTCGAAACGTTTACTTCCCAACATGAATAGTAATACAGCGGCAGTAGTGAAGCTTGCAACAGTAACGACGAACCGGTAATTAGAACCGGTACATTCAAAACTCCCACTCCAAACATTACCCAGAAAGCTTCTAGGTTGAATTGTCTTAAAGGAGCCATAACTCCATCTCAGTGTCCAGTGATTGTCTGTGTCCCAACTGGGTCACCACAATGCTGACTTAATGGCTGCTCCGCTTATATATTCTGTTGCCCAGTCATGGTTTTCTTCTCATTGTCTCCTATTAGCTGTGTGGTCGTCTATCCCTGCTATGGTTTTTGATGGGTTCCCCCCCCCCCCCCCCCCTTCATTACCCCTGACTGCCATTGTTGTTTTGTTATTGAATATCCATATGAAATGTTTTATCTGAAAATGTTTTGTGATTCAGCTTCACACTTTGTTATTGTTTCTTTTTTCCATTTTATTTAGAAATTATTATATTTTATATATTATTATTGTGTTTAGCTTTTTTCATAAATCAAGATCCTGTTATTTCAAGTGTGTTTTGTTTTGTTCAATGAGTCGCAGATGTAGGCTGCCTTCTACCATAAGATCTTTTGTTTGTCATTTTTCTCAAAAATAAAACATCCCGTATCAACATTGGTGGTCTATCTATGATGTGATAACGACATACGAAAATATTTATTTGTTCAGTGTTTGCTTATTGACAGCATCTACAAAAATGTACAAGCAGGCGTAAAAATACAATCTCAAATCTTTCACACATGAATAATCTCGACGGGACGGTTCAAAGAGGAAGTAAGGGTCGTATTAAGAGTCTGAGTAAAGGCTGGAGGGGATCCAGGTTTACCACCGGCTGTCAAACCCTGTTGAATACCATGTAAAAAAAAAAACCCACAAAGCCAGCCCCTATCCAAGTGAAAAGTCAAAAACGGCGCAAAAGGACGATTTTCTGCCAACAGTTTTAGAGCTGTGCAGTTCTTCGGAAACACAGCTTTCACATTGCGTGTGTGTGTGTGTGTGTGTGTGTATGGTCTACTGGCCAACAGAGATGAGGGAGCGTTTGACAGCGGTAGTGAGTTTGGAAAACAAGGAAGGGCATGGGGGGGCGGGGGGGGGGATGCGTTTGTGGGGTTCTAGACGATTCCATATTTGGCCAGGTCACTGAGCTCCATGTCCCCGAAAGCTTCCCACGGACACACCACTGTGATGTCAGTGCCGAGACCCTCCATGCCGGGGATTTCGTCCCCGAATCTGATTAGACGAAGACAAGTTATGTCATCATGAGTTCAATTTAAGGGTCATGGGTGAAGATGACATTCGATATATACAGTATATATATGAGGAGAGATGGAGATAGCCTACAGCTTACCCCTTCTGGCCAGGCTTGGGGGCCTTGCTCTTGAAGGTACGTGCGGCCCTCTGCTTGAACTTGGGAGGGGCCTTCTTATCGGCGGCGTTTGCTACAGCTGCGTCGGCCATCTCTATTAAACAATTTTGAAATACAGAATTGATCAACAAAATCCAATCCAGGTGTATTTGTGACGTTAACTTGTCCAGTGACTTCACATGTCAACAGTGTCCCGCCTTACTCTCATGTCTTTACCTCTGTCGACACCTCCCCTAACCCCACCTACACCCAAACCCCCTCCCCTAACCCCACCTACACCCAAACCCCCTCCCCTAACCCCACCTACACCCAAACCCCCTCCCCTAACCCCACCTACACCCAAACCCCCTCCCCTAACCCCACCTACACCCAAACCCCCTCCCCTAACCCCACCTACACCCAAACCCCCTCCCCTAACCCCACCTACACCCAAACCCCCTCCCCTAACCCCACCTACACCCAAACCCCCTCCCCTAACCCCACCTACACCCAAACCCCCTCCCCTAACCCCACCTACACCCAAACCCCCTCCCCTAACCCCACCTACACCCAAACCACCTCCCCTAACCCCACCTACACCCAAACCCCCTCCCCTAACCCCACCTACACCCAAACCCCCTCCCCTAACCCCACCTACACCCAAACCCCCTCCCCTAACCCCACCTACACCCAAACCCCCTCCCCTAACCCCACCTACACCCAAACCCCCTCCCCTAACCCCACCTACACCCAAACCCCCTCCCCTAACCCCACCTACACCCAAACCCCCTCCCCTAACCCCACCTACACCCAAACCCCCTCCCCTAACCCCACCTACACCCAAACCCCCTCCCCTAACCCCACCTACACCCAAACCCCTCCCCTAACCCCACCTACACCCAAACCCCCTCCCCTAACCCCACCTACACCCAAACCCCCTCCCCTAACCCCACCTACACCCAGACCCCCTCCCCTAACCCCACCTACACCCAAACCCCCTCCCCTAACCCCACCTACACCCAGACCCCCTCCCCTAACCCCACCTACACCCAAACCCCCTCCCCTAACCCCACCTACACCCAAACCCCCTCCCCTAACCCCACCTACACCCAAACCCCCTCCCCTAACCCCACCTACACCCAAACCCCCTCCCCTAACCCCACCTACACCCAAACCCCCTCCCCTAACCCCACCTACACCCAAACCCCCTCCCCTAACCCCACCTACACCCAGACCCCCTCCCCTAACCCCACCTACACCCAGACCCCCTCCCCTAACCCCACCTACACCCAGACCCCCTCCCCTAACCCCACCTACACCCAAACCCCCTCCCCTAACCCCACCTACACCCAAACCCCCTCCCCTAACCCCACCTACACCCAAACCCCCTCCCCTAACCCCACCTACACCCAAACCCCCTCCCCTAACCCCACCTACACCCAAACCCCCTCCCCTAACCCCACCTACACCCAAACCCCCTCCCCTAACCCCACCTACACCCAAACCCCCTCCCCTAACCCCACCTACACCCAAACCCCCTCCCCTAACCCCACCTACACCCAAACCCCCTCCCCTAACCCCACCTACACCCAAACCCCCTCCCCTAACCCCACCTACACCCAAACCCCCTCCCTAACCCCACCTACACCCAGACCCCCTCCCCTAACCCCACCTACACCCAGACCCCCTCCCCTAACCCCACCTACACCCAAACCCCCTCCCCTAACCCCACCTACACCCAAACCCCCTCCCCTAACCCCACCTACACCCAGACCCCCTCCCCTAACCCCACCTACACCCAGACCCCCTCCCCTAACCCCACCTACACCCAGACCCCCTCCCCTAACCCCACCTACACCCAAACCCCCTCCCCTAACCCCACCTACACCCAAACCCCCTCCCCTAACCCCACCTACACCCAAACCCCCTCCCCTAACCCCACCTACACCCAAACCCCCTCCCCTAACCCCACCTACACCCAAACCCCCTCCCCTAACCCCACCTACACCCAAACCCCCTCCCCTAACCCCACCTACACCCAAACCCCCTCCCCTAACCCCACCTACACCCAAACCCCCTCCCCTAACCCCACCTACACCCAAACCCCTCCCCTAACCCCACCTACACCCAAACCCCCTCCCCTAACCCCACCTACACCCAGACCCCCTCCCCTAACCCCACCTACACCCAGACCCCCTCCCCTAACCCCACCTACACCCAAACCCCCTCCCCTAACCCCACCTACACCCAAACCCCCTCCCCTAACCCCACCTACACCCAGACCCCCTCCCCTAACCCCACCTACACCCAGACCCCCTCCCCTAACCCCACCTACACCCAAACCCCCTCCCCTAACCCCACCTACACCCAAACCCCCTCCCCTAACCCCACCTACACCCAAACCCCCTCCCCTAACCCCACCTACACCCAAACCCCCTCCCCTAACCCCACCTACACCCAAACCCCCTCCCCTAACCCCACCTACACCCAAACCCCCTCCCCTAACCCCACCTACACCCAAACCCCCTCCCCTAACCCCACCTACACCCAAACCCCCTCCCCTAACCCCACCTACACCCAAACCCCCTCCCCTAACCCCACCTACACCCAAACCCCCTCCCCTAACCCCACCTACACCCAAACCCCCTCCCCTAACCCCACCTACACCCAGACCCCCTCCCCTAACCCCACCTACACCCAGACCCCCTCCCCTAACCCCACCTACACCCAAACCCCCTCCCCTAACCCCACCTACACCCAAACCCCCTCCCCTAACCCCACCTACACCCAAACCCCCTCCCCTAACCCCACCTACACCCAGACCCCCTCCCCTGCTTCTTTCAGATTAGCCACAATAACAGAACCAAACGGTCACATAACTGCTTAAGACGTGGTGGCACAAACACAAAACTAAAATTAGCCTACTAATCCCATTCTATTTTTAGACGTTGGCTTTAAAGATTAGTCTTGGCCAGGTCACAGCCGAGGTGACAACCCCGGGTGGCGGCCAATCAGAGTTGGCCAGTTAGGGGGTTGAGCTGAAGCAAACATGAGGCTTGTGTTAGTCCTAAACCCCTGGTGTAAGGGGATTAATCTCTCAAGTAACACATTTTATGTTAATCCACTTGCGATCCAATTAACCTTTCTGACTCCACTTTGACTCCACAAACACATACACATGCACATACATATACACACACACACACACAAAATGTAAAATTGGCTATAGCTAAAATCATTCAATCGTTCAATAATATTATTATACATTACATTACATTCATTTAGCAGACGCTTTTGTCCAAAGCGACTTACAATATATTACGTGATACATTGTACAGAGCTTAATTACACAGCGTTTAGGGAAAGCACAAACAAATGATTTCCCCCAGTCAGTCCTCAGCAGAGAGGTCTGCATTGATGGGAGTTGTGAGTGGATAGCTTTCATAATAGTTCAAATAAGTTCCAACAGAACAGTGACAGTTGCAGTTAAAAGGTAATCATCTTGGCCGAGCATTGGATTCACAACACAGAAGCATGTAGTCTACCAGATATCCACCCAGTGGCTTGAAAACCCATGAAAACCTATACATAATAATTTCATAATTCTATGATGCAGTATTTTTTTCCACAAATTCCATACTGGTACCCAGTAGGTATTATCCCTCTCCCATATGTAATATCCACTCATCAAAGCTCAAGATCGTAAAAGTGTGTGTGTGTCCTACCTGTTCTTGCAGAGCTTCTTGTTTGTCGCACGGATCAACTTCCTGTTTTGTGTTTCCCGGGTTTCTCATCCGTCTCGTTTTATACCGGCCACAACTCTCCCAATCCCCCCCCCCCCACACACACTCTCTCTCACACACACACACACTCACACTCACACAGCGTACGTCTTCATACACACTGCTTATATCCAGGGGAAGAACCGTAAGCACATGGCATGAGGATTCAGCCATTATTATTGAAATAATGTTGAAATAATTATGACTCTGAATATCATACTCTAAAGCCAAAGCCAAAATGTCACAAGGTATAATACAAAATATAATATGATACAATCAGAATACAACCAAAATTAAGCCAGAATATTTTTTGTTATTCTTCTAAATTGTGGTGGTGGTGGTGAATAAAGTGTGTTTATCCACACTAATCGTCAAGATGGGGGCATATTGAAGGCAAAAAGCTGCTAAAAGAATTAAAAAGGTGATGTGAAGTTATGTGAAGTTATGTGAAGCAACTTCACTAGTGCCGTCTTCGTTGTTATTTAAATAAATGGCACAATGGAAAAAGTCCATATGTAGGTACTATTGCAACTACAATAGTGGGTATTTCCCCATACTAAGGTAACATAAGGATACTTGACAACAACAACAAATCTCCTGACACCCCCCTCACACACACATACACATGCACACACACACACACAATACAGTATACAGTGCTGCTCGAAAGTATGTGAACCCCTTGAACAGTTAAGAGTTTTCTGTTGTTTTACCATGATTTTCCTATTTTATCATCACAAGTTTTACATATATGAAATGTCAGGTTTATGTTTAACAGTTCCATGTACTTTTTTAGAGGGAATTGTGTGAGTAGCCAAAAAAATACATGAAACATGGAATTAGTGGATGTGCAAAAGTAAGTGAACCCCCAGCTGTATTGGTAAAGTCAAGGAGGTAACAGATTCAGGTGAAACACTTTTGGGTGCTTAATTAGTCAATTAAGCAAACCAATCAAATGAGACATCATTAGGAAAAGGGTTGGACAACACAGATTAAAAGAGAGAGAAAAACAACCAAACGACTGCAGTGCCAGGGTGTACCCATACGAATCAACTATGCCAAGAGGAAAGGAGATACCCGAGGAAATCAAGAAAATGGTACTGACAGCCCATCAGTCTAGAGAAGGCTACAAGACAATCTCCAAACGATTCCAGCTCCATCCATCCACGGTGAGGCAAATAATTTACAAATGGAGGGCGTCCAAGATGACCGCATCTTTGCCTAGAAGTGGACGCCCATTAAAACTAACATCAAGAAGCACCCGTAGAATAATAAATCAGGTAAAGGACAACCCACACATCACCTCTAAAGAGTTGCAGAGCTCTCTGGCAGCGTCAGGTGTAAATGTACATGCATCTACAATTAGACGAAAATTGAACCAACACGACATTCATGGGAGGGTTGCTAGAAGGAAGCCTCTGCTCTCCAAAAAGAACAAAGCTGCCCATTTAAACTTTGCCAGAGAGAACTTGGACAAACCAGAGGCCTTCTGGAAGTCCATTCTCTGGACAGATGAGTCCAAAATAGAATTATTTGGTCATAATCGTAAGCGCTTTGTTTGGAGAAAAACCAACACAGCACATGAAGAAAAGAACCTCATCCCAACAGTGAAGCATGGTGGTGGAAATGTTAAGGTATGGGGCTGCTTCTCTGCTTCTGGACCTGGACAACTCCATATCATCCAGGGAAACATGAATTCTGAAGTGTATCAGCAAATTCTTGATAAGAATCTCCAGCCATCAGTCAGGAAGTTGAAACTGGGCCGTAAATGGGTTTTTCAACAAGACAACGACCCAAAACATACCAGCAAATCTACCAAGGAATGGTTCAGAAAAAAGAGGATTCGTACTCTGGATTGGCCAAGTCAAAGTCCGGACCTCAATCCAATTGAAATGTTGTGGCTAGACCTGAAGCGGGGGGTACATGCCAGATGTCCCTCCAACCTTTCTCAACTGGCTGAGTTCTGCAAGGAAGAGTGGGCAAAAATCCCCCACAGCAGATGCGAGAGACTGGTCAGTGGCTATAGAAAACGTTTGATTGCAGTAATGGCTGCAAAAGGAGGTGCCACACGCTATTAACCAAAAGGGTTCACATACTTTTGCACAAGTCATATTTTCAGTTTTTGTGGGAGAAACCACTTTTTTTGAATAAATAATGAAAATACATCATTTTTCTTTGTTTGTGTCCATTATTTGGAAAGTCCTGCTTTACAAATTGGTGTTTGGATATACATTTAATAAGGTTATTTTACATTTTTGTACAATTACAATGACCATGTCTAGGGGGTTCACATACTTCCGAGCAGCACTGTATATCCTATATATAGAGAAAGCGAGAGCGCGTGAGACAGAGAGAGAGAGAGAGAGACAGAGAGAGAGCTAATGAGGATTAACCAGAGACGTATAAGAGATGCCAGAGAAAAACATGCAGGCATCTCAGACAACAGGTACACAGTGAGTGTCTCACACTGTGTTCGACCTCACGACCCCTGGCATGAGAGGCAGACACTCTAACGTGAGAAGCTCAAACCCCACAGGCTCTTTGAGGTGTTGGGGAGTGAGGTTAACTTACTGCACAGATAGCACTACCGGCTCGCTTCGGTTTTCAAAATGTGAGGCAATTTGGAAATCAATGTGGATTTACAGAAGGAAACGCATTCTAAAAATGAACTATTGAGAACATTCAAGGTGTATCTTTTCATAGGTGTACATATCCACACAACCCATTTTACCGTATAGATAAAAGTACCTGGCCAGAAGGGGAAAGCTAGGCCTACTATTTCCCTGTCTTTCCCTTTCTCCTCATTCTCCTTCGCTCCCATACATCAAATGTCAATCTTTTCCCATGACCATTTTACTCATGATGACATCACTCTTGTCTTCGTCCAACGACACATGCGGAGGATGGCATGGAGGGTCTTGGCACTGACATCACAGTGGTGTGTCCACGGGAAGCCTTTCGGGACATGGAGCTCAGCGACATGGCCAAATATGGAATCGTCTAGAACCCACCCACCCCGCCAAGATCCCGCCTCCTCCCCTCCCCCCTCCATGCAGCTCTCCACCTGTGACCTGTTACCCTAATCATCCTACCTACCTCTACAACACTCACCAATTCCCCTCCTTGTCTGGGATGAAGGTGAGCATCCCAACAACCCCCCCCCCCCCACACTCCAAAACACACTTATTACTTTTGAGTACTTCATACTACTCCTCCTCCTCGTCTCGTCTCACAACCGGAAGGTTGCTGGTTCGATCCCCGGGCTACTTCTAGCAAAAAGTGTCGAGGTGTCCCTGAGCAAGTAATCCTAACTGCTCCAGACGTGCTGACTGTCTTCTTGCATGGCTGACTCTGAGGTCGGTGGATGAATGTGTGAATTCAATATTTAGATTTGCCATTTGCAACAAGTACACTGGGTTGCTTACTCCCCCTTTCCTCCCGCAGTAAGAATTTCTAAAATATAATTATAAAAATGACCATACATAATAAAATACAGCTGGAGCTCGTAGAGACAATGTCTGCTCTCCTCCAGCGCCACTCTCACTCAACATGAGGCATGACTTGCTTGCAAAGCACTTTGGATAAAAGCGCTATATAAATGCAGTCCATTTACCATTTACCTTTCCTGCACTCACTTTGCCTTATGTTAATTTCACTCCCCAGACACCAGTTATTCATAGATGTTCATCTCCTTCACTAGACAATCAAATGGCCTTTGTGACAAAATGCAATCATTGTTCTTCCATATTTTACGGTAAACTTCTTCTGTTGGAAAAGGAAGCCCTATTTTTTATAATTTTGATTGTTTATGAAAGACATTTTTTGTGAACTAATAACGCTGTTTAATCCAGGTGGATTAAAATGTCGACGGTGCAATTTATCTTCGGGTTCTTAAATTCTGTACGATTCTGTCTCCAACAACAATAACTGATTTACTGCCAAGAAGTTTCCTTCTATTTAGCATTGAAATTCACACATTTTCTGAGACACAAGAGACACAAAGACTGAGTAAGCTATTCTACTGAAATTAATTTAAAAACAAAGAGTACCTTATTATTTATTCAGTAATTTAAACTGTTGAAAGTATAATATAAAATTGATGTTGCTTGGTATGATTATTTTACTGAATGTGTAAGTGTTCATCAGGCCGAGTGTAATAGCCCAATAGCCATTTCAGCTATTAGTGAGTGAAATCCTTTGTGAGAATATCGGTTCTGGTTGACACTTTCTGTACAAAATAATAGTTTGATTTTTAGGTCACTCCTGGCTAATTTCTGACCAAATACTACTTAATCTCCTCCCTGATTGATTTAGGTGGATCCATCTTGACTGACCCAATCACAAATACTATACAACACTTAACTATAACACACCATTAAAAAAAACAATAAAAAAAACAATAAAGTGACTGATGGATAGTGTAATGTAATGTATTCTGGATGACAATCTTACGTGGCAGCACTCTTAGCAGTTCAGTAGGCGCACTGCCTGTGGATAAAAACTGTCCTTGAACCTGGTAGATGCTTTAGAACCGGGAACCGCAAACCGGACCGTATGGGGGAGAAGAGATGGTGCCCAGGGCGGTTGTGGTCCTTTGTGATGGAGATTGCCTTATTCCGTATAGTCCTGGTGCAAGGCTGTTGTCCTTGCCCCAGACTACCTCATCTCTGTACTCGATGACTGTGGTGTCGTCTGCAAACTTGATATCCGATTGTTGCTGTGCGTGGCAGTACAGTCATGTGTGAACACTACAGCGAGTACAGCCAGGGACTGAGGCAGCAGCCTTGGGGTGCTCCGGTGTTAAAGACCTGAGTGAATGAGATGTTGTTTCTAATCTTCACCACTTGACGAGGCCTGCCCGTCTGCCAGTCCAAATTCTAGTTACAGATAGGGCCCAGACCTAGGTCCCTCAGTTTCAGGACCAGCTTGGAGGGAACGATGGTGTTGAACGCCAAGCTGTAGTCAATAAACAACAGTCTGATGTAGGTGTCCCTCCTGTCTAGGTGCTCCAGGGCAGTGTGTAGTGCCAGGGAGATGGCGTTGTCTACAGACCTGTTTGGTCTGTATGCAAACTGGAGTGGGTCTAGGAGTCAGGAATAGAAAAGTTAATGTGTGACATGACAAGTTTCTCCAGGCACTCCATGGCTATGGGTGTGGCATCAAGGCTTATTACATTGGTCTTTTTTGGCAACGGCACAATGGTTGTCTCTTGGAAGCACGCTGGGACGACGTGTTGCGTTGCAGATGTCGGTGAACAAAGGAGCCAGCTGGTCAGTGCAGGTTTTGAAGAAACAGGGTGGAACTCTGTATGGGCTGTGGTAGAACATAGTCCTCTGGGCGAATGTTCAATGTGTTGGTCGGATGAATTTGAGTCCGCCGTGAATGTGATATGTATTACCTAACAAATCAGGAGTTTGTTTGGATTCTTTCTTCTTTCTTCAAAATCTTCTCTTCTGATCCTTTCCTGCTCTCTCTCTCTCTTTTCAACTCTGCCTCAGTGGATCACTGTTGTTGTTAGTCACTGTTGTCAAGACACACATATGCTTCCTTGTGTGATGAGATTCACAGTCTTCATCCACTGTGGAACCCTCCTGATCATGGAAGTGCTGAAGACCTTAACACCACAACCTTCAAGGCAGTGAGTCAAGTGGGATTGTGACTGGCCCCTGGTGGTGGTTGTGTGTGTGTATATAATTTCATATATATATAAATATATTTAAAGCTAATAGTATAAAGCTATAGGTATATATAGCTATATAGCTATAGTAGGTCAGAGACCTTCCCTGTAACCGAATACATGTCTAGGATAGAAACCTCTAGCACCAGTCCAAAGTCAACTTTCAGTTGAGTCTTTCCTCCAGACTCTTTTTCATTATTTATAGGTTATCATTGAATCTCCAGTTTCAATTCCAAAAAGGGTCTAGACCATTCCATATTTGGCCAGGTCGCTGAGCTCCATGTCCACGAAGGTTTCCCACAGACACAACACTGTGATGTCAGTGCAGAGACCCTCCATGCCGGGGATATCGTCCCCGAATCTGATTGGACAAAGACAAGAGTGATGTCATAAGTACCCTATCATGGGAATTGAAGTGAGAGAGTCTTTACAGAGAATAGAAGCTGCATATACCTGATGATCACGTTGTGTTCTACACACAAATAGAACAAACCCTCTCATCCTCAGGACAGGCAGACGCAGAAGGCATTTATATCAACAACAGGGGGCAGTAGCTCAGTAGCTTTTTCCTACTTGAAAAAAGGTGCCAGGTCGCCTCGTGGGCTCTGCCGAGGTGCCCTTGAGCAAGGCACCAGACCCCTACACTGCTCCCCGGGCAGCTGTATATTAAATAGCTGCCCGCTGTTCCTAAAACTAGGATGGGTTAAATGCAGAGAAACTAATGTCACTGTATGTGTGTACATGTGTGTGACCAATAAAGAGGATTCAAATCCTCCAGATTTAGATTTAGATTTAGATTTAGATTTAGATCACACCAGCAGAGGATCTTCCTGAAGCTGAGGGGGGTTTGCGAAAAACAGCAGGACCACACTGACCGTACTCAACAAAAACACACAGGACACTAAGACACTATGAACATCATGAACCTGGCAATATGCACTTCAACATCCCGTCTTTGATGCTTTTTTGACCCTCTCCTCTGTGTTTGTTATCCGTGTTTGCCACGTTGTTGTTGTTGTTGTTGTTGTTGTTGTTGTTGTTGTTGTTGCTGTTTTTTGCTGTTTTTTTGCCTGATCCGAGCTGAAGACACATTTCTGTATGCTTGCATATGGACAGAACAGTTTTGAAATCAACTGAAACCGATGAGTGTATAGTTCTTGAGAATGTATTGTGAGTTGTGACAACACTTCGTTGTCAACACTGAAATGCCATCTCTATTTAAAGAGGAAGATTGACGTAAGCCCAAAAATGTCATTATCGACAGTGACAATTAAAGCTTATGAGTCATCCGCATAGACACCACAATCTACAAAGACTATATGGTAAATCCTGTCCCCCGGGTAAGTGGGTTAAATGTTACATAACTAATGTACAGGCCTTTATACCTCTGCACGACCCATGCAACGTGTCATTACACCAAAATGGCATTGCTCTCTCTCTCTCTCATAGCTCTGGTTGAGTGAGGACACAAGGACAGTAGAAAGAATTAGGAGGTAAAACTGATAACTGAGTAACTCTGGTAACTCACCAGATAAACCTAAATGAACTTGAATATATATATATATATATATATATATATATTTCATGCATATATATATGTGCATGAAAACAAATCAAGAACTATTTTTGAAGGAATTTTTTTTTATTTATTCAGCATTTGACTTAGACTTAGCAGTTTACCGCATTCCAAAATATATACATATACTGTCTATGAACAAAATACATTTAATTCTCTCTTTTCATAGGTCCCAGGGACATGAAAGGCAGGATAGACAAATACATCTCTCACGTCGATGGCTAATGAAATATGGTGACACAATATTGGGGTTAGTATTCAAACAAGACCAATTTAGAACAATTGTCCTGATCCAAACACTTCAGATGCATTCCCCTTGAACGGAGAAATTAGATACATCTCAGATGTAAAGCATTTGTTTTACATCTCCAGCTAATATTTTAGTATTTCGGTTTTTGAGAGAATTAGACAACATCCAAATATCAAATGGGTAGATCCTGTGTGTCTGTACTAACATACTACTCTAGACTTAAACTCCATCCAAAATGCCAATGCCAGCAGCAGTCAATACAACTCCTCTAGGAACCATTCCAGCATTCCAGATGGAAGCATGAGGTGAGGGAAACAAAAAGTAGATCCTCGAAGACTAGACGATTCCATATTTGGCCAGGTCACTGAGCTCCATGTCCCCGAAGGCTTCCCACGGACACACCACTGTGATGTCAGTGCCGAGACCCTCCATGCCGGGGATGTCGTCCCCGAATCTGATTAGACGAAGACAAGAGTGATGTCATAAGTACGTAATACGTAGTAAGTAGTCATGGGAATTTAATTGAGAAAGTCTTTACAGAGAATAGAAGCTGCCTATACCTTATGATATAGAATTCACTTATGTTGTGTTCTTGTAACAGATTCATTCAATTTGCAAGCTACTTAGATGTTATATTGTAAGACGTTAACGTGTTGATGTTAATTCTGTTAGTGTTTACAAGTGTGCCTAAACCCAGTTTACCCCTTCTGGCCGGGCTTGGGGGCCTTGCTCTTGAAGGTACGAGCGGCCCTCTGCTTGAACCTGGGGGCAGCCTTCTTATCGGCGGCAGCTGCAACAGCAATGTCCATTACGTTTTAGTTTCTGTAGAAAAAAACCATAAAGCCATCACATCAGCGATCAATCACCAGCACAGCACCACATGTGTGTCTTTGAACATGTACAACAAAGCCTTCGAGGAAGTTTAGCTCACACTGTCTGTAAAATTAGACTTGACCATCTATCAAACTACCTATGCAATTACTTAAGCTGGTTCACAGAATCACAGCTCATCTATTGTGTGTTATTTCCCTCAGGTTAAAAAACAGTGATTGAGCGAAACATTAGTTTTAGTTGCCTAGCTATTAAACTAAGAGTACCTGCATGCTACCTTATAATATAATTCTTCAATACTGGTTTCCGCAAAGCTGAGAACCGCAATTTCAAGAGCTCAGCCACACTCAAAGTCAACACACACTCTTTCAAAGTGCATTCTCAAATTGTAGGCTCCACTAATATATGCATGGATATTCAGTTTAAAACATGTGTTTTTTGTTCTCTTTCTTGTACCATAGTTATAAGACCCTATTCATTATTAATAACAGTAACATTTATTTGGCAGAGAACAAGGTGTCTTTTGATTTTACCCACTACGAACCACAGCTACCTTTCATGAAAAGGTAAGTCTGCTTGGTATAGTGTATTAATATTCCTTCAGGTTATTCTAGAATGTCGACGCTTCCAATGAAAGTGTCCAAAAGGTTTGGCTGTGTTCAAGCCATTGATTGTGATCCATTGGAGTTCAGCTAAAGAGCAAAGAAAGACAAGAAGACTCACTAGTTCAGAGAGAAGGCAGTTTCTTACCTGTGTTTTGAGGAGGATCCCCTTGTCTGTGTGTCTTCAGGTTGGTGTCTCTGCTTTCTGCTGGCGCTGTACGCCTGCTGCTTTTATTACACCTTCAGCTAATCTCTGCTGATTCATCCGTACACACAAGGGGGCGAGACACACTATTTTTGGACAGACTAACAGTTAGCCGTATGACACTAAACATAGACTAAGTTAATTGGCTGAAATGGCAACATATATTTGTATTGCATAACCAGGAAAACACATTTACAATACCAACAGTTACAGAAAATACTATTTAATTTGTATCATATCTTCTAAGTAAGAAATAAACCAATCAGAATCAAGTATTAAATAATGCTATAATGAAAAGAACACTTGTTATATTGAGTGTTATATTGAGTGTTATATAGAGTGTTATATTGGTGTCGAGGGCATAATTTACCATATCTATGGGATATATTTACTCAATATACCAAACAGCGATACCAAAATAAATGTTTTGTGTGTATTTTCGAGTAGCAATCCTCAGAACGACTTCTCAGACTATGCATTTCAGGAGCTGTAATTGCAATGTCTTTTAGATGTGGCCGAGAGCCGTGTGTGTGCGTGTCTGTGTGTGTGTGTGTGTGCAACTGTGTGTGTGTGACTGTATGACTGTTTGTGTATGTGTGTGTGTGTGACTGTGTGTATGTATGACTGTGTGTTGTGTATGTGTTGTGGGCAAAGCTCTATTTTTCCCCATGAAGGCCCTGACCTACAGATTTAAGGCTGTGGTTACAATGACAAGGCTTGATAGTTAAAAATGTTTTATTTCATCTTGCGTTCCACTAAGTAAACCATATGAATAAAGCATATAATAAACCGTTCCAGAGCAGGGAGGTTCTGGTTCATGTGGATGTCTTAGAATCGTTCAATTTATAAACGGGCACAGGTAGCTACACCTGGAATACACCTTCAAAATCCTGTTTAAAATAAACAGAACATTGTTTTTTGTACAGATCAGTGTGTATCTTTTATGTTTTTGTGACTTCAGATTGAAGGTAAAATGGTAAATGGACATTTATATAGCGCTTTTCTGCAACCTTCCGGTTGTGAGGCGACCGCTCTACCTCCCGAGCTATACTGCCGCCCTATATTGTCCAATATCGTCATTATTGACAGTGACGAATACAGCGTGGGAAAGTCATTTAGGATTGACACCACAATACACTGAGTAAATAAAAGTGTGCTACCTTGTATAACTACCTGTGTTAGGACCCAACGAGACCGGTGAGCCAAATGTGCCAGAGAACCAAGAAGAAGAGAGGACACTCAAAACAACAGATGGCTTTACTGAAAAAAATCCAATAAAAACAAAAACAACAGGGTAGGATTGGATAGGTTACGAGGTACACAGGGAGATGGTCCAGAGGGTGGTACGCGGAGAGGGTCCTTGGGGCGGGGGGGGGGGTTGGACGAGGCGCGATGTAGACGGAGCTGAACGGTACTCGAGCAGGAGGGAGCCATATGGTTCTCAGTAAACTCGCCCCTGACGTCGGTCTTTGGCAGTAGGTCCTCATGGATATTGCCCCCGACGTCGGTCTTCGGGCAGAAGGTTCCCAACAGTCTCGCCCCAACGTCGGTCTTTGTCAGGATGGTTCTCGGTAAGGTGTGCAATGATCAAGCCCCGACGTCGGTCTTCGACAGCCTTAAGTAGGGTAAATCCCAGGTGTTCATTAGCCTCAGCCGGCCCGATTACGATGGGCAACACCTGGGATCGATTACAGCGTGGGGGCACAACATTATCCCCCCCTGAGGGGAGGCACCGGACGACCACCCGAGAGCCCCGGGTTCTCAGGCTCTCGCCCCCGACGTCGGTCTTTGGCAGAGAGGGGTCTGCGAGATAGGAAGGGGTCCTCGGGAGCCGATGGGGTCCTCCTCGGGAGCAGGTGGGGGGTCCTCGGGAGCAGGTGGGGGGTCCTCTGGGGGAGGTGGGGGTCCTCGGGAGCAGGTGGGGGGTCCTAGCCACGGAGCAGAGGTGGAACCAGCTCGGGAAACGATGGGCTAGGAACCGGAGACACGAGGAGCTAGCCTGGGACCTAGGAGCTGGAGACACAAGGAGCTAGCCTGGAAGCTAGGAACTGAAGACACAGGGAGCTAGCCTGGAAGCTAGGAACTGGAGACAAAGGGAGCTAGCCTTGGAGCTAGGAAATGGAGACACGGGGAGCTAGCCTGGAAGCTAGGGACTGGAGACACAGGGAGCTAGCCTGGGAGCTAGGAGCTGGATACACAGGGAGCTAGCCTAGAAGCTAGGAACTCTCATCCAACTATGGTTGGACGAGACGCAACGTAGTCGGAGCTGGAGACGGTACCTGAGCAGGAGGGAGCCATACGGTTCTCAGTGAACTCACCCCCGACGTCGGTCTTCGGCAGATGGTTTCCAACGATCTCGCCCCAATGTCGGTCTTCGTCAGGATGGTTCTAGGTAATGGTCCAGCCCTGACGTCGGTCTTCGACAGCCTTAAGTAGGGTAAATCCCAGGTGTTCAGCCGGCCCAATTACGATGGGCAACACCTGGGATCGATTAGAGCGTGGGGGCACAACAACCTGTTCTAGAGAAGACCACAACATATATAACTTTCCCTTTAACTTGGCTATAATCTCAACTCCTGTGATCCACCATTTAAAGATGTACCTTCTCTGCGGGCAGCGCTAAACGTTGCCCGCTAGCTAGCTAGTGTTGAGCTTCATTGTATGTAGGCCTATAACATTAAATTGTTTGAACACCCTACAATTGCTCTGCTTGACCAATTGAGGGGCAGCAGTAGCTCAGTCTGTTGGGACTTGGCTAGGGAACTGAAAGGTTGCCAGTTCAAGTCCCCAAAAAACACCTGGTCACTGCGATGTGCCCTTAAGCAAGGCATCGGCACCCCTACACTGCTCCGTAGGCAGCTGTATATAAAATAGCTCCCCACTGCTCATAAAACTAGGATGGGTTTAATGCAGAGAAACTAATTTCACTGTGTGTGTACATGTATGTGACCAATTCACATGATTCAATCCTCCATATTTAGATAGAGATAGACATTTTGAACACATCAAGTCAGCCAATTAATTCGCTTTACCATATTTTTCGTCATTAGTCATGAAAGTCAGGAAGCCCTTCTTGCATGTGTTTAAACCCTTATTTGTTGAGACTAGTGCTTTTTCCAAACGGCTTTCCGAACATTCCCTATATGTTCCCTCAAGTCTAGATGTCTTCCAGGAGACCTACCGATCAGAATATATTCCAGCACACCCGTTCAAAACGTTATGTTACAGTATTTATCTCACAGGCCACATGTCTCTTACGTCAACCGTTCTGTTCACCTCCCACTCGCCGTGTTCCCCATCGGGTGAGGACAAATGGCCAATTTAACAGCTTGTTGCTTCTCCTACATGTTTCATATGTTGCCTGCCACACAGGCCTATATCCTTCAATTCACCTTTTCCTTGGTTTTATTTCGACATTATTTGCTGTCTTTTCTGCTGTTAGAAATGAAATGCACTTTTGACTTCTGGTGACGAGTTGTTCTCTTACCTTCCTTTGTTGAAACACACTATTGTAAGTCGCTTTGGATAAAAGTGTCTGCTAAATGACTGTAATGTCATGTAAAAATAGCAATAAAATAATAGTAATTTTCATATTCTATTCTGTTTATGTTTCCCATGCCGCTTTCTCCTTTCCTGCTCATCCATTTCTTTCTGTTAATCTTTTGTTCACACCATGACTGTAGTAGTAGGCTGTGGTATAGGCAGTATTGCTCAGCAGGTAGTGTGGTCGCATCACAACCTAGCAGAAACTGTCAAGGTGTCTCCTTGCATGGTTGAATGTGTGTATGAATGGGTGAATGTGAGGCATGAATTGTAAAGCGCTTGGATAAAAGCGTGTTATAGCTATATAAAAGCATTCATTACCATTACGACAACATTCACTAGAGTCACCCATTCTACTGTTTCACTTCATAATGCACGTCTGATGTGACTATAAAATATTTTACCACAAACCAGTTTCCAGATTGTGGTTTCCTGAATAACATAAGTGTTAGGAGCAACTACATCCTTCAAACACATTTGGGATAGAATACGGCATTGGGCATTGCAGAAGCTATATTTACTACATCCAACCAACCTAATTGGAATAGAGTAAAGGTTTGCCTCTTTAAATGTATTCTAAGCTATTGCCTAAGAAGACCTTTTCACAGAGGTGTCATCGTAGGACAAACACATACACCTGTGTTTGTCCTGCGATGACACCTCTGTATAAAGGCTTTGTGGTTATGCAACCCTAAAAAAGATATAGAAGATAACTTTGATTATGGTTATATATTGTGACATATGTTATGTCATAGATGGTTCTGTTTCCTCAGAATAAAAAATAAAAAATAATATATTGATTAAATGTATACATTTCTTATAATATAAACAAATACATCCTGTTCTTAAAAACGTTAAGTTTTTTTATTCATTGTACATTTTTAAGATTTTGTATTTAGTCTATATTTAACCTCATTGATATTAATCTAAATATTACATTTATTTTACAAAAGTCTCCTGGCTAAGACCCCCAGAGGGTCCGCAGAGGTTATTATTTCCGTCAGCTTACCCCCAAGTTTCACCCAAATTCCACCTTCAAGTCTGTGTTTGCTCCACAGGGAGCATTCAGGTCATGGACATAGATAGACCCGGGTCTCAGAATCAGAAGCCACACACACAGCCAGGGTCAGTCATCGTGCAATGGAAAAGTTTGAGCCTGATGCATTGATGTTAATTATGTCTTCCTGGCTTAAAACTAAGCATCAAAGCTGTATATATTAAAAAAGTTATAAGGCATTATAAATATATCTGGGATTTGCATTTTAGTGAAAAATATATCGGTGGTCCCTGCACTGTTTCCCCAATCCACCAAGGGGTGCCTGGATTGAAAAAGGTTGAAGAGCCTTGCTCTAAGGAGTTAAGAGGGTTCTCGGTTGGGCTCCAACACTACCTGTAGACAACTGGCAATGGGAAAACTTAGATAACAGGTTTAAGTTTAAGTTATGTTATGGGTTCTGTTGAGGCCGCATCGACACCGAGCACGGATGCTAAAAAGCAGTATCATTGCTACATCTTACCTGTATATATATATATATATATATATGTATACCTATAATTCTGCACATATCTCATACCTACTTTCTAAGTTATTTTCTACCTGGTTTTAAATAGTAGTTTTTTTGTTGTTGACTGTTTTTACATAATTATTCAACCACTGTACATTATATATTACCATACCTTTTCTGCAACATTTGCACTCTGGTTAGATGCCAAATATGTTTTTTGCTGTATTGTACTTGTGCTGTGCAATGACAATACATTTTAATCTAATCTAATCTAATCTAATCTAATACACGTGAGCGCATGGTTTGGGCTATGGGCCATTACCGCGGTAACTTCTTCTCAGAGGGATTAAACAAGGAGTTGTTGTTGTGGTTGTTTTTCTCACAAGTTACAGGAGGGGAACAATCTGTGCAAATCAACTGTACCCTGGCGTCTTTAAGCTAAGCTGGATAGTCCACTGATCCGTGGGCTCAAAGGAACTCTGGCAGAATAAGAGCACCCAGGTCATTCAACGTCAATCACAAGATGTTCACAGAATTGTTATTTACCTTTCCTACTGTTAAGCATGGAAGAAAAGCATTCACAATACTTCGGGAGCACTATGCTGGCAAGGACAAACCACAAGTTGTAAGTCTGTACTGTGAACTGTCTTCCCTCCACAAAGCAAGCAACAAGACCGTTACAGATTACATTATTTGAGCGGAGACTATATTCACGTCTTTGAGAAGAGCCGAGCAAAATATCAGTGATGGGTTGCAGATTGCCAGGCTAGTAAAGGGGTTACCATTCAAGCTGTTTGTTGTGCAGGTCACCCAAACAAATGGCTTCTAACATTCGGTGAGTTTAAAACTAAACTGAGGAGTTATGAGAGTACTGAAAAGTACAAGTCGAGTGATGTGAATGTGGATGAAGACATGATGAAAACATGATGAGGACCAGCGGGGCAATGGCGAGGACGGATGTGGATGTGGAAGGGGGAAGAAAATGGTTGCGGGTAAAAGGGGCAAATGTCTCAGACATGCCCTAACGAGTCCCAAGCGAGGGGAGCGAAACTGGGACACACCACACTGAAGAAGAGGGCGAGGCCGATGGTGAGGCCGCGACCAGGTAAAGAAAGTGGATGAAGATGCAGACGAGTAGACCGGTGCATCATTCTGTTTCAAGATAAGTGACTGTCAAACTCAAAGAAGATGTCTTATGGTCTTACGGTCTACTGCGGTGCCAAGACACATGATTAATGAAGTTTAAGACAGTCGAAAAGGACTTTAGACCCGAGGACCATGGGATAGAGCTGGCAGATGGAACGAAAGCGACCGGGATGGCGAAGGCGAGGGGAAAAGCCGAAGTCTGTTTGCTCGACAGCGAGGGACGGCGAGTGATAACAAGGCTCAAGCGAGCACTTTACATCCCATCTTTTCCACAAGACATATTTTTAGTGAAAGCAGTGACAGCATAAAGGAGCCGAGGTCTGCTTCAAGGACGGTGATGACTGGCTGATTTATCAGGATGGTACCAAGTTCAAAATGGATGCGTATTGTAGGCTGAATTACCTTAGCACAATAGACGATGAAAATACTGATGAATTTAATGGTTGTTGATATGATGATGATATGATATCCAGACATGGCAAAGGATACTTAAGGTCACTGTAATTTTAAGGATGTGTCAACATTTTTAAAAGTGGTTGATCAAAGGGAAACATGACAAGTCCAACCATAACTGTCAACTATGTACACAGGGAAAACTTACCCAAAGCAAAATCAGACAGGCAGACACTAAAGCTAAGACGGTACTGAAGCTAGTACATACAGACCTATGCAGTCCAATAGAACCAGCCGACAAAGATTGATATAGCTTTGCAATAGCATTTTAGATTTGGATTTTTTGAGAAAAATTCATAGCAAATACAGCTCCATATGAAAGATAAAAAGCAGACACCATACTGTGTTTTTACTGGCAAAACACCAAACACTTCAATATGACATTTTTTGTGTATATGCTATGTGTATAAGCAAGATAAAAATAAGTTAGATTCCTGATGTGCCAAGGTTTGTTTTGTAGGATATGACAAATATAGTCCAGCATACCAAGTCATCGTGAGACAGGGAAAGTATTTTATTGTGAAATATAGGCTGCTAAAATGTATCCCCAAGAGTAGCACAGATAGTCAGACTCAGACTGATCATAACGTGGATGATGACAGTTATGGAGAAAATATACCCACAACACTAGCGAAGACAACCAAAGTCAGGGAGAGCCTAATGTATGTTTACAGTCCTATGGTGAGGCGACTGTTGAGGCTAGTCAGACCCAGACAGATAGTTTGCAAAGAGATCAGGGAGAGAGTGCACAACACTATGCCACTAGACAAAGGAAAGCTCCAGATATTTTAAGGGAGGATCAGTGTAATGCAATGCAATATGACTTTTGTACGTAATGGTTGGTTGGATGCTTTTATATAGCGCTTTTATCCAAAGCGCTTTACAAGTCATGCCTCACATTCACCCATTCATACACCGACAGCGGAGTCAGCCATGCAAGGAGACAGCCAGCACGTCAGGAGCAGTTAGGGTTAGGGTGTCTTGCTCAAGGACACCCGACAGTTTTTGCTAGGAGGAGCCGGGGGATCGAGCCAGCGACCTTTCGGTTGTGAGGCGATCGCTCTACCTCCTGAGCTATACTGCCGCCCACATTGCTTGTATGTACATTGCTGCAGGTTGCAGTACAGGAGGATCTTATCTTACACCAAATGGATGTGAAAACTGCTTACCTCCATGCACCAATGAACTGTAAGGTATATATGGAACAGCCTGAAGGTTTTGAGGTCAAGTCAAAAACAGGAGAACACTAAGTATGCAAACTCAACAAGTATGGTTTAAAGTATGGTTTTAAGTATGGTTTAAAGCAATCCAGGCGAAACTGGAACAAGTTATTGCTATTATTATGATCCCTTTACAGAGAATGGAATTGTGCAAAATGATGCTGTCCTTTGTGTCTACAGCAGAGAGTCAGAGAACGAGAGAGTAATTCTGTTGATATGGGTAGATGACCTTCTTATAGCGGCCAATAACGGCTCGCTCAGTGATGAAAAAAACATGTTAAAGAGAACGTTTGAGATGAAAGATCTAGGTGAACTTAAACACTTCCTAGGTATCAACTTCACACAGAGTGAGGGGAAGATCGAAATGAGCCAAAACAGTCACATAGCAAAGATGTTAGAAAGGTTTGGCATGTCAGAGTGCAAACCAAGGTCAACCCCATGCAAGCAAAAGTTACATTTTGACAATGAAGGGGGAAGTTGTTGATTCAACAGGATACCGAGAGATAGTTGGTAGCTTGATATACATTATGACTGATGTACTAGGCCTGATCTGAACTTGATTGTGAGTAAACTGTCACAGCACTTAGCAGAACCAAAGCAGCAGCATTGGGCAACAGTGAAAAAACTGCAATATAGATGAAGAACTACATCACAGAAACATTGAGGAAAGCCTAAAGCTTGAGGGATACATTGATGCCGATTGATGATAGGAGAAGCACAACCAGATATTGTTTCAGCTTAACTAAAAATGGTCCAGCTATGTCTTGGAAAAGTAGGAAACAGCCAATAGTGGCGCTATCAACCTGTGAAGCCGAGTACATGGCATTAGTGGCTACTACTCAAGGGAGCATGTACCTTGTGCAGTTATTAAGAGGGGTAGACAGTATTAGCCAGCATGTACCAGTGAAAATATATGAAGACAACCAGGGAGCTATAGCGCTATCCAAAAACCCTGTATGCAGACAGAGAAGCAAGCATGTAGACTTCAAAATATATATAATATGATGTAGCATCAAATATCACTTTGTACAGTCTGCACATGCTGAAGGGAATATATTTATAGAATATTATCCTACTACAGATATGGTAGCTGATGTATTTACCTAGCCATTGACAGAGGCAAAGTTTGTTTGTAAATCGCCAGGTGTAAAATTGAACAATACAAGAGACGTTTTTGTTTTTGTATTTGTTTATTGGATTTTGTGTCACTATAGAGAGTTATCAACATGTCTTTGATTGGGAGTGCTAAGAATATTGAGTATAATATTTGAGTATAACAGTCATGTGTGTTATGCTACTATGTGACATCATCATAGCTTGCCTACATGCACATTCAGGTGACAATATTAATAGCAATATTTATTAGCATGCGCATCATTAAACAGGACTCTTCCCAGGTCAAGTTCAACAAGAGGTCTAGTCTCTTTTTCTGTCCGTCGACAACTAGCTAGCATTGGTGCTCACCACTTTGGTTGATTGTATAAGTGGAGACTTCTGCTGAGTAAAATGCAACACCCAGGAGACAAAGAACTCTAGAGAACTATAGAGAACTATAGAGTTGGTAGACAGCCCTTCGGATTAAAGACAAACGGATATTCCTTCCTTCTCTTCCTTCTCTCCCACCATGCAAGGAAAGGAAGTTGCTTTTCCCTTGTGGAAATGTACTTCCATTGCATGTTAGGTGATTTCTGACCTACAATTCAGTTTAATAAAATGGGCCAAACCATTGTGTGTGTTAAAAACATCTGAAATTCTGAAATGTAAAAAGTATGCCATGGTTGGTGCGCACACACACACACACACACGCACACGCACACACACACACACACACACACACACACACGCGACCCCAATCACTACAAGAAGGACTAAGAACTCAGAAAAGCCGATCAGGTGAAATTGGATAATAAAAAAAAAACTGGAATTACAGTTCGGGGGCTCTGACACCAGATGTATGTGGCAGGGTCTGAGGGTCCTCTCCAACTGCAAGGGGAGCTCAGGGGGAGTCACGACCCCAGCCTACCAGATGAGCTGAACACATTTTATGCTTCCTTTGAAAGGGGGAACTCTGAGCCGACCAACAAATTGGACATTCACCCAGAGGACTATGTTCTACAACTGTCCGAGTCCGAGATCCGCAGAACCTTCAGGAGGGTGAAGGCAGGGAAGACAGCTCTGACCTACTTCCATTCCGTGTCTTCAAGACCTGCGCTGACCAGCTGGCTCCTGTGTTCACGGACATCTACAAAGCATCACTGCAACAGTATGTCGTCCCAGTGTGCTTCAAAGAGACAACCATTGTGCCGTTACCCAAAAAGACCAAGGTAACAAGCCTCAATGATTATCATCCAGTGGCTTTAACACCCATAGCCATGAAGTGCCTGGAGAAACTGGTCATGTCACACATTAACTTTTCCATCTCAGACCCCCTGGACCCACTCCAGTTTGCATAAAGATCAATTAGGTCTGTAGACGGCGCCATGGCCCTGGCACTACACACAGCCCTGCAGCACCTAGACATGGGGGACACCTCAACAGACTGTTGTTCATTGACTACAGCTTGGCGTTCAACACCATTGTTCCCTCCAAGCTGGTCCTGAAACTGAGGAACCTAGGTCTGGGTGCCCCCATCTGTAACTGGATTATAGACTTCCTGGCGGCCAGGCCTCAAGTGGTGAAGATTGAAAACAACATCTCATCCACTCTGGTCCTCAAACCGGAGCATCCCAAGGCTGCTGCCTCAGTCCCCGGCTGTTCTCTCTGTAGACACATGACTGTACTGCCACACACAGCAACAATCAGATTAACAAGTTTGCAGGCGACACCAGAGTCAATGGCCTGAAAGCAACAACGATGAAACAGCCTTGCACTGAATGTCAGCAAGACTAAGGAGCTGATCGTGGACTTCAGGAGCCACTGGGGCACCCACTCCACCATCAGGAAACGACCTGGCAAGACCTGGAAAAGATCATCGAGTGTGCATGCATTGAGGAGATCTTTAGGAACAGATGTCTGAATAAGGCCATCTCCATCATAAAGGACTGCACCACCCTGGGCACCATCTCTTCTCCCCCTGCAGTCTGTTCGCTGGTTTCGCAGCATCTGTAAACAAACTAGGTTTAAGGACAGTTTTTTATCCACAGGCAGTGCCTACTGAACTACTAGGACTGCTGCCACTACCTTAACATTGTCACCCATACTACATTACACAATCATACCTTTGCTGGATTCTCTGGACTCATTAAAGCTACTGCACTGTACTGCACTGTATGCATGATGCTGCTGCAGTATTACACTTTAAAATGCTTTTTAAATGCTTTTTGTGTAACATGCACATGTACATATCATCCATCAGTCACTTTATTGTTTTTTATTATTATTTTTATTGTGTACAGTACACAATAGCGTAGTTAGTATAGTTTATAGTGTTAAATTGTAGGAAACTCATACTGCGGGAGTAAATGGGGAGTAAGCATTCCATTGTACTTGTTGCATATGGCAATTAAACATCTTGAATCTTGAATACTGACTGTGATAGTCACACACACACACACACACACACACACACACACACACACACACACACACACACACACACACACACACACACACACATACATACATACATACATACATACATAAAGACACATATTGACCGTGATAGTCACACACACACACACACACAAAAAAACACACACACACACACACACACACACACACGCTCTGTTGAAATAGCACAGTGACACGTAGTCTAACGTGACCTCTCATCTCATCAATAACACCTGCTGGCTTCCCAGGAGCCTGCCGTCCAGCCCACAGTAGATAGTGTGTCCCCCTTCTTTCTCCTGCTCAGTGTGCTGAAGAACAGAACAGGAGAGAGACGTTAGTCTATCAACTAGCCAACTAACCATGTGGTTCCCTCTGTTGTTTCCTCTGCTGCTGTCTTCCGCCATCGCTACTGACACAGGTAACACTAGACCACAATGACCCAAGTATCACTACACTGACACAGGTAACACTAGACCACACTGACACAGGTAACTTTAGACCGCACTGACACAGGTATTACTACACTGACACAGGTAACATTAGACCACACTGATACAGGTAACATCACAGGTAACACTAGACCACACGGACACAGGTAACATCACAGGTAACACTAGACCACACTGATACGGGTAACTCTAGACCACACCGATACAGGTAACAATAGACCCCACCAATACATGTAACACTAGACCGTAGTAATACAGGCATCACGAAACCACACTGACACAGGTAACACTAGACCACACTGACACAGGTAACACTAGACCACACTGATACAGGTAACACTAGACCACACTGACACAGGTAACACTAGACCACACTGACACAGGTAACACTAGACCACACTGATACAGGTAACACTAGACCACACTGACACAGGTAACACTAGACCACACTGATACAGGTAACACTAGACCACACTGACACAGGTAACACTAGACCACACTGATACAGGTAACACTAGACCACACTGACACAGGTAACACTAGACCACACTGATACAGGTAACACTAGACCACACTGACACAGGTAACACTAGACCATACTGCATCTGTCTACAATACAGCAAAACAGAAGTAAGGTTGGAGGTCCCAATTTTATTCTTGATATCTATATTTGATTATAACAGATGTTCTGAAGAAGTGGTATGCTACCATATGGTCATATCATAAAATGATATGTATTTGGCTAATTCAGTGGATAGACTATTTCCACTAGGCTTTTTTTATCAACAGCTAATTATATCATGTTATATTTTTCCTTGATTTGGTAGTGGAGGATGTATTTTATTAAATTGACTGTCAGAAACAAGGTGTGTTAAGCAAGTCCTCAAAGCAAGGTCTCAATAACTTTCCAAACCTGGAGCTCGACAGCTCTCTGACTCGTTGGTTTCTCTCTCTCTCTCTCTCTCTCTCTCTCTCTCTCTCTCTCTCTCTCTCTCTCTCTCTCTCTCTCTCTCTCTCTCTCTCTCTCTCTCTCTCTCTCTCTCTCTCTCTCTCTCTCTCTCTCTCTCTCTCTCTCTCTCACTCCAGTAGACGGCGCCCTCCCCAGGCTGGAGGACCTCAAGGCAACTGAGGCTTTCATCGACTCGGCTGAAGTGGTGGTCATCGGGTTCTTTAAGGTCAGACCAACACAATATCTGTATTTGTGTCTGCATGTATGAATTCTTTAATGGGTGTATGGGTGTGTAGGTGTGTGGTGTGAGTAGGTGTTGGGGCGGGGGAGATGGGCGGGTAGTATAGGTCAGCGTTTCTCAACCTTTTTTAAGTCACAACAACAGTCACAGGTAACACTAGACCACACTGACACAGGTAACACTAGACCACACTGACACAGGTAACACTAGACCACACTGACACAGGTATCACTAAAACACACAGACACAGGTAACACTAGACCACACTGACACAGGTATCACTAAAACACACAGACACAGGTAACACTAGACCACACTGACACAGGTATCAGTAAACCACACTAACACAGGTAACACTAGACCACACTGACACAGGTAACATCACAGGTAACACTAGACCACACAGACACAAGTAACACAAGACCACACCGATACAGGTAACAATACACTGACACAGGTAAAACTAGACCACACTGACACAGGTAACACTAGACCACACTGACACAGGTAACACTAGACCACACTGACACATGTAACACTAGACCACACTGACACAGGTAACACTAGACCACACTGATACAGGTAACACTAGACCACACTGATACAGGTAACACTAGACCACACCGATACAGGTAACACTACACTGACACAGGTCAAACTAGACCACACTGACACATGTAACACTAGACCACACTGACACAGGTAACACTAGACCACACTGACACATGTAACACTAGACCACACTGACACATGTACCACTAGACCACACTGATACAGGTAACACTAGACCACACTGATACAGGTAACACTAGACCACACCGATACAGGTAACACTACACTGACACAGGTCAAACTAGACCACACTGACACATGTAACACTAGACCACACTGACACAGGTAACACTAGACCACACTGGCACATGTAACACTAGACCACACTGACACAGGTCAAACTAGACCACACTGACACAGGTAACATCACAGGTAACGTGTGTATTCAAATTAAGCTTAGTATTAACTTGTTTATTTTAAATGTTGGTTTGTTAGTTATTGTAGACGAGACTTGGTGTGCAGGTCATGGACAACGGTCTGTTTGTCACTAAAAGTTGGGCATTTTAATATAATCTTTTGACCATTATTTTCACACATTATTGTATGCATTTGCCGGCTTTTTTTTTTTTTAAATATAGAGTTTGTTAATATATATACAGGAGTATACAAGTATCAACAGGATGTAAGCAGGGGTATGCATTTATATCAATATATATATATGTTAGTACAGTGAAAATGTACATGGCTATCATACAGGTATGTAAACAATCAATTTGTTAACTATAGGTAGAGGTAGGGAGTTGTGATTACAGTGCAAGGCAGTTGAAGACATTAATGGTGAAAGGGTATAGTCAGTAGAGGTCATGGGTGGCAAGATGGTGGGGGCAGGAGGTGGGCGGGCGTTGGGGGGTGGCGGCAGGCGTCTGTCACAGTGGTACAGAGTTCAGAGAGATGACAGCTGAGGTGAAGAAGCTGTTGCCTGAGCCTGCTTGACTTGGAACAAAGGAGGGCAAACAGTCCATGGTTGGGGTGAGAGGTATCTGACCATTTTTCTTGCCTTCCTCAGACACCGTTTGTGGTGGGGAGTCTTTATTGCGGGGAGTGGTAATCCAACGATGCGTTTGGCGGTTTTCACCACCCGCTGCTCTACATCTGTATAAGGACTACCAGGTTCAAGGACAGTTTTTATCCACAGGCAGTGTGCCTACTGTACTGCTAGGAGTGCTGCCACTTTCAGAACATTGTCATCCATATTTCATTACACTATCATACTTTTCTGGACTTTCTGGACTCATTACAGTTACTGCACTGTTCTGCACTGCACTGTATTCATGATGCTGCTGCACTACTGGCACTTTAAAAATGCTTTAAATGCTTTTTGCACAATTCAACACATGTACATATCAGTCACTTTATTGTTCTTTTTATTGTGTGTTATAGTATAGTGTTTTAGAAAAGTAATACTGCGGAAGGGAATGGGGAGTAAGCATTCCATTGTACTTGTACAAGTGGTTGATTATGCAAATTTTGAGCATCAATGTGCATCTGCAATCAATTCCACATATGCAGAATTCTCTCCGTTTTGACGAAGCCTGACCAACAAGTTAAGTTATGTAACACATAAAGTCATTCACATTGCTTTGCACTCAGTGACCTTGTGGGGCACTAATCCTCTCAAATAGATCAAGGGAGTGTGTATAGATATCTATAGACAGTACATGGCTTAAATGTTGTTTCCCAGTCACTTGTCTGGCCAAGGAAGGCCTGGTTCTGGCCCGGTTCTGTGTGTGGGGGAGGCAGGCGGGCCCCTTGGCACTACATCCAGGACACAGTTCATGGAAATGTAGGCTCGGCTCATTTGGTGCCCCTGTAAACAAGCTAGGGCAAAGAGAGCAAAAGGTTCATAGAGAGAGAGAGAGGTAGAGAGAGAGGTAGAGTGAGAGAGAGAGAGAGAGAGAGAGAGAGAGAGAGAGAGAGAGAGAGAGAGAGAGAGAGAGAGAGAGAGAGAGAGAGAGAGAGAGAGAGAGAGAGAGAGAGAGAGAGAGAGAGAGAGCTCACACAAGGTTGAAGATGCAGCTGGTCCTTCAGGTCAATAATATTTCCTTTGTGAGTCACAGAAGACGAGCACTTATTACAAGTTTCAAAGCCAGGTCTCCCCTTTCGTGGGTATGCCGTGCTTTTCACTAAAGCACAATATTTCAATAACAGTTATGCAACGTGACTCACCATCCTGTGGGCATTATTCCCCCCTTCTAATTTCTCTGTTTCTCGTTCTGCATCACTGCCCCCTCTCTCCTCCCTCTCTTTGTACTGGTCACTCTTTCTGCCACCAGAGCGAGGATTCCCGCGGCTACACAGAGCTGGTGGGCGCGGCTAAGCGTGTGGACCGGGTCCCGGTGGCCATCTGTGCAGGAAAAGAAGCGTGGGCGGAGCTTAACATTACCTCGGACACCATCGCCATATTCAGAAAGGTACTTTACATCACAGACGACGCAGTTGCCATAACATGACCCAGCCCAACCCTTTGGATGAGCAGATCTCAATTTAAATATACATACATGTACACACACAGTGTGTTATTCTGCATTTAACACATCCTAGTATTAGGAGCAGTGGGCAGCTATTTTATATACAGCACCCAGGGAGCAGTGTAGGGGTCTGGTGCCTTGCTTAAGGGCTCACTCTGTACCTGGTCCGTTTCGGGGACTTGAACTGGTGACTCTTCGGGTTCCCAAGCCAAGTCCCAACAGACTGAGCTACTGCCACCCCCAAAGATATGAATGTAACAGAGGATGGTTTTAGCAGAGGTGATGAGCATCAGTGAGGGAAGGACTCTCCTCGGTCATGATACTCCTGAACCTGTCTGCAGCATCCAACACTGTGAACCACCAGATTCTCCTCTCCACCCTTGAGGGGATGGGTGTCTCAGGCTCTGCTCTCTCCTTGTTTGCATCCTACCTGATGGGTCGCTCCTACAAGGTGGCTCTGGGAGGGTCTGTGTCAGAACCACACAGACTGACAACTGGGGTTCCACAAGGATCGGTCCTGGGTCCTCTTCTCTTCTCCCTCTACACAACGTCCCTTGGTCCTGTTATCCACTCCCATGACTTATCCTACCACTGCTATGCTCGGACATGCAAGTGGAAACACGCATTGCCAGACATGTCTGCATTAGCAGACATCTCAAAGTGGATGTCAATGCACCACCTGAAGCTCAACATGGACAAGACTGAGCTAGTGTTCTTCCCTGCAAAGAGCTGTCTGATGATGCTGTGGTGACACCTACTCGGACTGCAAGGAATCTGGGCGTGACGCTGGATGACCAACTGTCGCTCTTGGCAAACATTGCATCGGTGACACACTCCTGCAGATTCCTCCTCAACAACATCAGGAGGATTCAGCCTTTTCTCACTGAAAAGGCTGCGCAGGTGCTCATCCAGGCTCTTGTCGTCTCCCGGCTGGACGACTGCAACTCCCTCCTTGCTGGTGCCCCGGCATTTGTCATCAGGCCCCTGGAGCTCATTCAGAAAGCTTCCTCGTAGCGCTAAGTCGATTATCTAAGTAGATTAGATATTATAGATAGGTAGATATTGTTATGTATTGTTTGCCAACTTATTGTATGTTTTCCTTACTGTACTTTTACCTGAACTTATTGTACTTCTACCTGAGCACTGGTTCAGTTCTTGGAGACTTGTTAGAAATGAAATGCACTTTTGAGTTCTGGTGACGAGTTGTTCTCTTACCTTCCTTTGTTGAACCACACTATTGTAAGTCGCTTTGGATAAAAGCGTCTGCTAAATAACTGTAATGTAAAAATGTAATGACTGAGCTACTGCCGCCCCCAAAGATATGAATGTAACAGAGGATGGTTAGCAGAGATGATGAGCATCAGTAAGGGAAGCTAATTATACAGCTGCAAAGCCACCAGGAAGTGTTCCGTTCGGCTAACCGATGCTACGACCTGTGAAGCTGCTGTTGAAACAGCAATGGCAATTAAACATTTGGAATTTTGAATCTCTTGAGCAGCTGGTAAAAAAAACATGGATCATCATTGACCTACATTTGAGGACAAGACATAGCGTCGTTACAGACATAGCGGTACATACACACAAAAGATGCTATTACATTGTATAGGATAGGAAAACAATAATATAAAATCAGTTACTTAATGGTGATGTTGGTATTGTCTGACATTTTGTGTGTGTGTGTGTGTGTGTGTGTAGGCGGACAACTCCCAGGAAAACCTTGTTCTCGCCGAGGCCAAGAAGTTGGACGCGGACGGTCTGGTAAACTTCATTACTATCAATGAAGTGCGCTACGTCACAGAGTATAACCAAGTGGTAACTAACCCTCTCTCTAATAATAAATCATTACATCAATGTATTTTATTTACTCGCTTCTTCTCTACCCAAAGTGCTATATGTGGCCATATCTGTCTGTTAGTCTGTATGTATGTATGTTTGTCTGGGCTGTCGGTATGTACTGCTGTCTGTATGTATGTTTGTTTGTCTGTCTGTTGGTATGTTTGTCTGTCTGTTGGTATGTTTGTCTGTCTGTCGGTATGTATGTTGATCTGTCTGTCTGTTGGTTTGTTTGTCTGTCTGTCAATATGTATGTCTGTCTGTCAGTAAGTGTCTATCTTTCTTTCTGAATATCCACCTATATCCCTCTTCCCAGCAACTGTCTTTGTGCATGTCTGTCTGTCTGTCTTTCAGTGCATGCATTTTATTGTTTTCATCCAACCGCTGTCTGTCTTTATTTGGTTTTTCCTCAACGAGTCATCTGTCCTCTGCCTGCAGACTGCAGTGGGTCTGTTCAACTCGGAAGTGAAGGCACACCTCCTGCTGTTCATCAACCGGGGCACCAAGGACTTCACCGAGCTGAAGGAACAACTAGCTGTGCTCGCCCCGGAGTTCACAGGCAAGGTCAGCATTCCCCTTCTGATGAACATGTTTAACCCACTGCACACCTTTATACTTAAGTGACTGAAGCACCTCACCTTTGACCTTTGACACCTGGTCTTGCAAACAAACAGCTTTGGACAAATGTATCAGGAGACATAAAACCATCCACGGAAATGACGAACAACAAGTCAATTATGTATTTCTGTGCGAGCCTTGCAACTGTACACTTACCTGTGGTTAAGGTTATTGTTATAGCAGGTTATTGTTATAGCAGAGGTTGGTACCTAGGAACTGTAGATTATAGGTTTGGTTCGGATTTGACCACACAATACAAAAAGCCATGTGTAGTGGGTGAGGCATCTGCTAACATGCTGCTAACGTTAGCAGTCTCTCTATGTTACCATTTTCCACTGGTAGGTGTGAAAAACCCAGTTAGCTTGGGAATGTTTTTAGCAACTCACAAATGTCAATTTTTTCTTTCGCTACTCGTTTCTGTGATCCGCTGTCGTACTTTCAGAAGAATTTTAGCTTCTGACAATAACAAGCACAATTAGGACATCTAGGTAGGCGTAAATATGACTTTGTGAACCCATTGCATGAATCAAATCAGAACGCCTTGATCTGAACCAACCAACCGTATGCATGTTTTTTGCT
This sequence comes from Muraenolepis orangiensis, assembly GCA_027704905.1. Lineage (NCBI taxonomy): Eukaryota > Metazoa > Chordata > Actinopteri > Gadiformes > Muraenolepididae > Muraenolepis > Muraenolepis orangiensis. The sequence goes on along the minus strand of CM051003.1, from coordinate 5,207,550 downwards.
TGGATGAATAAATGCAATGAATCTCACTAGACAACCAATTAACAACACAAACATATTATTTCAAGTGAATGAGTCACTCACCAACATTTATACTGGCCAATCTCCAGACCATTTAAGCATGTGTATTAAAGCGCCACTGCGGGTAGCATAGTTTTGATTTGGTATGGTGGCTCTTAGGGATAGCTAGCAAGGCAAACAGGACATTGAATAAATAATAACAAACGCTAATAATAATAAATAATAAATATGTTAAAACAATAAGTTGCGATGACAGTTCAAGTTCTCGGGAGTTGAAACTGTGAATGTGCCAATTCTGCATTCTCCAGTTGCTATTCGTGTTGGTCAACGGCGCCGTGAAGTCAAACTCCCGCTCGCTGGGATACTTCGGCCTCAAGTCAAGTGACCTCCCACGGGTCGGAATCTACGACGGCCAATCAGACATGAAGTGGCTTCTGCCACAGGGGGACATCTCTAGCGAACGAGTGAGGGACTTCTGCCAGGCCTTCCTGAGAGGGGAGCTGCAGGTGATGTAATGAGGAAACGGATTGGAATATGAATTAACATCAATCAACAACAATTAACAATTACACTGTCATACACTGTCACACTACACTGTCATACATTGCTGGACTTTCTGGACTCATATTCATTACTCATTAAGGTTACTGCACTGTTCTGCACTGTATTCATGATGCTGCTGCACTTTAAAATGCTTTTAATGCTTTTTGCACAATATAACACATACATATCACCCATCAACCACTTTATTGTTATTTTTTTTAATGTGTTTTTTTTTTATTGTTTGTAGTATTTTTCTATATATATATTTATTTTTTTTGTGTTTTTTTTGTATTGTTCTAGAATTTCATACTGCAAAGGGAATAGGGAATAAGCATTCCATTGTACTTGTTGCAAATGGCAAATACAATTCTTTAATCTTGAATATAAATATAAATCTATGAATCTATTATACACGCATCTTGTATTGCTAATGCATGTTTTGTACTTCAAACACCTCTGGGGGTTTTGTCCTAAAATGAATGGATGAATGAATGAATGTTGATTTGAAATTATATACAGTTCACATCAAGAACTATTATTGGTTTTCCCTTTGCCCCTAAGTCCTATTTTCCTTTTCTTTTTTTCTCAGGAGAACAAGCAGGCAGGAGTTGAAGCCAAGAGTGAGCTCTAAGCTCAATAAAAACACTGTGATTTTTGATTTTTTTATTGTTGAATAAAAAAAAAGAAAGAAAGCATTTGAATCCTTCCTTCTTTCTGTCTTGGAGACGCTGCCGCAGCTCTGTGTTGGAATGTTTGTGTCTGTCTCGAGCAAGTCTTGGACCAGGGCTACAAAAACTATTGTAATGTATCTGTTTTGGAAACGTGTGTGTGTGTGTGTGTGTGTGTGTGTGTGTGTGTGTGTGTGTGTGTGTGTGTGTGTGTGTGTGTGTGTGTGTGTGTGTATAAGTGAGTGAGTGAGTAAGTGAGTGTGTGTGTGCCTTTGTGTATGTGTGTGTCAGAGAGGTTGTGTGGTGCCTGACCACAGATCAAAAGCTATGAGCTTCCTCTGCTGTATCCAACACCATGGTACACCATAGCACCGTAACACCACACAATAGCACCACACTATAGCACTACACCATAGCACCACATCATAGCACCACACTATAGCACCACACTATAGTACCGTAGCGC
>CM051003.1:5185855-5200855 GCA_027704905.1 Muraenolepis orangiensis | reverse complement strand
GGATGGTGATGCTGCACCTGACGCCGCAGACCCCTTTGCCGACCACGACTCGTCCCCATCCTCTTCCTCTTCCCCCGCCTCCGACTCCAACTCTCCTTCTGTGTCCTCATCCGAATCCGATTCCGCGTCGGACTCTTCTTCCTCGTCATCCGAATCCTCGGAGTCAGATTCGGCCGGCCCCGACTCCTCTGCGTCTGACTCATCCTCCTCTTCCTCCTCCTCCTCCTCCTCCTCCTCGTCTTCATCCGAGTCCTTAGAGTCCTCCGAGGCCACAGGCGCTCCCACTTTCCCCGAAGGTGAGGAGCCGCTGTTTAACGTGTTATTGTGACGCTGTCTGGGTCAGTCTCTGGCTTGGGGTGCCTCATGGGCATCACTGGACAATACAGTAGTCCAGTAGTAGTGTTTTATTATAATATTGACATTATGTGACCAACTGTCCACCAAGAGAGTCCACCTGTCCAACGTAATCTCCATGTGTGTTTTTATAGCTACCTTCAGACGTGAACTCTGTGACCTCCGTCCGTTATGTTATGTGTGTCACCGTTGCCTGTACTTAGCGGTGTGTTGTTCCCTCCCCAGCCATCGAGGTGATTGTGAAGAGGGACCTTGCCTCCGTTCTTCTGAGGAGGAAGAGGGCCACCAGTCAACTCAGCCCTCTCCAGATGGAAAGGTATTTTCTCTCGAACCGCGCCCTGACTTTATCGTACCAGGCAGCACCTGCATTAACATTCTGCACCAGTGCTGCTGAGAGAGGCCTCACAACCTAAAACTCTGTGTGTCTCTCTCTCTCTCTCTCTCTCTCTCTCTCTCTCTCTCTCTCTCTCTCTCTCTCTCTCTCTCTTTCTTTCTTTCTTTCTCTCTCTCTCTCTCTCTCTCTCTCTCTCTCTCTCTCTCTCTCTCTCTCTCTCTCTCTCTCTCTCTCTCTCTCTCTCTCTCTCTCTCTCTCTCTCTCTCTCTCTCTCTCTCTCTCTCTCTCTCTCTTTTCTGTCTCTCTCAGCCTGAAGGAGGTGTGCGAGCTGCATGAGGGCTGTGACGAGATGGCCGAGACAGAGGGCATTGTTGCAGCCTACAACTCCTACTATGGGCCTGTGCCCTTCTAATTAGAGCGGAGACTTGTATGAAATGGAACAGATATGATAATGTAATAGAATGATCTCTCGCCTTAGTGATGCTCCAGGAGGGGTGCATCCACCCCTCCCCTACAGAAAGTTCAGAAAGGAAAACTCAGAGCAGAGTAGGATTTTGTATGGTAAGGTCTGGTAATATAACATTTTTACAAATATTATGGATAGGGTCATATGGGCTAAAAGGGTCTGTGAAATGTGTTGCAGTCCACTCACATGTATATTATTCCATATTTTATTAAAGTGCAAAGTGCAGTTATTAAAGTGCAAAGTATGGTGCTAAGTACACTGCAAATGTTTTGTATTATAATGTGTTGATATTTTTGATACTGTGTTAGAATAGCGTTCGTCGTGATTATGGAGGTAGTCTGTAGGGTAGAGGAAGTAGCAACACCGGTATTAGCGCTTGAGAAAATAATATGTCCGAGTAGTACAGAAGTGTAGCATAGGTAAAATGCAAATCAAATGTCTTGTAATGACTGTTATGCATTTGGAATTTTGTTAAAGAATGTATTATTGATGTTGATGTTACTCAATAAATCGAACAAAAATCATCTACGTCTTCCTGTAACTACATCTTGGTCAATGTACCGTTACCATGGCAGTTGGCCTGCTAGGTAAAGCACTGGTAAACCATAACGCTACGCCACCAGGTGGTGCTGTGGACATGAATGTGCTCAGAAAACGTAAATGATTTATTGGGGGGGAGGGGGGGGAATTAGTACCGTCAAATAGAGTATCAGTTGAACATTCAACAGCAAAGGCTGTCCAAGTAGCATAGGAGAACACGGTTATAACAGATTCGTTTTTCTATGCTAGGGCGAGGCACTACACACTTTCAGTAACTTATTGCAGATATCATGAACACATTTTCCACCATCTGTCACCAGTCGACAGATGACAAAAGGTTAAACAAAGGTTAAATGAAGATGAAGAAAAACAACCCTTTAGACACATGGTAGGCTGTAGGCCTGCACTAGTAGGACATATTTCCCCTGCAGCGGGTGTGTCTCAGGAGCAGAAAAATCTGCAATCAAGAGTAACAAAGGTTCAACCCCATGCCCGCTATGAGTCCTCGTCGGTGAGGTGATTGAGAAGAAACAGGACCATAAATAGCCCAGATAGAGCTATATCCTGTCTTTTATACAAACAGCGAACACAAGAGCATGAGTAGGAGGGAGAGATAACCATGGCAGTAAAGATATAGGACTTGTTGGATAAGAAACATCTGTTTAGCCTTGGTTGTGTCCTGCAGAGAAACTGTTGCTGTCTATCTGATACAAAGGTGTGTAGAGCAGCCACAAACTGAACTCAAGAAACACTCTTACTCACACACACAAGTAGGCTACCTGTTGTAAAAGTTGTCAAACTTACTATCAAAGTAACAACAACAACTTGAGATTGAGTACAAAAGTAGGCCTATTTACTGAATAAAGGACTTAAGTAGTGAGTTGATGGATGTGGATGTGGATATGTTTGGAATTAACTCAACCACAGATGTTCTTCCTCAGGTAAATGTAGAGAACATACAGCTGTTTTACATATTAGATAACCTTCCCAAGATTCAAGATTTTTATTTGCCATCAGTACAATGGAATGCTTTCTCCCAATTCCCTACCGCAGTATGCATTTTCAAAAACACAATACTATATAAATACTGTACACAATAAAAATAACAATATAAATAACTATATAGTGACTGATGGATGATATGTACATGTGTTGAATTGTGCAAAATGCATTTAAAAAGCATTTTAAGTGCAGTAAGTAGTGCAGCAGCATCACGAATACAGTGCAGTACAGTGCAGAACAGTGCAGTAGCTATAATAAGTCCAGAAAGTCCAGAAAAAGTATAATAGTGTAATGCAATGGCTGTATCTCTCAAGTGTGATCATCCACAAATCTGTAAATCTCCCTATAAAGCCTTGTATTCTGGTCCCCTTTAAGAGGAGAACTTACATAGAGTGCAGGTTTAATTCCATTTTTAACAAATAGATTTTGTTTCACACAGAAACTAGTCTGAGAATTCAGTCTTGTGGTCGTGACATGGGTGTGTTCACTGAGCCGTTCATGTATTGTATGTATTGGCATATTGATAATCAGTCTCATGTTCACATGGCATCGTTGTATGTCATGTGACTGGACACATCTGTCGTCACAGATCAATAAAATGAGCATGAGAACATTAAGTCCATGTCATGGGTGAATGTGTGTGAGAGAGAGAGAGAGAGAGAGAGAGAGAGAGAGAGAGAGAGAGAGAGAGAGAGAGAGAGAGAGAGAGAGAGAGAGAGAGAGAGAGAGAGAGAGAGAGAGAGAGAGAGACCCACAGACAGACACACAGACAGACACCATAACTGAGGGTGAGTTAATCAAATATTGATTTAGGTTTTCTCTAACTAAAACACCAATAGAGTAAAAGAGTAAGCTACAATTATTGTATTCCATACAAAGACAGTTTTTACGGAGCCCTAAAGTTTTATCTTGTGCACACAAGTTATTATCTAAGAGGAATCCCAAATGTGACACTAGAGTTATGGTTTCACTGAGTCGTCTTCTTCTTTGGAGTATCGCCATCTGATGTCCACCTCAGTGTCGTGCAGCCACACCCTCTTCTCTGCTCCCACTCCGCAGAGGCCACCCTACGAAGGAGGTCTATACAGGGGAAAGGTGGTGATTATGTGGTCGGCAGACTGTGCCATGCCACTTGATGAAGAGGAGCTGGATATGTCCAAAGGACAATGTGTGCAGTTGTGTTCCATGCGATGAAGATATATATGATCTTTGTATGACACTTGTGGAGGAACTTGGCTTACGGTTCCCCCCCAGTAAAAACCCTCTGGAAGCTGTTAATCTATATTTAACACTAAGGAATTCCATCAACATACAACTAAGGTGATGCAAGATATTGTTGTTGTTTTAGCCCACGTGCTTCACCTCTCTCATTCCATGTGTGTGCCATGCCACTTGATGAAGAGGAGCTGGATATGTCCAAAGGACAATGTGTGCAGTTGTGTTCCATGCGATGAAGATATATATGATCTTTGTATGACACTTGTGGAGGAACTTGGCTTACGGTTCCCCCCCCCAGTAAAAACCCTCTGGAAGCTGTTAATCTATATTTAACACTAAGGAATTCCATCAACATACAACTAAGGTGATGCAAGATATTGTTGTTGTTTTAGCCCACGTGCTTCACCTCTCTCATTCCATGTGTGTGCCATGCCACTTGATGAAGAGGAGCTGGATATGTCCAAAGGACAATGTGTGCAGTTGTGTCCCTTGCGATGAAGATATATTTGATCTTTGTATGACACTTGTGGAGGAACTGGGCTTACTTACTTTCCCAAGTAAGAGCCCTCTGGAAGCTGTTGATATATATAAAACATTTAATATTGTTGTTGTTTAAGCCTACGTGCTTTACCTCTCTCATTCGTGCCATCAGTCATCAGTTGCAATGAAATTGTTACGAAGTGATCTATTTTGTATTTGAAAAAGCGTTAGGCATATTTATAAATACAGGACATTTAAATTGCTTCACACAGCCTGCTGTCTGCTGTTAATGATACAAAGCTATAACTATTGTTAGCATTGCTGTATTACATGAAAGACACACTCACAATCAAATCGAGTCTAGACGGTCAATGGGCTATATGCACTAAGCTGTGTGAAGGACTTCCGGCTTCAAATTAAACAAGTAAATCGCTTCCAGTATATTTGTTTACTTCCAACTAACAAAGCTACAGCTCCTGAGGTACTATTTCGCCATGAATTCCCATAAGAAAATGCATTTTCAAAAACAGGAGAAGAAATACTCCGAACATTGTTGTGTTCCGCTTTGTTCGACATCATCGAAATGTAACGGTATTTAGTTTCCGTGGCTTTCCAACCCATCCCGACCTGAGTAGAACCCGACGCAACTCAGTTTTTCCCCATGGTATGGTACACATGGTACACTGTGTGGAGTATGGCGCCGTACGAGATGGCTGCCGTGTCGCGAGCTCCCGCACGACGACGCAGTTTTTTGTTATTTATTCTTTTTATCGCAACTATTTTAGTTCAGGAAGTTAGCAGCACGTTCATTTATAACTTTTGCACACTTCTGAAGATCAGATCGACAGTCGCTCCCCGCCTACCGGAGTTTTTTCATTCTTTCGACTCGGACGTCCCGCCCGAAGTCACAGCTGGATTATTTGCGACCATCTTGGGCACGATTACACACAAGCGTCGCCAGAGGAAGCGAGGGAAGCGAGCCGGTGTGCTAGTCAGGCTGAGATGTCGATCCGATCGCCCCCCACTACCCACCATTCTACTGGCTAATGTACAGTCTCTGGACAATAAGTTAAGTGAGCTACAGGCTCGTATTCAATTCCCCGGGAAACTAAGGACAATTGTATCATCTGCCTTACGGAGACATGGACCGCCGACGGGATTTTCCGTCCACCGGGCAGACAGAACAAAGGCTCTCTCCGGTAAAGATCGCGGAGGGGGGGTATGTCTCATGATAAACAGATCTTGGTGCAACCAAAGTCATGTACATCCCCTCAAGTCTTTCTGTTCCCCGGACCTGGAGTACCTGATGCTTAGTACCTGACGGCTTGTGCTGTATGGGCTCGCCCTCAACGTCAAGAAGACCAAAGAGCTGATCGTGGACTTCAGGAAGCAGAGGAGAGAGCACAGCCCTATCTCCATCGACGGTGTTGCAGTAGAGAGGGTCAGCAGCTTCAAGTTCCTTGGTGTGCACATCTCCGAGGACCTCACATGGTCCACGCACACCACACACATGTGTGTGGTGTGCGTGGACCATCCAGAGACCATCCAGAGACCATCCAGAGACCATCCAGAGACCATCCAGAGACCATCCAGAGACAGCTGCTGCAGCCAATTGACAAGTTCTTTCTTTTCCTCGTCTTCCTGTCGGTTGGTTTGAAGGAGAGGGACCCGGCGCATCGATTCAACATACACCAGTCCACAGTGAGCTGCATTATTGCAACATGGACACATTTTCTAGCCACTGCACTGGGGTCTCAATGCATCTGGCTCACACCTGCAGAAGTGCAAGCTTACCTCCCTGAGGAATTCTGAGATTTCCCAGACACCCAGGTCATCTTGGACTGCACTGAGCTCAAGTGACAGACACCATCCTTACCACTCCTGCAAAGTGAGATGTACTCCACCTACAAATCTCACTGCACCATGAAAGGGCTTATTGGCAGACGTTTACAGTGGAATGCCTGTTGTCAAACTACCAAAACAAGGCATTAGTTAAGGCATGGGCTAAGTAAAGCATTGGTTCAACACCAGGTTTTTGTAATTTATTTGTGTTTATTCCAGTGGCAGATCATTTTGTTAAACATGTAAATCTTATGTACACAAACATTATATGTAAGCAAACTGTTGAATGTAAAGTAATTTGTATCGATTTGTGAAAATTAACATTGTAACATACTGTACATACATCATTATTGTAACATATTAGCTAAAAAACATTACATTCACATTTACATTTAGGGCATTTGGCAGACGCTTTATCCAAAGCGACTTACAAGGTGTACATTTGTTGAAACATTATTGAAAAATGAACTGTAATAAAATATTTTACAACATTTTGTCATTCCAATCTTTCATTGAAGAACCTGGGTTTTGCTTATGTTCATTTCTCAAAGACGGGTATCTTGGCATGTATATGTAGAAAAATAAATAGTCAGCTTTTTCTCTAATTGATCTTTGCACTTGTGGATCCATGTGTAATCGTTGCACACCTGTTTGGAACAGCAATGCCACTATGTGATTGCACACAACACTGCCTGCCACACAGGAGCATTGGCTGTGTCAACACCACTGGCCATGAATCAAGAAGCGGAATCTAAGAAGAAAGAGAAAACAATTAGAAATATACCCTCTGCTTCATGGAAAAGTAGGTTATTATGAGTAGAACAGTTATTGTTACTGAACCATGCTCCTAGACGATGCCTACCCTCCTAAATGCTTAGCTTTACATTCTCTCCTTACTCAAACAAACTTGAATAATCTTCCTTGATAACTATTATGCCTTAGATGGTGTATATTAGCAGTGTTAACTTATGTAAATATGTTTGATCACCCAAACACGTTTCCACCTTATCCTTATTAACTTGATCAAATGATCTGACCAATGTGCAGTAGGCACAGTAACTCTTTTGTATTAAGACTTACGATAGGATTCTTTATAGTGTAACTGATGTTTACTTTGGTCGATGTCAAACAGTTAGCTGAATAGCACAACTTGGGTCTAACGTTACCTGGTATAGAATCGGATGTCCGCTTCGGGTTCCGCGTCGAGTATTTCTTCTCCTGTTTTTGAAAACGCATTTTCTTATGGGAATTCATGGCGAATTCATGGTTCAACACTTACTTGAACTATGAACACTTAACTTTACGCTTTGTGAGGTTGTCTATCTATACAATGTTTCGTCAACATACACTGCATGAAATAAAAAAAGCTTTTAGCTTCTCACGATAAATCACTTGTTTTTCATAAAACAGACATTTTCAAACTCTTTGTTCTGTACATAGGAATATTTTATGTTCAGGGTAAAAAAAAAAGGCAAATAAGTCTCATCAATGAAATATGAATAATAATATGAATCATACTTGCACTGACCATCTTTGTTTCAATAAGTACACCATTTACCACAAAGAATAGGGCCCCTCAGTCTTCTAAGTTCACCGACACCACAACCCTGGTCTCATACTAAAAACTGAAAAACTGGGAAAAACTGCATAAATTCTGGCCTATACTCTATTATGTTTCCGACCGGAAAGCGCTGCAGAGGGTGGTGAAAACCACCCAACGCATCGTTGGACTACCCCTCCCTGCAATTAACACCACCCACCACAAACGGTGTCTGAGGAAGGCACAAAAAATTGTGGATGACCCCTCTCACCCCGACCATGGACTGTTTGCCCTCCTCCCCTCCGGGAGGCGCTATAGGAACCTTTGTTCCAAGTCAAGCAGGATTAGGAACAGCTTCTTCCCCTCAGCTGTCATCTCTCTGAACTCTGCACCACGAAGACAGCCCCCCCCCCCTGCTGCACCCCCCCTTCTGCCCCTCCCCCCCTGCTGCCACGCCTCTGCTGTCCCCCTCCGGCTGTCCCCCCCCTGCTGACGCCCCCTCTGCGGCCCCCCCCTGCTCACCCCCCTGCCCCACACCTCTGCTCAACACCTATAACAATCACCACCAATGTCTCTGACTAACTGGAAAAAAACAAAAAACAAAAAACAAAAAACAAAACTGTAAAAACAAACTGTATCACAATTACCTACCGCTCTTTAGTTTATATATTTATACCGGTTTACTGTACCTGCCATATATATTTAAATCTGTTGATAGAACTGCTCCTACTCCTGTATATACATATACATTTATACTTGCCATACGTTTATATATGCTCACTTGTATATACATTTATACATTTATACATTTATCTATATATTTGTATCCTGCTTTCAATAATAGATCACTACGTTAAATGATCACTTACTTGTATATACATATACCTATTATTATGCTCATATCACATTTATACCTAGACTGTCTTTTTAACCTGTATATTTAAACTGTACATTATATATATTACCATACACTTTACTGCAACATTTGCACTCTGGTTAGATGCAAAATTATTTTCGCTGTACTGTACTTGTGCTGTGCAATGACAATACATTTTAATCTAATCTAATCTAATCTAATGTAATACAGCTCCATGGGGTTCTTACCACCAAAACAACACTAGAGTACAACATAGGGACAATGAGATGTAGTCTGTCACCGTTGATAGAGGTTGGCTTGAAAAATGCAATATTTTATAGGAAATACTAATGTCTCACATTTACCCAAAATAAATGGTCTGTTTGACTTCTGACCCATTTTAGCCTCCACATTCAATTGATCCAAACAGTATTTAATTTAATGTATATTTTTCAATTGTTGTTGTTACAATTTTGTACTTGTACAATCACAATCAGTGCACAAGATAATCACTTGTTCCCACAGGATAAATAGCTCAGGGTAAAAATATATTATTACTTAGTTATAAATGAATGAGCCACTTTTGGGACTTGTTTTCAGTAAATCAACTCTTTTATCGTGTTGATACACAATCAACATTCATTTTCAGCTACCTATTCCGTGAATATGATTATTGTCTTCTAAATGAAATAGCATTTGTACAAAGTTACACTGTAAAATTATGTTTTTGAGGAGGTCTTAGGTACACAGTGATGAACATTGATTGCTAAACGCTGAAAACCATGTGAAACACAAAGTTTCAGTTTCCTGCTGAGACATTTTGTGGGCATAATACCGTTTTTGTCCTGTTCCTCGATTACTGAAATCACTAAAAAACATGCTTACAAATTAGATTGTGATTTGATTAATAAACAGACAGTGTACATGAACCAGATGAAAACAGACCAGATAAAACCAGACCAGATAAAAACCAGACCAGATGAAACCAGACCAGATTAAACCAGACCCCATGAGAGCCAATTTGAATTAAGTATCTTCGGCTCAATCTTCTTGGTGCAGTCCACCTCCTTCTCCGCCCTCAGTGCCGGGTCATCGTACATATTGTGCACTTTCCCCCGCAGCTCCTCGTGACCTGCATCTCCCTGATTGTCTTGGTTGCCCGGGGTGGCCTGGCAGCATTTGCAGCAGCAGCAGCACCTGGCCGCGAAGCTGGTGACCACGCCGTCCAAGGGCTCCAGGGAGTGTGCCCAGAGAGGCAGGAAGTCCCAGGAATGCAGGCCCGCCGGCAGCCAAAGGGGACACCGCCGTTGCAGCACATTGATCGTCACAACAGCCACCAGCACGACTACCAGTGGTAGGCCCACCCATACCAACGCCTGCCTGCCGGCCATGGAGAGGCCGAAGATGGAGAGTGGCAGGACGAAGAAGCAGCAGACAATGTAGACGACAGCGAACCAGCGGTAGGAGGCGGTGATGTCTCCGAGGCCTTTAGCCAGGCGGATGGGGATGCGGGTGAAGGGGATCGGGTACCAGAGGAGGATACCGGAGATGTTGAACAGGAAGTGGACCAGGGCAATCTGCACAAAGACCAGGGCAATTCATTAAATGAATGAACGGTTGTACTGACAGGTAGAGACAGACAGATGGATGGACAGACGGATGGATGGATGGATGGATAGAACAACCAACCTGTAAGGAGTTCCCCAGTGTGTCTCCAGGACTGGCCATGGCTGCCAGTATTGCGGTGGTGGTTGTGCCAATGTTGGCACCCAGTGACAATGGATAAGCTCTCTCTATGCTGATGACACCAATCCCTACAGACACAATACACACCCATGCTCCTTTAGCATTTGTCCCATTCGGCACATTCTATGTTAAATACAGCCAAGCGCTTAGAAGGAGTAACAACTTGTGTGTCAGATAATAAAAACAACACTCCAATCAGTGCAAATGTTGGAATTTGTACGACACAGGAATGTGAAACAACATGATGTCTTTATAGGCAGCAGAATATATGTCAGGAGGCCTATGATGACCTCTTGTAATATGTACTACTGAGCTATGAAGGGCAGAAGGATTCAGACACACAAGAGGCAGACAAAGTGTTATAGGTTGTCCAATGCAAGCATGAAGAGATATATATGGATGAATGGATGAGTGAATGATGGACGGGAGATGAATAGGGAGGCGATGGTGAGCTCACCAACAAGTGGGGTGATGGCGGAGGTGAAGACAGAACTGCTCTGCACAATGAAGGTCATTGCCGCTCCAACAACAATAGCAATGTATCCAGTCACCCAGCTGAAGGGGAATGGAAAATCTACACACACACACACACACACACACACACACACACACACACACACACACACACACACACACACACACACACACACACACACACACACACACACACACACACACACACACACACACACACACACACACACACATGAATGTATATACACACAAACACACACACACATGAATGTTTACACACACACACACACAACACACACACACACACACACACACACACACACACACACACACACACACACACACACACACACACACACACACACACACACACACACACACACACACAAAGAAAGATGTTAATACCACACATCAAACAAACCAACACTAAGCCGTATGAGCAGGTAGCATGGAGGGCTTGCCTGTGTTGAGGATCTTCTTGATGACATGGGCTACCTGTCCTTTGAGCATGGAGTTCAGCAGCTTGACGATGAAGACGAGGCAGGAGCAGAGCACCAGCAGGGACAGAGCCAGCAGGATCAGACCCACAGCCAGGTCTGACAGAGCCACGTCCACAAACACATGCTTACCTTGGGACACACAGTGAGAGTGAGACAAGGTTTTGGTAAATGTATGGAATTTAACTTCATTAGTCTACTACTTGGATTACCACTCCCTGCAATAAAGACTACCCAACACAAATGGTCTCTGAGGAAGGCACGTCACATTGTCAAAGACACCTCTCACCCCAACCACGGACTGTTAGCCCTCCTCCTCTCCAGGAGGCGCTACAGGAACCTTTGTTCCATGTCAAGCAGGCTTAGGAACAGCTTCTTCCCCTCAGCTGTCATCTCTCTGAACTCTGTACCAGCTGACAGCCGCCTGGTAAGATGCCAACTTCTTTTCGCTGTTCCGTACTTGTGCTGTGCAATGACAATCAATTTGAATCTAATCTAATCTAATCTAATCTACTACCTGCCCTGGTACATAAAATGAGCCGACCAGTAATCAGTGCTATTGAATATAACACCCATAATGAGTGATATAATCAGTGGTATCGCAGGGCACTAATTTGGGTCAATCAGAAAGGGCCAGGGTGTCTTTGAGTGATTACATTAACAACCCAAATGCACTTGAACAGATCAGAGTGTATTCCCCATACATTTCTGGAGGTCGTATGTCTCAGAGACATTCTTCAGAGTGGAGGTGAGGAGGCCGTCTGTCCAGCACAGAGATGGAGAGGTGCAGTTCTCTGGACCAAGAACTGTCACGTTCATTAATGTCTGAAACACAAACACACACACACACACACACACACACACACACACACACACACATATTGCATAATGCTTGAGTGCTTGATAGTCCAAATGCTCGCATGGTTCACTGATGGAAAAATATTAATATTAATAGAAATCATATTTGTAATATTTCTTTCTTTTAATTGTCTCACTGTATTGGTGAATGTGATGCACCATGTCTTGATGAGACTCCTGTTCCTTGATTCTGGATCTCCAGTGGCTATACCGCTAATCACAGACTTATCCAACTTGGGGAGAGAGAGAGAGAGAGAGAGAGAGAGAGAGAGAGAGAGAGAGAGAGAGAGAGAGAGAGAGAGAGAGAGAGAGAGAGAGAGAGAGAGAGAGAGAGAGAGAGAGCTAATCAAGCCAATGGAGGAACAGTAGGAATAGACCTTATACGGCTCAGTTCGCCATCTTGGTTCTTAACAGTAGCTGGTGGGAAAACACAAAACAGAATCCGAACCAAGAGGGCCACGAGATGAAGCAAGGCCCCTCGATTGGTACCTGTATGATGGACTCTGTGAGGGGGTCTGTGATGACGTTCAGCAGCTCAGGGGCCTCTCCGCTCTGGATGTTGAAGGAGTCTATGATGAGTTCGGTGAGAATGTACAGGTAACCCGTAGCCACCTCCAGGGGTAGCAAGACCAACACAGACAGCCAGTTGAAGAAGTCATGCACTGTAGCCCCTGCAAATGCCCTAGAGGTGCAACACACGGCAAAAAAGCTGCTGGGTTAGCTCAAGGTTCACAGCATAACAGCACTGACATCATGTCAGTCGTGAACTAAAAAAGAAGAAGTCAGTACCTGCGGAATGTGCTGCAGTCGCCTGCCTGCGTCATGGCAACCAAAGTGTTGGTAACCGACGTTCCGATGTTGGTGCCCATTATGATTGGTACTGCCGTCTGGACTGTCACCACTGCCAAGGGATGCAGATGAGACCTTCATTATCTTCCTCTTCCTCTCTTATCGCCATCATAGACGATGTCATCTGTGACCTACAATCTTGCAGAGACGGCCTTTACAGACAGAAAGTCTGAACCCCTTACTTGTCAGGAAGAGAGAGGTCTTGATTGACATGGGGGCACGGCCAATCACAGGTTGTACACGGGGAACAGTGCTTCTAAAAAAGCAGTGATTTATAATGCGATTTACAACCATTGCTCAGTGGTCTACGTAAAGAAAAGAAAAAGACACACTGGCGGACTCAACTAACCCATGACCCAGCCAATGAGTGTCACAATCCAAGCTCTTCCCGCTCCTAGCCCTGGATCTCCGCTGGATTCCTGGATCCGCGATGTCATGAAAAAGAGACTGGGGTGTGCACATGCAGACGACCACTCACATCCTGAGGAGACCATGCTGACCACGATGGAGGAAGAGGTGGAGGAGCTCTGCACCAGCAGGGTGACCAGGACCCCAAACACCAGGCCTGCCAGTGGGTTGGCCAGCGCCGAGTTGTCTGTGAATATTTCTCCCGCTGCCTTACCTGGGGACAGACACAGGAGCAAACACATCAGACCTTGTTGCCGTGGAAACAGCACAACCATGGTTACGGAATGACTTGCAACTTGCAACAGTTTAAATTTAGAACATTGGGACTACATTGTTATTAAAGCATTTCATTTCATGTTAATTTCACTTAATGTGTATGTGTGTGTGTGTGTCTGTGTGTGTGTCTGTGTCCACCTCCAATCAGCTGGAAGGCAGAGCTGAGGATGTCCAGGGAGCAGATGAACAGGTAGAGGAAGCCCAAGAGCAGGAGCAGCTTCCCCACTGAAACCAGCAGTCTCACGAGCTTCTCCCCAGTACCCAATGCTGGGAGAGAGACACAGAGGATACACTGAGAAAAGACCATTGTAAGTGTGTCACACAAAGGGAAAATTGTTGTGTTGTTGAGTTTATTGGTTATTCATTAGACACTACCTGCTGCCCTCTGGTAGACACTTCAGGTCCATCAAATCATAGACAAATAGACTTAAGAACAGTTTCAATCCCAGATCCATAAGATCATTTAACACTGTCACTGGCTGTTCATTGTAACTACAATACTGTACTGCATCAATACTGCCATACTTAGTTACATGTTAAAATAAATGAGCATGTAATGATATTTTTATATTTTCTATTAATGTTAGCAGAACAAGCAGTACTGCAGCTATATCAGCTGTACTAGTCTGTCGTCCCAGTGTGCTTCAAAGAGACAATCATTGTGCCGTTACCCAAAAAGACCAAGGTAACAAGCCTCAATGATTATTGTCTGGTGGCTTTAACACCCATAGCCATGAAGTGCCTGGAGAAATCTATTATGTCACACATTAACTTTTCTATCCCGAGTCCCTAGACCCACTTCAGTTTGCATACAGACCAATATCTGTAACTGGATTATGGACTTCCTGACAGGCAGTCAGTGGTGAAGATTAGAAACAACATCTTATCTACTGTGGTCCTCAACACCGGAGCACCCCAAGGCTGCTGCCTCAGTCCTTGGCTGTACTCGCTGTACACACATGACTCTACTTCCACACACAGCAACCAGGTTCAGCACCAGGTTCATGGACAGTTTTTATCCACAGGCAGTACGCCTACTGAACTGCTAGAAGTGCTGCCACTATCATAACATTGTTATCCATATTACATTACACTATCATACTTTGCTGGACTTTCTGGAGTCATTACAGCTTCTGCACTGTACTGCACTGTATTCATGATGCTGCTGCACTACTGGCACTTTTAAATGCTTTTAAATGCTTTTTGCACAATTCAACAACTGTACATATCACCCACCACTTACTTTTTTGTTATCTTTAT
>CM051003.1:5140855-5183355 GCA_027704905.1 Muraenolepis orangiensis | reverse complement strand
CACTCCACCATCGTCAGCTGCTTCCGTTTCCTAGGACTACAGATCTCTGACAACCTGGCGTGGAACCGCAACACGGAGGTCATGCTGAAGAAGGCACACCAGTGCCTCGAAGCCCTGCGGTACCTCAGGAAAAGCGGCATAGGTAGTCGCAAACAGTCGCTAGTAAACTTTTATCCTGGTACTGTGGTACCTGACGAGTGGCGTCACTGTGTGGTACGGCAACACCACTGCACAGGACAAGAAAGCCATCCAGAGGGCCATGAGGATGGCGGAAAAGATCATCGGGTGTGCACTTCCATGCATTGAGGAGATCTTTAGGACCAGATGTCGGAAGGCTATCTCCATCACAAAGGACCACAACCACCCTGGACACCATCTTTTCTCCCCCTACGGTCCATTGGCCGGTTCCGTGACATCTGTACTACCAGGTTCAAGGAACGTTTTTATCCACAGGCAGTGTACTGTGTACTGAACTGCAAGGAGTACTGCCACTGTCATCCAACATTTTCATCCATTGTTGTCAAGTCAAGTCAATTTTATTGTCAGATTCCCACATTTGGTGTACATATAGAGATCCGAAACACTGTTTCCCGCAGTCCAACAGTGTGCAATAAACATGTACCACAAGACAAAACAAAGGGCCCTGAAGAAAAGGGGGTACAAAAGTAAACAGCAATATAAAAACACAATCAACAGAACATGAATTGACAATAGCAGCGGAGATACACAAATAAATACATAAATAAAGGGGGAAAGTGGAAGGGTGGACCCTTCCACTTTCCCCCTTTATTTATGTATCTCCACTGCGAGGGGGATTTATGTATGTCCGCTGCGAGGGGGAGAGGAGGTGGGAGAGAAGGGAGAAAATTACATGAAATTACAATATCATACTTTTGCCGGACTTTCTAGACTCATTACAGCTACTTCACTGTTCTGCATGTACTGCACTGTATGCATGATGCTGCTGCACTACTGGCACTTTAAAATGCTTTGTAAATGTTTTTGCACAATTCAACTACATATTTAACTACATTTAACTACTTATCTACATATCATCCATCAGTCACTTTATTGTTATTTTTATTGTTATTTTCAACTGTGTACAGTATTGTTATAGTATAGTGTTGTATAGTATAAAGTACATAGTATAGCATATAGTGTTACATTGTAGGAAATTCATACTGCGGGAGGGAACGGGGAGTGAGCGTTCCATTGTACTTGTTGCATATGGCAAATACAAATCTTGAATCTTGAACCCTAAACATCACTGTGAAACTATGCAATGTACTTAACCCAGCTACAACGCTTCAAATTGAAGGAGACAGAGAGCCACATGATTGATGTGCTATTGTGGAGATGACGGGGTCACAGGGGTGAATTGCGTTGGGTTTGCAGCAGTAGTTGGTTGCACTAACACAGGCCTGTGTAATCATGTGGGCTGTCAACAAGTTAACATCTAAACTTATAGCAGGTACACATTTGGAGAAAAAAGGAAGTTTGAAAAGGAAGACGCTCTTGTAACGTCTCTCTGCATGCCTTGACTTGCGTGTGTCAAAATAATACCGTAGAAAGACTTTATTTGTCTGGATGACTTTATTCTCAAACAGTATAAGAACAGACCACTGGACGTGTTATAGAGAATTCCCACCACAGTAGTCAAGCAGCAGACCTCAGCTACTTTTAAAGCTACTTTAGCCGGTCCACTGACCCGACCCTCCGCATGCTCCAGGGTGGAGAGATCACATGGGGAGCTCAAACTCCTGTTCTACTTTTTAAAGGCAATCGATAATAGGCCTTAATATAGGACACCCCATTAATTGATCCATTTCTGTTTCTCACACTCATGCACTAATTAATAATAATAATAATAATACTTGCACGACTACATTGTGCAGAGAAGGAATACAAACAAGAAAGATGTAAAAAGCTCAAGCATTGATCAAACATTAAAGGCATATAACTTAAACTTAAATGGGGGGGTTTCTTTCTAGAAATTAGGCTCGTATACTCAGTTATAATAACCACTTATCTGACACAATGATCCATCTGCTAGTGGTAGATTAAAATTGTCGTAAAATTTATTTTTGTCACACTCCGGTAGTGCAATAGCACCACATACAGTACATATAGTATCATTACAACAATACTCAACAAGGTCACTAGGAAAGGCAACGTTAAGTTAAGCTCACGAAAATGCCGGTAACTCGTTTTTCAATTGGTGGGAAAACACCCTAAAGAGACAAAATAATTAAGACAAAAAATGTGTGTATTGTAAATTACTTTTTCATACATTGAATTGTAACATCGTGAAACTGAATAAAATAATATAATAACAATAACAATACATTAGTTTCGATTATATAACTAAGATAACCTATACATCAAAAAGTAATTGGAGTTTCATCCTTGGATGCTGCACTCTGTTTTGTATCAGACAGAAACTATGCTCAATGTATTCACCTTTAAACCAGAAATAATTACTTCCGGGATATAATGTCATATTTCAAAATAAAGGTTCGTCTTGTACTTCAAACGCTGCCAAACAAGACAATCATACTACAAAACGATGTACCTTTGAATTATTAAAAACATGAACAGATATTGTATTTAGAAAAATAATTGTACATATTTTTTGTTGACATCAACAAAATATATCAAAACATGTTTCACATGTGACTTGTAGCGATAGAACCACATCTGCTTCCTGGTCAAGTGTGTGGCTACTGCAATGACATTGGTTGTACTAGATGTCCACCAACTCCGCAAGGGATGTGTGTCAATTCTCCTGCTTTGAAAATATTGAATGCTGACATACGTTGACATTATTCAACATGTCACAAACGTCCGCTCGTTTAACGGAGGAACGGCCACCCGGGGCACAGGTAGTCAATATAATAGTTTAACATAGTCATACATACGTTTGTGAAGCTTCTTTCTTGATGCGTTCTTGCGATATACCGTGGAGGGCTGGCTGGTGTGATTACTTTAATTTTGATGTGCTTGTAATGTTATGGTCATTGGGTGACACGCTAATATGTGCTGAATGTATCCATGCAGGGGCCAATGGGTATAGACTACGTCCCTACAGAGGAGGAAAGAAGAGTATTTAAAGAATGCAACCACGAGAGTTTTTGGTACAGGTGTAAGTGTGTCTGGTATCTTAATCCTAAATCATTGAGTTGATAATTCATCACTTTTTTTAACACTCTTAGTTCACATGCGCCACATAAAATATTTGTTTCCCCCTTGCCCATTTACAGCTGTGCCCTTCTCGGCGGTCAGTGTGGCTCTTACTCAGGTCCTACTGACAAGAGGTAAAACCATACTTATTTTCAATATTTTCTAATTCAATGAAATGGGAAGAACATATACAATTTTGTTAATATCAAACTAAAATTGCAATAGCATAGAATTGCACAATTGTAAAGTAAGTAACACAACTGTTTTTAACCATTCTGAAGGAACTCTTATTGGTTCGCCAAGGTTTGGATCCCTGCCCAAATTGGCCTGTAAGTTAATTCCATGTGTCTTTACATTATATATCGTCACAATGCTTTGCTACGGATCAGTCACTTGTATTGTTTCCGTCGCCCTCTAGTTGCTGGCTTTTGTGGCTACCTAGCGGGCAAGATGTCATACATGAAGACATGCCAGGAGAAATTTAAGAGGCTGGACAACTCTCCGCTGGGAGAGGCCCTCAGGAAGAGAACCGGCCTTCCGTCAAAGTGAGTAGTTTAAGCCTGATAACTGATTTGTTTGCCTGACAATGTAGTTTTGCCTGTTCCACTCAATCTCCCCTGCCTCCTCTCATCTGTTCTTTCCCTCCCAGTTCCCAGAGCCCCAAGACAGAGCTGAGTGACCCCGACGCCCAGTCATTTTCAACCATGTTTCAGCCAATGCGTGAGAACGAGTCCAATAGCCAAGACCAGATGCCCTCCAGTACCAGCGATCATGAATATGCAGAGTCCTCCGGGCAGATGGAGAGAGCAGAGGACTACAACCGTCCAGGTATCTATGCATACCAATGTAACTACTGCTACCGGTTTTGCTACATGATAAGGCATAATCGCTAGTGCTGGTCAGATGGACAATTGTGTTGTCAGTCAATCATATGTAAACGTCACAGGAAATCTAGCAACTCTCTGCTACCCGTTTTTATCACTGCCCCAGGGATAAACATAGACATGAGCGAGGCTGTGAACTATGACCTTTTCAGATACACGTCTGTACTATGCATTAATCAGCATGCCTGTTATGTCCAGAGGACGATAAGGTGGTAGATAATAATAATAATAAGAATAATAGCACCAGGAAGAAATAGCCAGGGAACTGCTTGCAAGTTTTTTGTATTATTATACACACACACACACACACACACACACACACGCAGAGACGGTTAAACTAAATACAAACAATATTTGAAGGGCAAAGGGGGGAGGAAGAAATAAGGTCGACAGGCACTGCCAAAGAAAAGAACCAGAACAAAACACCAGTGATAAACTAAAGAAAGTAGACTTATCTGACTTACCCTTATCTGTAAAATCGGCTACCTACTCTTAATCAGCTAATAATAAAATTAACGGGTGGCAGCTGCTTCTAAACGAGTGCGTTAAACAATGATCACACTACGTGAATGCATGGTAAGAGGGCCCCCGTCTAGCCTTCGACCAAATTTTCATCCCACCAACAAAAAGGCATAAATGCATATAGACAAGTGTGCATAGATAGCCCCAGCTGCTGATACGGATGGAAGGACCAACTAAATAGACAGTGATTGGATGGCTGTCAACAACGGATTGGTCAATGCGAAACAAGGTGACGTCACAGGGAGTAGACAGACAAATATACCTATACTGGACGTGACATCAATTAGATTGACGGTGGAAAGGACGAATGTTGAAGTACGATGATGCAGGAAAGCTTTACCCAAATGGGTATCAATGAAACACAGCACTGCCCCAGTGATAAATGAACATACAAGAGAGGCTATGAACTATAACCTTTTCAGATACACGTCTGTACTTTGCATTGATCAGCATGGCCAAAAGCAAAGCCAGAAACATGACAACACCCCCCCCCCCTTTTACGACACCTCTCCAGAACCTCCAGTCCAGTCTTACATGGGGGATGAGGAGCCCATGAAGAGGCCAAATATCCTCTATGAAAATCTCAGGAGCAAGAACAGGGAGAACTATGAGGTCACACTCACCCAGAAGGCTGAGGCACTGCACAAAACCCCAGCTGACAGGGTACCAGAGAGGTCTGAACCACAGAAACCAGGTGAGACGTGACACCCACAGGGACAAACTTTCATAATAAAATATCATCCAAAGCAAGGGGAGAGGACTGCCCATGCTAATGAATGCATGTATGTGCAGTCTTATAACAGGCTTTGGATAAAAGTGTCAACCAACTGGCAGACATTATGTTCCCAGCTTAGAGCTATATGAATGAATGAATGAATGAATGAATGATATATTTATTTACGTATCATGCCACACACGTGGCCCATCCCACAGGGGATTACAAGACACCGATAACAAACAATACAGTACACTGTTACTTCCGGTACCATACAATACAAAACAAATTAATCTGTACAGTTCTTTCTTTTAACCCAAGCTTTTTCTATGAAATTTGCAAGTGCACATGTTCTATGTTCAAACAACCATCCTAACATATCTGTATCCTGTAAATGGTGGACTTCCCCCTGCAACTTTATTAAATAACCGTAGTCTCAGCTCGTCATAGTATGGGCAAAACGAAAATGAATTTCAATTTCATTGAGATCACAAAAATAACAAAGCCTGACCTCTACTAGTACCTAACGACCTGTTTCAATATGGAGAGGGAGAATGCCTGACCTAACTTGGGTACACAGACTACACACTCCTTTTCTTTCGACAGGCTATACAGAACATCGTTTTCTCTACCAAATTCTTGTTTCATTTTACAATATGTACGCAGTTTGGGCTTACTTCTTATCCCGAAGGCCCAGCTTTCTTAATTCGAGGGACATTAAATCCTTATATTATTACATTACATCCTTACCATATTGAGGTCACATTTGACCATGTTAAAGTAGACACCCTCACAACCTAATCTCACACACAAATCATGCAGCTCCCTTGGCCAGGCACCTTTTTATCTGGATATCCCATTTGAACAATCATTCCATCAATCTATTATCACCCCATGCCCAGCAGCCTATTCCACCACCTCATCATACAGAGACTCCAGCGGGCCTCACAAGATTCCCACCCCATGTCACCAGCAACAGCTAGAAAAGCTGCAAATTGATGCTATAAATGACATGGTCACACAATCCTCAGGAAGTCCCACCTGTGACTTTTTCCATCAGTCTAGGCTAGAATTGGAAGTAGGTAGTAGAAAGGCAAATCATTGTTTCTTCCAAATTTGATCAATTTGCTTTAGAAATATATATTTCTTATTGTATAATCACTGACAGTGTACTTTATTATTCTGCAATTACAATCATTGAAAGGTTACCGTTGGGTCAAAACTGTTGTTTGTTGAGCTTTAACCAGAGCTTGTTTTGAAGCCAACTGTTCCTTCTCTTACAGTCAAGAAGAACATCTATGGAGATTCCTGTGATGACTGAACCATTAACAAAGTTGACGTGCTCTAAGCCATGCATGTCAAATCAGAGGGTCCCAAGTTACCTGAAATACAGCTTGGATGGATGTCTTTGTGTGTGAATAAATGAAAACCTTTTGTAAACGTTTGTCTTTAATTATTTTGAAAACAACTTTGTAGAGCAGAGATGGATAACATGCATTGCATTACAGCACACGGGTCTACTTCAATACAATCGTTTGGAGGTCCCTTTTGTAGATGAAGTCCAGGTTAAACAATACAAATAAGTCAAAAATAACAAACCCATGTACAATATAAAATAAGCCTGAATAATGGTCTACAGATGCTCCTGGCTATGGCCTGTACTATGACTGTGGTTGCAGCTGTGAGCTGTAGTGTCTCCCCCGGTAATTTCAGTCCTGTGTCCTTGAGGTTTTAAAGGTGTCCCAGAAGCACTGGTCGCATTGGGCCATCCTTCGTACATCTCAGGTGTGGTGGTCCCCATGGTGTTGACACTGGACAGCGGAGCGTACGCTTGGACCGGGTACGACCCAGGTGTTGGGTTAATTTCAGGAAGGAGCGTCTTCCTCCGCTCCTCGGGGGATGCTGGGATATGGCGTACACCGGGAATGTTCCTTAAAAACCTGAAAGGGGTCACCTTCTCCAAGACGGATGCTCTGGCCTCAGACATGTCCAGTATGGAAAGCCAGCCCTTACCGTACACCCATCCAATCAGAATGGCAATGATATTGCAGGGAAGCACAGTGTAGGGAATACATATGAATGTGGCTATGAGAAAAACCCAGGGGAGACTCGCTGTAGGTATGCTGACGCCACAAAACAAACCTTTGGCCATTCGAGTGTGCATGGTGGTCACAGCAACGAGGGCCAGGGCTATTGGCACCAAGCCCTCCGCGGGATTTTGTGTCGTATCGTGTAGGAAGAGATCCAACAGGGCATAGCATAGGCCAGTGCATGTCGATACCATGAGGAACAAAAACAGGAACCGAACAGTTCCCACGCCTTTTTCGAAACTGCCACAGAGCAGCGCCAGTACTCCAATGTTAAGAAGAAGCTGGACAGGGGTCCTGTGATAGAAAGGGTATGTGAAGACCCTGTGCACCTCTCCATTCATAAAAACATTGGCTCCCACACTAAAGATGGCCTCAGTAAAAATGAAATATTGTTGTAGGGTAAATAATAGGCACGACAAAGAGACCACCACAAGTATCCCACTTGTGACTTCAGGCGTCGCATCTTTGAGAGTCTGTAAAAGCATATTTAGACTGATTTGTAGCGTGGCATAAAAAAAAAAGTATCAAATACACTCCAACGGGTGTATTACAAAAGTTTTACCTTTCAACGGGCTTAGTAATGTACACGATATGTCTCCGTGGCTTGGCTTTCATACTCATATTATACCGTTTCATACTGCTGTTTTCAAACAACTATAACTATGGGTAGACACAACTGCAGTCGGTGGACACAAACGACCCATTCACCAGCAGAACGCGGAAGGAAACAACATCTTCCTTATTCAAATCAGTGACGCGGCACGTGTATCCCCCTTCCGGTAGCCGGTGGGTACTGCTGCGGATGTTGACGTTTTGTTTTGGAGCCTCCGGAACGACGTGACGAGCCGCCGTCCCGGGGACTCGTATTATATATTTTTTGTCATCGTTTCTCGATAGGGTGTGTTTTTGTTTGTTTGTTGTTGTTGCTCTCTCTGTTAGTCGGCGTCGTGTCTCTCCCGGCGTTGGTACCGGGAAGCGCAACGGAAGGCTGAGTCTTTGCGATGATGGAGGACTTTGACGAGATCTACGAGGAGGAAGAGGAAGAAGAAGAGGAGGAGGACGAAGACAGGGCCGCGGAGGAGCAGCTCCTCAAGTACGCTCCGGACCCGGTGGCTGTGCGGGGATGCGGCCACGTCACCGTGTAAGTCCCCCGGAGTCCGTAGTCACGTCTTTTGTACTTTAGTTTCTACTTCTACACAGAAGCTACGCTAGCCTTTGACTTACTGTCACAAGCCTACCAGTTAGCATTAGCTCCCCTACCCACCCCCCACCCCCCCTCCGTTATATTGAATGTGGCTAGCGTTAGCCCACTTTGTGTGTTTCCTCTAGCGACCCTTGTGTTGTGAACTGTTCACAAGCCTTATTTCATCCTCTAAACCCTGACAGATTTGGACTCAGCAACAAATTCGAGTCAGAATTCCCGTCGGCCCTTACTGGGAAGGTGAGTATTTTGGTTTAACTAACTGAGATATGCACAATAACACAATCTACATACATGGGGTTGGATCCTTCACAATAACCCACGTGCTTTGGATTGTTATGCCCTGAATTGTTCAATCGTGTTGCAGGGTTTCAAACATCTTTAAAAGTGGCATACCACATATACAGCTGCACCATGGATATAAACAATAGAAGTAGATGTGCATTGGTTGTTTTCTCAAACGGCTAAGAGAGTCAACTTTTGGTCTTGCATCAAGCCAAATTATACAAAACAAATATTGTAAACGGTTGGTGTTTGATTACTAATGTGGCAACTATATACAACGCAAATACAACGCAAAAGACAACGGTGATTATTCTTATCACACACAAGTTGTAGAATTTAAGTGTGTGTGTGTTTACGTTTACGCTTTGTTCGTATTGTGTCCTTGTGGTGGTCAGGTGGCCCCCGAGGAGTTCAAGGCAAGCATCAACCGTGTGAACGGCTGCCTTAGGAAGACCCTCCCTGTGAATGTCCGCTGGCTGCTGTGTGGTTGCCTCTGCTGCTGCTGCACTCTGGGCTTCAGCCTGTGGCCGGTTATCTGCCTCAGCAAGAGGGTCAGACACACACACACACACACACACACACACACACACACACACACACACACACACACACACACACACACACACACACACACACACACACACACGTAAACGTGAGTCTCCCATACGGGGATTTAACTCACAGATCAACAAGATCAAACCCACGGAACCCACGGGCTGTAGCTTCATCGCTAGATCCTCTTTTAGGTGTCAGGGAGTGAGGTTTACATCACTGCACAGCACTACCGGCTGGCTTCCGTTACACACACACACAAACACATGCACACAAACATTACCGTGAGTGTCCCATACTGGGATGGAACTCACGGTTCCCCGGCATGAGAGGCAGACGCTCTTACGTGACAAGCTAAAACTCACAGGCTCTAGGTTCATCGCTAGAACCTCCTTTTAGGTTTTGGGAGGGAGGTTTACTTCACTGCAAAGCACTACTGGCTGGCTTCCGTTACACTCTCACACACACGTTATTGTGAGTGTCCCATACTGGGATTGAACCCACGGTTCCTCGGCATGAGAGGCCATGCTTCAATGTGAGAAGCTTTAACCGACAGGCTGTAGGTTCATCGCTAGAACCTCTTTTAGGTGTCGGGGAGTGAGGTTTACTTCACTACACAGCACTACCGGCTGGCTTCTGACACACACACACACACACACACACACACACACACACACACACACACACACACACACACACACACACACACACACACACACACACACACACACACACACACACACACACATAGTCCATTTCTCCCAATTGAAGACATCTGAAATGTGTTTGTTAATATGGCTCTTGTCATAGGAACTCTGTTTTGGCTTATTGGTCGTTACATTCTTTATGATATGTTATGGTTTCTGTCGGATAGCTAATAGTAGATCTGTATTCTGTCTCTTGACTCAATGTCTCAATCTGAGGCACATGCATTTTGACGAAATGTCCTGTGACTAAGGAGATAACGAAGATATGTTTAACTTACTATAATGTCATTGCATGAGTACAATTTATTTAAACTTTTAAATGATATAAATCCACTAACAATATGCAACCCATTCCTTTTTTCTTTTGTGTCTCCTACCATAGACACGGAGGTCCATAGAGAAGCTTCTTGAGTGGGAAAACAGCAGACTTTACCATAAAGTAAGTGAACGTGTGTGTGTGCGTGGTAAAACTACAGGTCATATTCTCCAGAATGATACCTCGGCATGTAATCAGCCTGATGTATTGAAGTCATGAAGGACATACAATTGTATATTGTCATTGAATGGGCATTGGAATTTAAGAGTCTCCAGCTATGGAAGACTATACATTAACTCTCTCTCCTCTCTCCTCTCCTCTCTCTCTCTCTCTCTCAGCTATGTTTGCATTGGAGGCTGAGTAAAAGAAAGTGTGAAAGCAACAACATGATGGAGTATGTAAGTACTTGCGTCGACCCCTGCACGTGCTAGTGTGTTCCATCGCTTGTTAAGCAATGCGACGTCAAGCCCACGTGGATGTGCCATGCGACATCGCCATCGCTTTTTAGACACACACACACTTCTTCTGGGTCCAAAAAAAAATCTTTCACACGGACACATCTTAGCCACACATAGCTCTGACAACCATTTCTCTTTGCATCTCCAGGTCATCCTAATAGAGTTCTTACCCAAGATACCGATCTTCAGACCAGACTAGGTGTGGTTGAGTGGCGGCCCCACTCATCCCATGCAGCCCAGCGCCTTCACAGGACCATAGAGGCTTCTGTGCTTCCTGATTCATTTACCTTCCCAAAAGGCCACCCACATTTTATGTTTACAGGGTATCGCCTACCCTCCCTTTCTGCTCTTTGTAGCCCCCTCACACATGCACACACCGTCTTGCGTTGTTTACTTATGTGGACTGTCAATCTTTTGTTTTTGCTTCTTTTGGGGGAGCCATGTTGGGTTCAGTTAAACTGCACTGTGCTTCCCCCGTCACGGGACCGGAGCAGCACAGGAACTAGAGTTGTGTCATTTCCCTCGTTTGCTCCCACAAGACGCAACCTGAATGTGAGGATGGAGGATTTCACCAGAGTCTCTTCTTTTTTGTCATTATGCCAACGAATCAAACCACAGAAAAACAACAACACAAACTAACTTCATGGGCTTTCCCGATCCCATCCTGATCCTCCAGTTACAACACTGGACGCAAGCGAAAAAGGAACAACGTCGGAACATGTGAGGGGGGCGGGGGAAGCCTCCCTTTTGAATTGTACTTTGTGGTAGCAAACCCCCCTCTAGCTGGTCTGCATCTCTTAAGCTCCAACAGCCCCAACTTGACTCCGATAAACCTCCTACTTTGTCCCACATCCCCCGGTAGAAGCCCTCCCTTGCCCGCCATCCCTTTGCCTGTACGTCGGGGACCGAGTGCCACACCCCAGAGACAATCACAACGTATGGGCCGTACTCCTCCTAGAGGAGGGGAAGAGAGAGAGGGGGGGGGGGGGGACCCATGGGGGTCCTCCGAGACAATGAAATGTTTTGGTTCCTTTTCAATGCTGTCCTGGTCTCTCCGAGTGATATGCCCTCATCACTTGCTGCCTAACCACTGTTGCTCAGAAGCAACGGTAACACAAGATGAGGTAGACTGATCCTTTCGCCGTGCAGGACAAGAACATTGTTTTTTTGGTTGTTTTTTGTTGTGTGTGTGTGTGTGTGGGGAGAAAGTACATCCTATAGAATTTCTCTTGATTCTGCCTAGTAAGGCTCTGTCTACAACATGTGTTTTTGTCCTCAATCTCGTGAATGTAATTTTGTTATACTTTATCTCAATGTGCACATGAAAGAGTCTGCATTTATATTCGCTTACTTGGCCTCAATCATCTGCGGTACAAAGTGCTATGTCATGGTTCTCTTTCTGTGTGTGTGTGTGTGTGTGTGTGTGTGTGTGTGTTTGTTTGTTCCATTTAAGAAAGTATTATTCTTCAGTTACTATCAGTTACTGTTAAAAAAAAAAAAATGTATACCCACGTGGACACCGCAGCACAATCAAGAATCCAAGTGAACGTCATAGAGGCCATCCACAGGCTTTGCTGCCGTCTGCACAAAAGTTAAACTGTGGTCATAATCGGCCCTTCAGCTCTCTGGGTCGGGGTTGACCTCACCATGGTCGGGGTTGACCTCACCATGGTTGGGGTTGACCTCACCTTGGGCCTCTGGTCACTCAGCTGTAAGGGGGTTGTATGGCTCACACTCAGGGCGTCTTATTTCGTATAGGTATATGTGTAATGTATATGTATAATTTGTGCATATTATACATATATATATGTGTATAATGATATATAATATATAATTTCTAACACATTCAACGTAAATAAATTTGTTTTTTTTGTATATGTAGTTAGATACATTACTTGAGTTATGTACCTAATAACTCGGGTTTATTTTTACATTGAAATATGCCCGGTGAACAAGTTCTAGACTTTTGATGCCATTAACAAACAAAAAAATTGTTATTAAAACATCAAACATATTCCAATGTGAACTAAGCTTTATTTTTTTTTTATTTTATTTTTTTTACATTGCGGTGGCTTGTGTTTAAAAATCGGAGCAGACTGAAAGGCCACTGGGTTGCCTGTGAATATTCAGTCACCATTCATTTAGTTCTGTGGGTCTGATGTTCTCCATGAATCAAGATGTAAAGCTATATGCAGATAATGTGTGTGCGTGTGTGTGTGTGTGTGTGGGTGTGTGTGTGTGTGTGTGTGTTCTCTAACGGTAAATCTGAGTCAGTGATTGAACCCTGTCCATTAAGTCAGTTTTATATAATCTATAGTGCTCTGACCGAGACCTTGTGTGTGTGCTCATGAGAGACGTGTAATATATGTATGTATGACACAAAGTTTATGTACAGTAATAAACTACCCTTAAACAAGACCATGGACTGGTTCCTCCTCTCTGCTATCCCATCATTTGGGTCCATCTATCATCTCCATGCTTTCATATAGAATGTTGATTCTCTGCGTGTATATCACTTAATCAAGGTATAGAATAGAGCAATGATCCCACGATGGCGCCAAAGTATGTCCTTTTTAACAAATGTTTTGATTTGTATAATAACGGATCCAATAAGATCATAGCATTATATTAGCTTCACAAGTAAGTCCTGACGACTAGCTATATCCAGACTTTTATCAAAGCTTGAAAGATGCCTAACGTTTAATCATCAACACAACATAGTCTGTGACAAGGCTCACATGTTCAATCTGCTCTGGCACTAACATCACTGGAGCAGAACGGTCTATGGAACAACCCCTCCTAGAAAGTAATACAGGTGTATTTCTTTCTAGGATGTTAATGAGGTTATTAACATGCACAACAAGGTAGATCAATAGAGTGACGGGAGGAGCATTGTATCCCACCTCTCCAATGCTTGTCTATCCTGCCTAAGGGCCTAAATGCTTTATTATTCAAAAACTATAAAATACATAGGAGATACAGTATATAAAACATGGAAATCCATTTCAATCCATATATTTTAAGAGTGACACTTCAAAATGCTTTGTCACGGTGATGAACTCCCCAGTGATAGACCTTTCTTATACATACTCATCTACACTGCAATACATACAGTGAGGGAAATAATTATGTTTGCCCACTGACAAATAAATTAACTATCTAACTGTCTATCATTTTAACAGTGAGAGACAGAATATCAACAAAAATATCCCGAAAAACATGTAAAAGGTATAAACTGATCCTTTCCAGGAACCATCACCTTACTTACCGTGGTGGAGAGATTTGGGTGTCACAGTGAACCTGAGAGCTGTGTTCCCTTGAGCCTAGTGCTCCTGGTAGGGTCTCCCATGGTGACTGGTCTCAGGGGAGGGACCAGACAAAAAATGGTTCAAAGACTTTGATGGAAAAACAACAAAGAAGTGATGTTACCCTGCCCGGAGGAAGCCCTGGGCCAGGCCTGGAAGGAGGGAAGAGACTGGCTTTGGGGACATGGAATATCACCTCTGGGGTGGAAGGAGCCTGAGCTTGTGCGGGAGGTAGAGCACTACCAGTTAGATCCGGTGGGGCTTACCTCTATGCATAGCATTGGCTCTGGAACTAAACTCCTGGATAGTGTTTGGACTCTGTCTTTCTCTGGAGTTGCTAAGGGTGTGAGGCGCCGGGCGGGTGTGGGGATACTCACTAGTCCCTGGCTGAGTGCCGCTATGATGGAGTTTACCCCGGTGGACAAGAGGGTCGCCTCTGTGGGGGGAAACAACAGTTCAGAGAACTCAGCCTTCTTGGACACCCTGGATGGAGTCCTGCATTGGGCTCCTATAGTCTTTCTGGGAGCCTTAAACACACGTGGGCACCAAAGGGGAGTGGTGTTTTGTTATTGGATTTCTGTGCTAGTCATGGATTGGCCATAACAAACACCATGTTCAAACATAAGGATGCTCAGGATCAGTGTACATGGTACCAGAGTACTTTAGGCTGAAGGTCAATGATCGATTTTGTTATCGTGTCATCTGACCTGAGGCCGCATGTTTTGGACACTCTGTCAACTGATCACCATCTGGTGGTGAGTTGGGTCAGATGGCGAGGAAAGCCTCTGGAAAGGTCTGGTAAGCCCTAATGTGTAGTGCGGGTGAACTGGGAACGTCTGATAGATGCCCCTGTCCAGGGGAACTTCAACTCCCACCTCCAGCTGAATTTCTCTGGCATCTCTGTGGAGGCTGGGGACATGAAACCAGAGTAGGCATAGTTCAAACCAGATTTTGCTGAAGTTGCGGTTGAGAGCTGGTTGAGAGTGGTCTCAAGGTCATTGGTGCCTTAAGGGGCAGCAACCCTCAGACTACGTGTTGGACACATGTGGTCAGGGAAGCCATCCGACTGCGCAACCGCGCAGCCGTAGCGGAGGCAAAGCGGCGGGTGTGGGAGGAGTTCAGAGTAGCCATGGAGAAGGACTTTCAGTTGGCACCAAAGTGGTTCTGAAAAACATCCTGGTCTGGAAAACATCCCACTGGCCTTAGAAGGGGGAAACAGGGACCCATCCAAGCATCCTAAGGGTGGGACACTGCTGAACTCAGGAGGTGATCAGGTGGTGGAAGGAGCACTTTGAGGAACTCCCTAACTCAACTAAGCCACAGTCTGGGGTAGAGGTAGAGCTGGAGGATGATGGGCGGCAATCATCAATCTCCCTGGAGGAAGTCACTGCGGTAGTCAATCATCTGGACAGTGGCAAGGCCCAGAAATGTCTATTCAACACGTGGAAGTCTAGGATAGTGCCTAAGGAGTGGCAAACAGGGGTTGGTGGTACCCCTTCAAAAAGGGGGACCAGAGGGTGTGTGCCAATTACAGGGGTATGACATTACTCAGCCTCCCTGGGAAAGTCTACTCCAAGGTGCTGGAAAAGAGGGTTTGGCCAATAGTCAAACCTCAGATTGAAGTGTGGATTGCGTCCTGGTCGTGGAACAACAGACCAGCTTTTCACTCTTGCAAGGATCCTGGAGGGGGCTTGGGAGTATGCCCAACCCGTTGACTTGTGGATTTGGAGAAGGCATATGACCGGGTCCCCCGAGAAATACATTGGGGGGTGCTGGGGGAGTATGGGGTGCAGGGGTCACTACTGAGGGCCATCCAATCCAAATCTGAGGCCATGGTTTTCAGCATGAAACCGGTGGATTGCCTACTCCAACTGGGGAGTGAGTCCTTACCCCAAGTGAAGTATCCCAGGGTCTTGTTCTCGAGTGAGGGGACGGTGGAGCGTATAGGTGCAGCGGGAGCGGTATTGGGTGCCCTTTACTGCACCGTGACTAAAAGAGGGCTGAGCCAGAAGGTAAAGCTCTCGATCTACCGGTCAGTCTTCGTTCCTACTCTCATCTATGGTCATGAACTTTGTCTAATGACCGAAAGGACGAGATCCCGAATACAAGCGGCCGAAATTATTATATTATATAAATTATAAGATTCAAGATTTGTATTTGCCAAATGCAATGGAATGCTTCCTCCCCATATTTTCCGCCATCCTCACGACCCTATGGATGGCTTTCTTGTCCTTTGAAGTGGTGTTGCCCAGGAGGGTGACTGGCATCTCCCTTAGGGATTGGGTGAGATGCTCGGTCACTCGTGAGAGACTCAGAAAAGAGAGCCGCTGCAGGTGGTTCAGCATTTAGTAGTAAGGATGCTTCCTGGTCGCCTCCCGAGTGATGTCTTTCAGGCCCATCCAGCTGGGAGGAGACCACTAGGTACAGGTTAGGTGATTACATCTCCTGGCCTGGGAACGCCTTGGGATCCCCCAGTCAGAGCTGGTTGATTGGAGTCCCCTGCTGGAGCTGCTACCTCCGCGACCCGACCCGGATAAGTGGTAGACTGGATGGATGGTATAAACAGATTTGCGTTTCATCGAGTGATAAGTATTTGATCCTCTACCAACCAGTAAGAATTATGGCTCCTACAGACCGGTTATGTGCCCATGAGCACATAACCTATTCCTCTAGTTGTAATTACTACTCTTAATCTTGTCTCAATCAATCAGATTCCAACCTGTCCACCATGGGCAAAACCAAAAAGCTGTCTTAGGACATCAGGGACAAGATCGTAGACCTGCACAAGGCTGGATTGGGCTACAAGACCATCGGCAAGCAAGCAGCTTGGTGAGAAGGAGTCAAGTGTTTGTGCGATTATTTGAAAATGGAACAAAGACAAAACAACCATCCCAACCTCGATCTGGGGCTCCATGCAAGATCTCGCCTCGTGGGGTACCGATGATCATGAGAAAGTCAGAAGTCACCCAGTCACCCAGAAAACCATGGTATCATTTACAGTGGTTAAATAAGATGTAAAGACGTCTACTAGGTATAAAAACGGTATAATATAACTTATAGAGTATGTGTAAAAGATGTCTTTATTGTTGACTACGTACATGGTTGGGGCTTTGTACAACACTTAAATAGTACACATATGTACTTGACCTTCACTTCTTGACTCTTCACGTGCTTGACCTTCATGACCTTCACTTCCCACTTTAAACACATTGTTTAGTCAAATTTAACAAAAATGGGGAAGCAAACATTGTTCACTTTCAGATTATGATGAGTAACCTTTGTACTGTGCAGAATGTGCATCTAAATATAAACTGCTGTTATCGTCTCTCAGGAACCGACGCACTGGGCAGCTGTTACAGAGGATTGGATGAAGGGATAACACACACATCCTGTCCCAGAGGCTTCAGTTACTCTGCAAGACCTTGATCCACACTCCACGCTTTCATTCCTGATAATCCACAACATGAAATATAAGGTCTGGTGTGCGGCTGGTTTACAGAAAACAAGGCTTCAATGTTTTTATACAAAATATCAATTTTGTGAAGTTAAATATTTAAATGTGATGCCTGCCTTTAACAATCAGATGTATTGTGTGTCATGGGTCTGTACACCAGGGGGTGCTGTCCTGCTGCAACACCAGTACCTTGGATCCATAACAAGGGAGGGGTGTACCCACCAGGGAGACCAAGACCACCTGGTTTCCATAGAGAAAGAAAAAGAGAAGACTACCCTGTTCTCCTTGGTGACCATTAACGCTCTCAGTGGAAATCAGCTGCGGCCGATCGGGTACAGATCGGTGTGAAGCCTGGTGTGGAAGGTGAGAGTGGGGGGGGGGGGGGGGGGGGAAATCAATGATTTTGTTAGTCTGTGATCTCACCTTCTTCCATGCCCTTGCAGGGCCTCTGGTGGGTCTGAGCCAGAGTAGTAGTGTGCATGTGTGGGATCTGGGAGGCCCCGGGGGGCCCAGAGTGGTGTTGGCTCCCGAGGCAGACTGCTGGCATGTGGCTCGCTGGGGGGGCTCTGATGTCCTTGTGACCATCAAACGGAGACCTCACACTGTACCGCTACGACGACCACCATGCCTCTGTTTCTTTTTAAATATGGATACCCTGCTTCCGGTTGCTCACAAACACCGGCTTGACGTGTAAGGAGTCTAGTCTATGACCTTTCTTTTTGGTACAGAGGTGTCTTAGGACCTTTGTGTCCTGGTAGTTGTAATGCCCTATTTCATCTACCCATTCTGTACTTTTTTTTTAACCAAAGAAGTCCAATTTTACTATGTTATATTGAACTTTTGTATAAAGAGGCTATTTTATTAGTGCCATAAACCATGTCAAACTAATTGAATTATGATGTTAAGGTCAAGGAAAGCGGTTCTGAAGCCAAGAGTGTGCTGAAGGTGAAACGATAGCCACACGTTGGATGGCCAGCTTAGTCTTTTGGTTCCTCTATGATGAGACTAGTTCAGCATGTTTCCAGAATGTTAATATCACCAAATCAATGACTTTGTGGACCATGTTCACAGCACACATCCGGCAGCTATTTAAGGAGCTTGAAACTGAAATGGCATTTTATTTTTGCAACTACTATACTCAAACAGTGTTTGAGTATAGATGTGATGATGATGACAATGTGAAATGACATCAGTGTAACTTAACGTTACTACATTTTTATTTTACTTTGTAAACTTGCCTCCACGGTTTGTAATACTACTGAACTCCACGTAGTGGCGCTGCAGTCAAGCTTTATAAACATACTTTTGCATAATTTTGGACATTTATCTTGTGGGAACACGTTAGTATCTTGTGCGCACAAGTTGTTTTGTGTTGTGATTACGAGGTCATTTCTGTTTTGAGGACCACTGGGGTAAGATACCTTTATACATGTGTTGCTTTCTCAAGTAGGCTATGTTTGAAATATGTCGGCATTCATTGCTTTATTGTGGCAGTCAATTTGCTATGTTTTTGGTGAGATAGTGGCTCATGTGTTCATGCCTTAACAGATCCGTGCAATATCCATGAATGTCTATATTTTATAATAGGGACAATCTTAAATTGCTGAGATAATAACTGGTAAATAGGCAACAAGGTGGAATAGGACACATTGGCTATGGTAACTTATTATGGTGTGTTCTATTAGCTCAGTCATCAGTCCTGACGCGCAAGTTGAGGTGACATTTTTTTCTTACGGTTTTTCATTTGCTTTCAGATCACTGCGACCGCAAACCGAAGAAGCTGGAAAAGGAAACCAGCTCTCCTTATGAAAGAGATGAGCCAATCAGCGTGCCATTAGAAGAAGATGAACAACCTCCTCCAGATGACATTGAACAGACCAATGAAGAGAAAAAACCAACTGCAACGGTCCTGATGCTTTTTGATGAACAAGACCTGATGAACCAAACACTATATGTTATCACGGAGACAATGTGCTTAACAGTATGCAGACAAATGCTGGTTCAGAGAATGGTTCTAATGTCCCTGACAATCAGAGTGGACAATGACGTTTCCATAGGGGCGGGGCTTCTTGACATTGGATCTGACAGTCTTGATGATACGATTCCAGTCAATCCTGCTGGTTGTTGAATCACATTATTTGAATGACAATTCTATGTGCATTATTTTCGCACAAAAAACAACAACAAATAACTGCATTATGTGAAAGTCATGGTGTTTATGTGTACAACATGTACAGACAGACAACATCATAAAGTGTCAAGTTTATTGTTGTGTTGAACCATATTAAAGCATTTTTTATTTACCCTGCAGACTCGAGTGAGATGAGTTCATTGCTACTGATGACACAGGAATGAAAGAGGTACAGCACATAGGCTTAAACTACAATAATATCTAGTCATCACTAAGTTGTATGTTGATGGGATTCCCTAGTGTTAAATCAACAGCTTCCAGACAGCTTTTACTTAAGCTTTTAACGGTAAGCCCAGTTCCTCCACAAGAGTCATACAAAGATCAAATATATCTTCATCGCAAGGAACACAACTGCAAGCTGGATGCTCCTCTTGATAAAATGGCATGGCACAGTCCTCAGTGTCCCATAACTCTGGGGTGCAGTACATCACATTTGGGATGTTATTATATTGTGCGTACAAGATAAAAAAAACGTTTGGGACTTAAGGGGCTCCGTATATAACTTTATTTATTTATTTTTGAGCCACATAACCATCTATAAAACATCAAACTTCTTGTATTGCTTTGTATGACTCATGCAAAGCCAGCCAGCCAGTGCCTTCACTACCATTTGGGCGAGGGCCATGTGGTTCTCCAGCTCTGTGGTGCAGCCAAACTCCTCCAGCAGGGTCAGCTTTCCCCCTTGTCATTGATGTAGGTCCCCGCCTCCACCAGGGGACACATGATCAGCTTGGTGTGGTACTAAAAAATTAATAAAACAAACCACAACGAATACAGCATTAGTTGGGCTGTCAGATGTTTCAAGAAACTGACAAATCCTGTTGTAACAATACAACTGGATTTGTAACAATATACATTAAAGCAGAATGCAGTAATGCAGTTGGCAGTCTTAACTAGAGCAAAGTGTCAATTTGTTGACAACTCCGAAGTATAATATTCATTCTCCATCTCATAAGAGCAGGGTTTAAAAAAACAACAAACAAAACAACTAACTCTAACTCTCTCTATATACTAAATCAAAGTCTGGAGGATTGAATCCTCTTGTAAACACAGTGACATTTGTTTGTCTACATTAAACCCATCCTAGTATTAGGAGCAGTGGGCAGCTATTTTATATGCAGTGCCAGGGAAACAATGTACGGGTCTGGTGCCTTGCTCAAGATCAAGTCCAAACTGACACTACGTCACGTGATGTTACTTAACCAATCAAAGTGCTGCAGTCGGGGAGCGAGCAGATCACACACACACACACACACACACACACACACACACACACACACACACACACACACACACACACACACACACACACACACACACACACACACACACACACACACACACACACACACACACACACACACACACACATACAGAGTAATTTCACATGGAGTGCTGGAGTGCTACTCTCAAGGTAGACAGCGAAAACAGACACTTACATGTTCATTCTTACCAGGGGCAGTTCAAAACCAGTGCGATGTATGAGTGCCTAGCAACGAGCAGACGGTAGAAAAAAGTTGAATCGTTACTTCCCAACATGAAAGATAATACAGCGGCAGTAGTCAAGCGTACAGCAGCAACAGAAAGGACAGGGTATACTTAAACGGGGTGCATGGACGGGGGACAGGGCCCAACCAACAGCTAGTGCAGGGCTTGGGGCGGGCACAGGTGGGTCGGGGCCTTGCAGGGGGAGGGCGACCAAGCCGTGGGGGCAGGGCCAGCTCAACCGGCCTGTCCAGGTCCAAATGGGAAGGTTTTAGACGGTCGCCCCCCCCTTGTCCACCAAACAGCCCTGCCTCCAGTCAACGTAGGGACAGGCCGTTGTAGGGAGGCTGCAAGGGAGTACGGCGGCCATCATGGCGAATAAAGACATACGTGGCCTGAAGATCCCTGGGGACATAGGACGGAGGGAGGCAGTGGTGAGAAGTGGGGATAGGAGCAAAGTCGCCAGCACTGTGCATGACCGAGCATGACCCATGGGAGTTGGTCAGCGATGAAACCGCTCGCAAAGCACGTTGGCCTGTGGGTTGTATGCCGTGGTGCAGTGGAGTTTCACCACCAGGCTCTGTCAGAGGTGAGGTCCGATGGTGTGCCAAAACGGGCCGCCCAGGATCCGACAAACGCATGAGCCACGTCAGCGGACATAGTCGACGACAGTGGAACTGCCTCTGGCCACCCGATCCTGTCCTGTCAACCATGGTGAGGAGGTGAGTGAACCCCCGGGAGGGGGGCAGGGGGCCCACAAGGTCTACTTTCACGTTATTGAAACGCCTCTCGGGCACGAGAAACGGTGCCAAGGGGGCTTTTGTGTGACGGTGCACCTTGGAACGCTGGCACGCCACACAGGAGCCAGCCCAGCTCTTGACGTCCTTCCGAAGGCCGGGCCAGACAAACTTAGCCCCCATTAGATAAGTGGATGCCTTCACTCCTGGGTGCGAAAGGCTGTGAATTGCGTCAAAAACAGTGCGCTGCCAGCTAGTGGGAACCATAGGGCGGAACCGACCCATGGAGACATCTCAAGAGTAGTGCAAGAGGGGGCCGTTGACATCATCAAACACCACATAGCTCCAACCACAGCCCAGTGGCGGCTGCCCGGTAGGCCTGCACTTCCATGTCAGCGGCATGGCAGGTCCAGTTTCCAGCTACACGTGGATGGGGGCACACCTAGACCTCTAAGCTTAGTGTTGAGCTTGGCAGGAACTATCGTGTTGAATGCTGAGCTGTAGTCCACAAACAGCATTCGCACATAACAGTTCAAGGGCAGTGTGGAGGGCCATGGCAATTGTGTCGTCCGTGGATCTGTTTTGACTATATGCAAATTGCCATGGGTCCAGTGTGGCAGGTAACACGGAGCAAATAAAGTCCTTGACCAACCTCTCGAAGCATTTGCTGACAATCGAGGTGAGGCCGCGGGAACAACAGCCTGGGACAGGGAGAGGTTGAAGATGTCTGCAAAGACTCCTGCCAACTGGTCTGCGCATGCTGAGGACGCGGCCCGGGATGTCATCGGGGCCTGCCGCCTTACGGATGTTCAACCGCTTGAAGGTGCGGCGCACATCCGCCTCCGAGATGTTCAGCAGGCTGGTCTCCTCAGGCAGCGCTGGCTTCGGCGGGGTGCCGTTCACGTCGAACCGAGCAAAAAAAGTATTTAGCTTTCCTGGGAGGGAGGTAGAGGAGTTCTCTACACAACTGGTTCTCCCTCTGAAGTTTGTTCGTCTGTAGCCCCTGCCACATACCCCTCGCGTCGTGGCTCTTGAATTTCTCCTCCACTCTGTCCATATACTCCCGCTTGGCAGTGACGATGGTCTTACGGAGGTCGTAGCGGGCTCTCATATATACCTCCATATTCCCGGAGCGGCGTGGAGGGCAGCGAGAACATCGCCGTTAATCCACGGTTTCTGGTTGGGATATATCCAAACCGACTTGGTCGGAACAACGTAATCTATGCACTTCTTGATGAACCCGGTGACCGAGGACGCGTACTCGTTGATGTTATTGTCCGAGGCAACGCGGAACATGTCCTAAAACAATCCTGCAGCATAGAGTCCGATAGGTCCGACCAGCATTGGACCTCCCTCACAGCGATCGGTTGCTGCTTCAGTCTTTGCCTATAGGCGGGGAGTAGCTGGATAGAGCTGTGGTGTGATTCGCCGAACGGTGGGCGCAGGAGGGCCTTGTAGCCATCACGGAAGGGAGTGTAGCAGTGGTCGAGGATCCGCTCACCCCGTGTGTTGCTCGTTATGTGTCAAGTTCCTCGGTGTGCACATCTCCGAGGACCTCACATAGTCCACGCACACCACACACATGGTGAAAAGGCCCAACAACGCCTGTATTTCCTCAGGCATCTAAAGAAATTCAGCATGGGCCCCCGCATCCTGAGAACATTCTATAACGGCACCATCGAGAGTGTTCTTACAGGGTGTAATACCGCCTGGTAGGGGAACTGCACCGCACTCGAGCGCAGAGCACTTCAAAGGGTGGTGCAGACGGCCCAGTATATCGTTGGAGATGAGCTCCCCTACCTCCTGGATATATACAATCAGCGGTGCGTGGCCAAGGCCAAAGGCATCATAAAAGACATTGCCCACCCCAGCCACGAACTGTACACACTTTTACACTTTTTTTTTGCCGTACAAATTGGCTTAGTGATAGCTTCCACAGTCAGGCCATCAGGCTGCTGAACAAGGGGCGTATAGCATATAACAATGTATATTTTATTACATTGATTTATATATACATATTGCTCTTTTCTGTGCCGATATTTTGCATTTTATAAATTGCATTTTTACTTTTTTTTTATTTTTTACTTTATTCTATTTTTATTCAATTTTTATCAATTTTTTTCTTATTTTTATAACTGCTGTCTGTCGTCGGGTATTGCACATAAGATTTTCACATCACTGCTTTATACTTGTGTAAACTGTGAAGTGACAATAAACTTGACTTGACTTGACTTGACAGACTTCATCCCATGTCTTCAAGACCGGCGCTGACCAGC
Source organism: Muraenolepis orangiensis (assembly GCA_027704905.1). Taxonomy (NCBI): domain Eukaryota; kingdom Metazoa; phylum Chordata; class Actinopteri; order Gadiformes; family Muraenolepididae; genus Muraenolepis; species Muraenolepis orangiensis. The sequence goes on along the minus strand of CM051003.1, from coordinate 5,158,997 downwards.
TGGCTACTGTGTTAACGGACATCTACAACGCATCACTGCAACAGTCTGTCGTCCCAGTGTGCTTCAAAGCGACAACTGATGTGTCTTCACCTAAAAATACCAAGGTAACAGGCCTCAATGATTATTGTCTAGTGGCTTTTACACACAGACCTAATCCCTGGACCCAATCCAACCTCCGACGGCGGAGTCAGCCATGCAAGGAGACAGCCAGCACGTCAGGAGCAGTTAGGGTTAGGGTGTCTTGCTCAAGGACACCTCGACAGGTTTTGCTAGGAGGAGCCAGGGATCAAGCCCGCAACCTTCCGGTTGTGAGACGACCGCTGTACCTCAAGGACAAGATGTTGGAATAAGGCCATCTCTATCACAAAGGACCGCAACAACCATGGGCTCCATCTCTTCTCCCCCTGCAGTCGCCGGTTCCACAGTATCCGTACAAGGACTACCAGGTTCAAGGACAGTTTTTATCCACAGGCAGTGCACCTACTGAATTGCTAGGGGTGCTGCCATTATAACATTGTCACCCATAATACATGACACTATCATACCTTTGCTAGACTTTCTGGACTCAATACAGCTACTGCACTGTTCTGCACTGTATTCATGATGCTGCTGCACTACTGGCACTTTAAAATGCTTTTTGCACAATTAACCATATGTTTATTTCCTCCATCAGTCTATTAATTGTTATTTTTATGGTGTACAGTATTGTTATAGTATAGTGTAGTTTAAAGTATATAGTTTAGCATATCCAAGGTTTAGTATAGTATAGTATGGTATAGTTTAGTATAGAATTGTTGTTTGAAATTCATACTGCAGGAGGGAAGAGGGAGTAGGCATTCCATTGTACTTGGTACAAATGGTAATAAAAATCATCTTGAATTTCTTTGGACTGTTTAATCTTCTTTACAAATAGAAAATCATGGCAAACCCAGGCAAAAATATATTATACTTGAAGTATTTTTTTGTGCACTTTCTGAAAACAATGCTAAATTGGCATAACTGTAAGTGTACTTCAAGTGCAGTCAGGATGCTAAAATGTGACTAATGTAGTGTACTATTCGTATACTTAAGTACACTAATAAAAGTATGCTTTGTTGGCCTCTAACACACAGTGATGACTGATTAGGTCACCAGTGTTTTTGAAACAAACTTGAAACGGTATTGCAGTAAGTTTGATATACTTGAAATACACTGTTAATAGTGTCTTTGAAATATACTTTAAAGCTATTATAGTTTGTGTTCTAACACTAACAGTACACTTTGACTATGTCAAAGGACATAGATGACAGACTCCACATTGTAGGCCTACTGCATGACTTGCCTTTAGAGATGTGGAATACAAACAGTCAAGTTGGAACTCAAGCAGCTTGTCAACCAAATAGTTAAGTAACAAAGGAAATCAAGCAACGAGGACTACGTGGATATCGAGAAGAAAATAAATAAACAATGTTGTTTTATGTGCTTGGTCAACCCCAATGTACGACGAGACATATTATATATATATATCAGTGGAGGCTCGTCCATTAAGGAAAGGGAGGACTATCCTCCCTAAAATTTCAGAGAAAAATTAACGAAGGCCCACCAATCATTTCCGAAGGCCCATCAATCATATCCCATGTAAAAATACCAACAGCACCCCCTATCAAAATTGAAAATGACTGGTCTTGCTGTCCATCAGAGTTTTGGGGGGCGGATCTATCTTGTGTCATTCATTATTTCGCGATTAGACAATGTACATGATTTACGGGCATAACTGGTTTAATTATACGATTGTATGACTTATTTTAATTTAATACAGGTAAATATACTTTACACAATAACCGCTTCTCCCTCAAATCTCATTTAAATTCCGTTGTTTGGTAGAACTAGCCTCTGGGCATATAACTTCTATTCCGATTTTTAGGATTTGTATCATTAATGGGATAATCGCTAAATACCTCTTTTTCATCAAAACAATGCTTCTTCTCCCTCAGATCGCAATTGGTTTCAATCCTGTTGGGCTTATCTGCTCAAATGACCCACTAATAAACTGTCAAAATCGATAATGAGGCACCTTTCTTCCTCTGCTACTTTTTCAACCACCAGCCACCACAGATATATATATATATATATATATATATATATATATATATATATGTCACGGGGTGATGAGTGAGCATTAGCATTCATTGACAATACCGGGTAGACTAGCATGGGGAGGGCATATTGGCACGGGGTGTGGACACCTAGGTGGTTCTTTCTCCTTTTAGCTCACCTTCCCAGCAGGTACGGGAGACAGACGGGCAGGATGTGTGTGGAATACGATCGGATTGATCTTGAAGATCCGAGGGGTGCAGCGAGACCAGGTGGAGAGACAGATCGGGCGCGGTTGACACCATCGGATGCAGGAGAGTGGGAGCCATTGACACAAGTGGAAGGGTGGGGTGCGCGTACTACCCTTCCTCATGTTAAGTACCTCTCCTGCACTCCGCTGTGTTGCACCAGGGAGGCCAGCCAGCCGACAAACTCGCCATTTTGTCCTGCCATAGCCTATAGTAGCCTACTCCACAGAAGCCTGAACCTAACATCTTTTCCCTGAGTGGACCCAAGGCGTAAGAAAGAATCCTCCAGCATTCAGGATTTCCTCAACCCCATGAGTGCACTCGTCTAACCTTTTTTGGTCATTGTGGGATGTCACTAGAGGGAGAAATTAATGCTATCGTTATTTTTACTGTTTGCAGTTGTTTGTTTTATTACTTTCATTTATCTTTGGTTTTCGTCACTTGTTATTTGGAATGGAGTGTTTTTGTTTGTTTTATTTAGCTTTCCCATCCGACCGAGTGACTAGCCTACCTCGCCAATACAAATGCCCAAAGCAATTTTTAATCTACAAGGCAACAGTGGATAACAAAATGTTAAGAGACACTGTGGCCAGTGAAACCCCAAGTCCTTGGTGTTGCTTCTAGCCTACTCCCATGACTGCTTAGTGTTTTATCCCTAGATGTAACGCCTCGACTGAGTAAAGTCCGAGACTGCTGGTGGACCTCGAGGAGGAGATTCAAGATTCAAGATTCAAGATTCAAGATTACTTTATTCATCCCGAGGGAAATTAAGGTGCAACAGTTGAAACAGCGGGAATAAATGCACACAAAAATATACCTAAAAACGAAAAACTAAATAACAACAAACTAAACAAAACTAATATAAACAAAATATAACTAAATGAACTCTAAATGAAATCTAAATGTATTGATAGATGAATTGCACAATTTACAGTATTATTACAGTAATACGTAGGTATATACAATACACAACAATACGTATAGTGCAAATTGGCAGTAATAAAATACTAATAAATAACTCAGATGAATACTGAAAAGTGAAAAGTGAAATAGAATTTACAGTGCAAATTTACAGTGAAAGGACCAAACAGTGCGTTGACCAAAAAAATAATAATAACAGTGGGTTGACCTCAGGTCACTGAGTCTCCACTGTCCCTCTCACGACCCGAGGTAGAATTATAGAGACTGATGGCCACAGGAAGAAAGGACTTCCTGTGGCATTCTGTGGTACCTCCCGGGAAAGAGGCAGATAACAGGAAGTTGGGTCACAGGAAGGGGCTACGGGACAGTACGGTTCCCGATATACAGTAGGCTGAATATCAAATAAATTAATATAAATGTGTATAATAAGGAAATAATAAATAAAATAACAGATTTTGTGCAATTATAATTTAACTCAAAACAACCATGTTACATTCACCCCCCTAGAATTACACACACATCTGAATCATACCAACAAACTACCCACCCACAAAACAAACCACAAAAATTCCCTGTCCAGACCATGCACCCAGGACACCGGAGTCCCCCAAGGCTCAGTATTGGGACCCCTTCTGTTTTCTCTTTACACTAAATCGCTAGGCTCTGTAATCACATCTCATGGCTTCTCCTATCACTGCTATGCAGATGACACTCAACTGTTTCTCTCCTTTCCCCCCTCAGAAACCCAAATCGCAACACGCATCTCTAAATGCCTGGCCGACATCAGCAGATGGACAGCCGCCAACCACCTGAAGCTCAGCCTTGACAAGACTGAGCTCCTCTTCATACCAGGGAAAGACTGCCCTCAGATGGACCTACTGGTCACCATCGAGAACACCCAAGTCTCCCCCTCAACCACAACAAGAGACCTTGGTGTGGTGGTAGATGACCAGCTGTCCTGCAATGCCAACGTCACTGCGGTGGCCCGATCTTGCAGAATTGCCCTCTACAACATCCGCAGGATCCGGCCCTTCCTCACACGTGAAGCGGCGCAGATCCTGGTCCAAGCGCTCGTCATCACCCGCCTCGACTACTGCAACTCTCTCCTTGCGGGACTCCCCGCCTCTGCAACCAAGCCCCTCCAACACATCCAGATCGCAGCAGCACGCCTGGTATTTAACCTACCAAAATTCTCCCACGTGACCCCTCTCTTCCGCGATCTCCACTGGCTTCCGGTAAATGCTCGCATCAAGTTCAAGACTCTGGTGCTGACCTTTAGGGCAGTCAATGGAACTGCCCCAGCCTACCTCCAGGCGATGGTCAAACCCTACATCCCAGCCAGAGCGCTCCGCTCAACTTCTGCCAGGCGACTTGTTCGACCTTCACTGATGACAACCAAGCATCGCTCATCCAAGACCCAGCTCTTCACGGCTCTGGCTCCACAGTGGTGGAATGAACTCCCGTCTCATGTCAGGACGGCAGAGTCCCTCGCCAGCTTCCGCAAGAGACTCAAGACCCACCTGTTCAGAGTCCACCTGGACTCTCCTTGAACCCTCCTTCTCCTTTGTGAACCCCTAACTTGCTTAAGTCCTGACATTAATAGCTCTTAGCATGTTGTATATTCTAGTGTATATCCTTAATGTTGATAACACGCTCTTATCACAGCTACTTAAGCAGGTGACCTAGCAGTACCAAATTGTGTTATTCATCTTGTTAATATGAATATTTTTATGTTTGTGTACCTCAGTGTTATGCTATTGTCTGCTTCAGCAAATGTACACCTTGTAAGTCGCTTTGGATAAAAGCGTCTGCCAAATGCCCTAAATGTAAATGTAAATGTAAAAATACCCACGACTTGCACGTAACGTCAGCAGTATCTGCTACCTACTAAGGTTAGGAGGGTCTTAGACTGACCCGGCGCCAAGCCATATCTAAAAGCCACTCCATAGACAAAATTAGGTGCCATTTACACCTCACACAAATGGGTACAAAAGAGGGTGGGTAACCCATGAAATAAAAACAAACAAAGAAAGGAGAGAGCTAATCAGATCTCCACATCTATTACGCCATGTATACCACACCTAAAACAAAAGGAGGGCGCACTGAGGAGCAACACTAAACTGTGGTGTAAACTGTACCATGGTTTCAATAAACCTACGAACTGGCCTCACTATCCTACCATATCTAGTGTGAACACTATTCTCAGGGCTCTGAGGTAAGATGTCAGTGAGGGGAGCGGCATGGGACAAGGGAGTGGGTAATTGTGAGGGACGAACAGCAGCATCAGTGGAGGGGACACACACTGTCGGGGAGGGCGCACACGCGACAGGTAGCTCATGGACACTCTCCACCTCTGCAGTGCAGGACAGGTCACAGACCCATGAAACTGTGCGGTCACATCCGGCCACATTCAGCCAAGAGGATGTGTCAGCCATGGAGCCCTCGGCCACACTTTGTGGCTCCGACACCGCTGCTTCAGGATCTGGTGCGTCACTGGGGTTGCGTGACACTGTGTCAACACTCCGAAGGTCATCCTCTGCAAACAGCGTGTTGTCAAGAGGGAGGAAGTTGACTGAAAGCAGGAGGTTTCTGTGGACGGCCCTCACATGACCATTGCGGTCAGCTGTAAACAGCTGGTTCCCATCTGTCGGCTAGCTTGCGTTTTCCTCTACCACCTTTGTTTGCCACGAGGACCCGGTCACCGACAGAAAGGGGTAAGCCCTTCACCCTCTTATTGTATTGGTCTGACTGATGTTTCTGTTCCACAGACGAGTGCCTCTGTGCCAGCAGCATAGCAGACTGGAGATCGGTTGCCAGGGACTTCACGTATGCATTGTAGTCACAGACTGCCTCATCACGCAAGACGTTCTTGAACAATAGATCGACCGGCAGGCGCGGGACCCTCCCGAACATCAAATAAAATGGGGCGAAGCCAGTCATCTCGTGCGGCGTGCAGTTATAGGCAAAGGTCATGGTCTGGATCATCTGGGGCCATTTGTGCTTCGACCTTGGTGGCAGGGAGTGCAACATCCCACCCAGAGTGCGATTGAACCTTTCGGTGCCACCATTCCCCATAGGGTGGTAAGGGGAAGTCCGGGACTGTCCGACTCCTGCCAGCTCCAGGAGCTCGGCGACCAGCTCACTCTGGAAGTTAGCCCCCTGGTCAGAATGGAGTCACTGTGGGAAGCCATATACGCAGAAGAAGTTATCCCACAGCTTTTTGGCCACTTTCTTCGCGGTTTGGTCTTGACAGAGGAAGGCATGCGCTAACTTAGTGATGTGGTCTGTTATCACAAGAACATCCACAGACTTGTTGTTGTTGTTCTCAGCAGACCAAAAGTCAATGCATACCAGTTCCAGCGGAGCTGAGGTTGTAATGCTCTCCAGCGGGGCTCTTGCTGCTGGTTCTGGAGTCTTACTGAGGACGCACCTGGGACAGTTCCTGACATTGCTTCGCACATCCTTCTCCACATCGTACCAGAAAAAGTGCTGACAGACAAGAGACAGTGTTGGTGACCCTGGTTACCAGCCAGGTCGTGAACGCCAGCCAAGGCCTGCACTTTCAGGGTGTCCGGCAGGACAAACTGGAACCTCTTGTGCTTGGTCACTGGGTCTCTCGTGACCCTGTAGAGGATTCCATCCAGGACGGTGAGTTTGTCCCATTGCTTCAGAATCCACAGCACCATCTGGCTCTCTTTGTCTTGCTCACGTCTAGACAGCCTCCGCTTCCTCTCAACGAAGTCCAAAACTCTGGTGATGGTTGGATCTCGTCTCTGGTGGCTCTGCAGATCCGCCAATGAGAGAGAGGAGAACACGTCTTGACCAGGAGGAAGCAATTGGCTAAGGTGACCAGCCAAGGAAGCAGCCCTCCGCTTCGGCCCGGCGTCCCAGTCACCACAGGAGGAGAGGAGAGACAACACTTCCTCCTCCGACAAGGACATGCCACCCGTAGCACAGGGGATTCTCGGTTGACTGAGGCAGACAGGTCACATGGAATGCATCCTGCACACAATTGTCATTGATACTGCACACCTGCTCCAGCAATCTCGAGTAGGGCTCTGACAGGAGACGCTGGCCTAGAGGCTTGACAAAGGGAGTTCTGCTGAGAGAATCAGCCACCACATTCAGTCATCCTGGGACATGTTTGATCTCAAACAAGTACGGGGACAGTTTAGAGACCCATCGCTGCTCACAGGCGTCCAACTTCGGCTTTGTCATGATGTATGTGAGTGGATTGTTGTCAGTCCATACTGTAAACTCGTGGCCCTTGAGCCAGTGGCTGAACTTCTCACACACAGCCCATTTCAAAGCAAGGAACTCCAGCCTGTGGGCAGGGTACTTTGCTTGACTGCGACTGAGGGACTTGCTAGCGAACGCTATGGGTCTGGCCTTGTCTTCACCAACAGGGACCTGGGACAACACTGCTCCGAGCCCATCCAGAGATGTGTCAGTAGAGAAGATGAAAGGCCTGTCGAAATCTGGATGAGCCAGGACCGCACAATCGAGCAGTGCAGACTTCAAGCCCTCAAAAGTCTTGTCACAAGCTGAGTCCCAGTCCTGGGGAGTCAGTGTGTGGAACGTTCCTGCTCTCCTGTTCCCTCTAGAGCCTTTCAACTTGTGCTTCTGTCCTCCCGTCAAAGCGAAGAGTGGTGTCACGATGCTCGAGCAACCATGGATGAAATGCTGATAGTATAGCACCATGCCGAGAAAAGACCTAACTTTTTTCGGAGAAGGTGTGCAGCCATCAGCATCAGATCCTCTTTCTGGAAGCCAGAGATGACAGCAACCTTTTCCTCATCAACAGAGACTCCACTGGCATCCACTATGTGACCAAGGAACCTCACAGACTTTTGTAGGAAGTGACACTTCAGGTTGTTAGTCCTGAGCCTGGAGAAGACCATCTCCAGCCGCCTCAGTGCCTCCTCTTCTGACGGAGCAAACACCAGCAGGTCATCTAAGTAGCAGAGGAGGCTGGAGAAGTGCAGGTCGCCGAAGATGCTGAGCATCATCCGCATGAAGGACGCTGGACTGTTGCACAGGCCTTGGGGATTATACTCATACAGGCCCAGGGGAAGGCTGTGAACTTCCTGTCAGACTCATGGAGCGGGATGTTGTAGAACCCTGATGTCAAGTCCATGGTACTAAACAGGATGTTTCCTCCAAGGGCAGCAAGGCAGTCCGCCTGATGAGGCAGCGGGTGAGCATCCTTGATGGTTTTGGCGTTGAGACTTCGAAAGTCGGTGCAGATCCTCAGGTCTCCGTTCTTCTTCCAGACCATCACCAGAGGGGAGGCATACTCACTGAGCGATTTACTAATGATGCCTTTCATTTCCATGTCTGACAGCACCTCTCTCAGCAGTTGGTAGGCCGGGAGGAACACGGCGATAAGGCAGACGGAAGGGGGGTCATCTGAGAGGTGGATGCGGTGGACGAACTCCTTTGCCTCTCCACAGCTTATCCCTGGAGAAGACATCTTGGTAGGAAAGCACAAGTATAGCCAACTTCCTCTAACTACTCTCAGATACCTCACAGCCATCAACATCGATGTCTGCCAGGCCACAGTCCTTCAGTAGCTGCACGGGGTCTTCAGCTGACGGTGGAGACTCAGTAGGTTGGTTGGAGGCGTCACACTGTGACCTGCACAGCCCCTGAGTGATCGGCAAATCCTCCACAGCCCGACAGGGGAAGACATCAGCTATCTTGGCATTTCGGCGCAGTGTTATGACTCTCTGTGTTGGGTTCAAAACCTTGACAGGTATCCAGCGGTCCCCCCACATGGGTGTCACAACACGTCCCACAAGGATATTTCTGGGTGTCGAGCGTGCCGAAGTTGGCTCCACCATAACGGTGCTCCCTGGTGAGATAGCAGACCTACTCGGCAACTTCCCCCTAACCACATACTCGCACTGTGCAAGGAGAGTGACCGCCTGCTGCAGTCGCACGGTCCCGATAACATCTGGCAGCTCTGGACCTGACCACCGAGAGATACAGCTCAGCAGCTGGAGGAACTGCTCACAGTCAGGATAAGAGTTTCTTGAAGAGACAAGTTCCCAATACTTGTCAGCCGATTTCATCTTCTGGATAACAGGTCTGAATATGTTACTACGTACAATAAGTTCATCTCTTTGCCCTGGGACAACAAAGGTTGGAACGGTGAACTTAAAGCCGTAAACATCAATGTTCAGTTCATAAATGCACTTCGGTTGCGTCATAAGACCACCACAGCCAACAAGGACGACATTACTCGGCACTGGCTGGGGACAGGGGAGAACATTAGCATCCCTGAGCTTACCCTCCGCTCCTTCACTGAGTGTACAAGACATGCTGCCTGAATCTAGCATACCCCTTAACACAGACTGGCCACTAACTGTAACTGGGGTGTAAAACAACTCACTAGCCCCCTCTACACTCTGAGAGCCTGTCAGTATGACTGTCTTATCTCTAGGGAATGCACTACAGGTCTGAACATAAATTGAATGCATGTTTGGTCCTTCACTGAGGGTGGAATCACGATTGCCCCTGCTACCCCTCTCGTCGCACGGGCACTCTAGTTTAAATCCGCACCAGAAGCGGAGCACGCCGACGTAGCTGGGTGCCGGGGAGACAAAGGGCATTCATTTTTGAAGTGCCCAGGCTTATGGCAGTGGAGACAAAGCCTTTAAAACTGGCAGTGCCCAAAGGTTGTGTGGTTACTGTCACCACACACCGCACATGGAGAGCTGGGCTGGATACGGGTGTGTTGAGGCGCTCCAGAATAGCCTCCTGGCCGGCGAGAAGAGTCCCGAGGCTTGCTGGAGTAGTTCTGGGGCCAGCGAGGGGCCTTACCTGCATTAGCCAGCGATGCAGTGCAAAGAGACAGAACTTTGTCAAACAGAGCAGCAACATGCTGGACGTCCGCATCGGCAGTAGGCACATCGGGCACAGTAGGCACAGGAGGGATGGAAGAGACTGAACGGCCCACCCGGGAGGTGACTGAGGATGACTGGGTACAGGGGCACAGGCAGTGGCAGGCATGGGGGGAACAAGTGGAGGGGCTACCATGACAGGAGGCTGGTGCTGTATGCCACAATGTGGAGCCGGGGCTGTTGATTCACGCGTCCAGGTTGAGGTGTTAACTACATGCTGGGCACGGGCAGCTGTGCTCCTCAGATTCCTTACATGACCATCCAATCTCTCCTGAACTTCAGCTGCTGTCCACAACTCCACATGCTTGAACTGGAAAGACATTGCTAGGCTGGGGTCAGGGCAGTGACTGATAAACATCATGACAACCTCAACACTGGGATCCTCAATACCCCTCATCAGCGACATCGATGGCTTTGTTCAGTTGGATCCAATAATCTATTGCACTCTCATAGTCACGTGGCATAGTCCCATAAAAGTCTTTCATAGGCATGCTGGAGAACGTGATCTCACTGAAGTTGCGCTTGAGAATGTCAAATATCACGGTGGGAAGCTCAGCTGGACTGACCCTAGGACCTCTGCGGAGTGATACTTTTACCACATCTCTTGCCCTACCTGCCAGCCTACCCAACCTCTCACCTTCAGAGCTGTAGGTCGCTCTGTTCATGAAGCTCTTCTCATCATATCCTCCCACTCATGAATGGAGAAAGTCTCAGATTGTCCAACTGTCCTCCAGTTGGACTACCACTGTAAGCTGTGTGGGATCAACAGTCACATTCTGCTTGCCTGGGGGCCTGGGGACTGCTGGGCAGGCGCTGGGGTTGGGGACTACTAGGCAGGTGCATGGTGTGCAAAGTAGCTGTCATATTGTCGCTAATCTGCTTAGCCAAATCAGCAATAACACTGCCTAGTGTGTCTGTAGTAACAAACTGGGGGGATGTCTGTGATGGGTGGGGCACGTGTGCAATAGGTGTTGAACTGGCAGAGGGATCTGACATATATAGCACTGACTCACCAGTCCCTCGAACATGGGTAACCTCAACAGGACACACGGGTCTACCCCTCCCATATCCTAATGACAAAACTGACTGTCCCCTCCCCACACCAGAAAATACATTATGCCCACTAGAGGAAGGGCTGGGACCTGGGCTGAAAATATCCCCGCTAGACATGTCCCAATAACAGCAGTGCAACCACAAAACAAAATAAAATAAAAGCAATGAAATCAAAACAGAAAAATATATATGCACTAAATCCCCTTTACCAAGATCATAGAAAGAAAAAACGCATCTGAGAACAGGAGGACATTTATTTTTTCTTTCCCACAGCAAAATCCAAATCTCAGAGAACACCAACAGTAGCTAAAAACAACATTCCCAAAACGAATTGCTTTCCCCCGCACACAAACAATGGCTAATCAAAAACAAGCGGGCTAGTAGCTAGCTAACACATGTAGCCTAATTAGCATAACCAGCGAACGTCATGTCCATACCCTGGATGGCGGGAGCCGTGGGGCATGCTGGACAATGACAGCAGCAGCAACAGGTGTCCACGGCAGCCAGGCGATGGCGGATCGGACGGGTCGAACGGCACCAAGTGTAACCGGTGTCTTTCTGCGTGTGTGTTTCTTGAGGAAGGAGACGGCGGACAACTTCTTCCTCTTACTGTCCTTGACCATTTATTAAAATACCTGTAGCACTCGAGTGCAGAGCGCTTCAAAGGGTGGTGCGGACAGCCAAGTATATGGTTGGAGGTGAGCTCCCCTCCCTCCTGGATATATACAACAAGCAGTGCGTGGCCAAGGCCAAATGCATCATAAAAAACAATGCCCACCCCAGCCACGAACTGTATTCACTTTTACCGTCAGGCAGGCAATTCCGCAGTATCAAGTGCTGCACAAATAGACTTAGAGATAGCTTCCACAGTCAGGCCATCAGGTTGCTGAACAAGGGTGTATAGCATATAACAATGTAGATTTTATTACATTGATTTATATATATATTGCTCTTTTTCATATTGCATTTTATATATTGCATTTTTATATATTTAACTTATACAGTTTTGTCCTTTTGTACCTCTCGACGCTGCGACCCTTCCAATCTCCTCTATCCTACCATTTCTACCTTCACAGATCTTGCGGTGAAAGGGGGACACTGGAATTGCCATTCGTCGGTCAAGAAGACTGAAACCATTCTGGCCTATGCCGCACTCCAGTCTCTCCACTTCCTGGCTCTCACAGAGACCTGGATCACCCCTGAGAACACCGCCACCGCAGCTGCTCTCTCCACAACCTACTCCTTCACCCACACCCCCTGGCCCTCTGGGCGTGGTGGAGGAACGGGACTCCTAGTCTCTCCAAAATGGTCATATCAGGTACTCCCTCTGGGTCACCTGACCTGATCGGCACTCGAACTTCATGCTGTTTCTGTTACCATCCCAACTAGGCTCAACAGTGCCGTGATCTACTGACCACCGGGCCCTCTTGGTGACTTCTTTGACGAGATGGACGCCCTCCTCAGCTGCTGCCCTGAGGACGGCACCCCACTCGTGGTTCTGGGTGACTTCAACATCCAGTCGGATAAGTTACAATCTCCTGAATTCATTAACTTTTTTGCCACATTTGGTCTAACACTCACTCCTTCTCCCCCTACCCACAGAGATGGGAACCAGCTGGATCTTGTCTTCACAAGGTCCTGTACCACCTCGGTGATCTCTGTCACACCCCTCCCTGTCTCTGATCACCATTTTGTTGCTTTCTCTCTCCCTCTCAAATCTCCCACCTCCCTACTCCCCACATGTAACCTTCTGTAGTAACCTGAAAACTCTCTCTCCCTCTTCTCTCTCCGCATCTGCCCTCTCCTCACTACCATCCCCCCAACAATTCTCTCGCTTGTCGGTAGAGGAAGCCTCCTCCACTCTTACTTCCTCTCTCTCCTCCTCCTTCGACTCTCTCTGTCCTCTCAGCTGCAGACCAGCACGAGCCTCTCCTCCACCTCCTTGGCTGTCCGAACCTCTGCGGGCTCGTAGAGCAGCGCTGCGGGTAGCTGAGAGAAAATGGAGGAAATCGGACTCTTCTGATGATCTCGCTCACTATCTCCGTCTCCTCTCTGGCTTCACCTCCACCGTATCAGCTGCTAAATCTGCCTTCTACCATACAAAAATCAGCTCATCTGCCTCTAACCCCAGGAAACTTTTCTCCATGTTCTCTTCCCTCCTCAACCCCCCCTCCCCTCCCCCTCCCTCCTCCCTCTCAGCTGATGACTTTGTCACCTTCTTTACGAAGAAGGTGAACAACATTACCTCCTCCTTCACCCCCACCGCTTTCCTCCCTCCCTCTTTTCCCACCCCTGCTAACCTTACCTGTTTCAACCCCCTCTCCCCTGATGAAGTTTACAAACTAACCACCCTACCACCTGCCCCCTTGACCTAATCCCCTTCTCTCTTCTCCAGGACATCTTGGGCGATATCCTTCCTTTCCTTACCTCCATAATTAACACCTCCCTTGATGCAGGCCTGTTTCTGGCGGCCTTCAAGACTGCCAGAATCAAGCTGCTCCTCAAGAAACCATCCCTGGACACCACTGATGTCCAAAACTACCGAATGAACTCCCGTCTCATGTCAGGACGGCAGAGTCCCTCGCCAGCTTCCGCAAGAGACTCAAGACCCACCTGTTCAGAGTCCACCTGGACTCTCCTTGAACCCTCCTTCTCCTTTGTGAACCCCTAACTTGCTTAAGTCCTGACATTAATAGCTCTTAGCATGTTGTATATTCTAGCAAGTGTATATCCTTAATGTTGATAACACGCTCTTATCACAGCTACTTAAGCAGGTGACCTGGCAGTACCAAATTGTGTTATTCATCTTGTTAATTTGAATGCTTGTGAACTGCTCTATTTTTATGTTTGCGTACCTCAGCGTTATGCTATTGTCTACTTCAACAAATGTACTCGTCGCTTTGGATAAAAGCGTCTGCCAAATGTCCTAAATGTAAATGTAAATGTACTTATTTTTATCCTTTTCAGTTTTTTTATAACTGCTGTCTGCCATCGGGTATTGCACATTTTCACTCATTGCTTATACATAAACTGTGACAAGTGACAATAAACTTGACTTGACAGTAGAATCTGAGGCTCTGGGTCGTAGCACCCGTGCACCTGTGACACATATATATATATACAATTGCGAAGGATGCGCATAGACAATTCCACAACAAAACAAGTGTCGTGTGTTGTACATTAGAACCCTAACCAAAGAGTAAAACAAATCTTAACTAGACTAACACAACACAAGAAACAGGGTATACGTCACTCCTCTTAAAAGCCCCATATCTCTACATCAACCCAATAACCCAATAACGTGTGTGTGTGTGTGTGTGTGTGTGTGTGTGTGTGTGTGTGTGTGTGTGTGTGTGTGTGTGTGTGTGTGTGTGTGTGTGTGTGTGTGTGTGTGTGTGTGTGTGTGTGTGTGTGTGTGTGTGTGTGTGTGTGTGTGTGTGTGTGTGTTTGTATATATACAGTATATGTATATATGTGTGTATATATATGTATGTATATAAGTATACCGTATGTAAATGCTATTCTGGCCAACTGTCTGGCGACTTAGGAGGGGGAAGCAGGGACCCATCTAAGCTCTTCAGTAAGGGAGGGCCACTTCTGACCTTAACTGAGGGAGTGATCTGGAGGTGGAAGGAGAACTTTGAGGAACCCCTTAACCAAACTAACCCACCCTCTACAGTAGAGGCAGAGCTGGAGGATGATTGTCGGCAAACATCAATCTCCTGTTTGTGATATTCATGGACAGGATTTCAAGGCATAGTCATGGAGGGGTTGCAGTATAGTGGCCTAAGGATTGTGTCACTGCTGTTTGCAGATGATGTGGTCCTGTTAGTGGCAACAGTCTGTGACCTTCAGCACTTACTGGATCAGTTTGCAGTGGAGTGTGAAGTGGCTGGGATGAGGATCACAGGCCATGATTTTCAGCAGGAAACCAGTGGGTTGCCTACTCCAAGTGGGGAGTGAGTCGCTACCCCAAGTGAAGGAGTTCAAGTATCTCTTGTTCCCGAGTGAGGGGAGGATGGAGCGTGAGATTGACAGGAGAATAGGTGCAGCGGGAGCAGTATTCGGTGCACTATACTGCACCGTGACTAAAAGAGAGCTGAGCCATAAGGTAAAGCTCTCGATCTACTCTCGGTCTTCATTCCTACCCTCACCTATGGTCATGAACCATGGGTCAATATCGAAGGGACGAGATCCCGAATACAAGCGGCCAAAATGTAATTCCTCAGGGTGGCTGGCATCTTCCTTAGGGATAGGGTGAGAAGGTTGGTCCACTGTGAGAGTCGGAGAAGAGCCGCTTCTCCTTCACGTATAAAGGAGCCAGTTAAGGTGGTTCAAGCATCTAGTAAGGATGCTTCCTGGTCACCTCCCAAAGGAGGTTTTCCAGGCACATTCAGCTGGGAGGAGACTACGGGGCAGACCAAGGTACAGGTGGGGTGATTACATCTCCATGCTGGCCTGGGAACGCCTCGGAATCTCCCAGTCAGAGCTGGTCGATGTTGCCAGGGAGAGGGAAGTTTGTGGTCTGTGTGTCAGCTGTGTGTGTGGGTATTTAACAGTATACGTATATAATAATAAAGTGAATATTTACTTTCACTCTATCACACACACACAACCACACACACACACACACACACACACACACACACACACACACACACACACACACACACACACACACACACACACACACACACACACATACACGCACACAAACAGATGCACACATGAGGATGGATCACAAGAGATGATCAATAAATGGTATAGGCACAGTACATGTGTGAGTGTCCAAGAGAGCAGAGCGTCTTCGTGCTGAAATGTGCATGGACGTTTTCATTTAGTGTTGCCTGCATTTGTTCAGGTGTTGAAGTGTTCCCGGAAGAGACTGAAAAGCTACCCAAATCATTGCTCACGAAGACACGTGTGCACAAAAAAATGTATTAAATGATATTCATCAGGATATATTCCCCTCACATACACACCGACTCAAGTGCCCTTGCATTTTGCAGGGGGGGGGGGGGGGGGGGGGGGGGGCTCCAATATAAATAGATGCTTCAGCATTCACATTGAAGTCGTGCATAAGGAAAGACTACCAAGGCACATAATTAGCCTGCTGGTTCATGGCAAGTATTTGAAGGAAAAACTTCTGCAGGAACCAATTTTAGCAACAAAAAGTTTATAAGTCAGCCAGTCTATTTTGGTTGTTCTGTGCGTTTCATTTCATTTGACCTTTAAAATGAATTGAGTAAAGTAATCACAAAACCGGTTTTGGGTTTGCAGTCTTTATTGGCTTTTAATGGCAATTGACAGGCCACTAAATATCCCTTTGAATGTATTTCTTCAGGGCTGTAATGGCTGCCCCTGCTTCAGTGCAAACACCATATATCTCCTGATATTCCTTTGTGGATTAATATGACGCGTCAGATACGTTCCCAGACCATAAGGCATCCATTTGTTAAAATAAAATAAAAAACAATCTAAATATTATCATATTAAGCCACACACAGCAGATTGACTGATTCTTCTCTGCGACAGTCTGTGTGCTTCTGTCTGTGAATAGCAGAGCCTGACACCTGCCATACAGAATTCTCTTCTGGGTGGCCTCATGCACCACAATGCTGCATGCAGGGCTGTGGGGGAGGGGGGAGAAAGGGGTGGGGGTGGAGGGTGGTTGGCATCAGAAAACTACCAAGAGAACGAGGCTCGCCAACATACTTTCAGATGAGCTTGTGTGTTTGTGTTCAGTGGTTCAACTGTAGCACGCTGCTGCGGGTAACCGCTACATGATGTGAGGAGGGGCTGATATGCGTGTCTTCATCGCGACTGTAGTGTAGTCTTTCCTCTTTCGGAAACGAAACACCAACCTCATTACGTCTCACCCTACCTATTTTTTGGTTAAATAAAATAATACAGTTCAGTGTATCCCTGAAGAGTTCGGAGCTATGCTCATTATAGTCACAGAACAGAAGACAGAGAGAGTCGTTGAGGCAGCACTGATAAGTCCTCTGTTGCTTGCAAACATCAAATATATTTTTTATTTTAACTAAGTATTTGTGTGTGCAAGGATTTTAGGAGCTCTGCAATTTATGTTGTGACTTACAACGTGTGTGTGTGTGTGTGTGTGTGTGTGTGTGCGTGCGTGCGTGCGTGCGTGCGTGTGTGCGTGCGCGCGCGTTTGTGTGTGTGTGTGCATGTGTGTGTGTGGTACACACTTCTGATTGACATCTGTACATTTTTCCTCCATTTTCTTAACAACTCTAGGTATTCAGTCATCAAATGTACAGGGTGGTCTGTTGCTAGGATACAGTGGAGACCACAAGGTGGGTAGGAACCACTAATTGAGAGAGATACACACAGAGATATTCCTCATGCCCTCTCATCTCAAAATGTCTCAAGGCAAATTGTGTGTGTGTGTGTGTGTGTGTGTGTGTGTGTGTGTGTGTGTGTGTGTGTGTGTGTGTGTGTGTGTGTGTGTGTGTGTGTGTGTGTGTGTGTGTGTGCATTCCTGTCCTCTCTCACAATCTGACAGTGGAACGCCCGGTACCTGAGGTGTCGGCCTGTCAGAGAACCATACAATAAATATGACAGAAACCTGTAGCACTTTAGTGGAAAGACACACACACACACACACACACACACACACACACACACACACACACACACACACACACACACACACACACACACACACACACACACACACACACACACACACACACACACACACACACACACACACACACACACACACACACACACACACACTGTGATTATGTGATACTACAAGGTCCATAGGGATTAGAACCAATCTGGTTCAACCTGTTTTCTATCTCAAAAGAGATAGAAAATGAGATTCACTTGGATAATTTAAATTCTGCCATGCATATGTGGTTAATTATTTAATGAATTTAAACGTATTCATAAATCATCTCTCAGCTCTGC
>CM051003.1:5133355-5135855 GCA_027704905.1 Muraenolepis orangiensis | reverse complement strand
ACACACACACACACACGCACGCACGCACGCACACACACACGCACACGCACACACACACACACACACACACACACACACACACACACACACACACACACACACACACACACACACACACACACACACACATAACCTGTCCCTGCAGCATGCTGGGAAATGTTGTTATTTTTCAAGGTTTACGTAATGCTCCTTAATAACCGGTCCTTAGGGGGGCCCTTTCATCGAGTGTATTGACACGCCACATGAAGGTGTGCAGGATGGTGAGTGGAACACTCACTGAAATCAATCTTTGTCATTTCAAATGGAAATTAAGAAATTTTGAAAGGCCTGCGCCCAACCTGAAACATGAAATTGAACGGTCGAGCCACAACCACTTGCATACGCAGGCAACAAACCAAAGACTTTATCCCATTTTTGTTCAAGAAAATCCCCAAAACTCAGACGCAGAACCCGCCAGCACTACCACTTTGAGAAAGACGGTCTAGACCTATAGAATAGACCATTGATAAGTGTACAGACTAAAGGCAACTTCATTAAGGCCATATCCTGCTGCTGATGATTCAGGCTTCAGCAGCCCGAGTGTGGTTACACCTCTTTAATGAGAGAATAACTCATCGGTCGGTTTGGTCTCTCAATATTCATTTGTTTTCTTAGCTGACTGAGGAGCATTACACCATACATGTTGGCTCGCTTGATGTGTCCAACGCGCCTGTGATTCCATTCACAACACATGGAACCATATCTGTTCCACCGTTCCATTATTAGTTGTAGAGTGTAGAACGGCAGGTGAGAGAACACACAGTAACAGCTAGTAAACAGGTTAGACATCGACTTGTGTCGGGTCAGAAAAAAAGGGCTGGCCCCTCAGTCTGGGAGGCTCCCTGAGTCTACATGATGGAGCAGGTGAAGCCACAGCACTCCTTCAGTAGGGTGAGACCGGTCTTGGTGACGGGGGGGGAGAAGGCCTGCTGCTGAGCCCTGCTGGCTCCCCTTTGGACCAGGGCCGGGCCTGAGGAAGAGAGGGGAGAAACATTACAAATGAAAAGGAGGCATATTGTGGACATGGAATGACCAATGGCATTACAATGGAAATTAATAGACCTGCCTTTCTCACAGAGGTGCAGGCGCAGAATTAATGATGGGTCTGTTTATTTGATGTGCACCAGCAATAGACAAGTGAACTACTGAAGATAACCACACATTGACCACGCTGGTGCTGCTCTGACACACATGAAACCAAACATGCCAATTACCCCATGTTCATGTCGGGGCTATGCCTGTGTCTACCATGCTATAGTCTTGCAGAGCCAGCCATTTCAGACAGAAAAGTCTGGGACCCAGCATTGTTACAACTGTGACACTGTCACAGTTAACTGTGTCAAGAACCGCCCACTTGTCAAGAAGAGGTCTTGATTGACATGCGAGCATGACCAAGTACACACCCTTGAAAAATAGACCCAGGGTGAGACAAATGTGATTGCTCAATGGACTAAGAAATGATATACCGGCAGACTTAATATTTTGTTCAGACTGAATAAACCCATGGGTGTAACATATAAAAATTAAACCATTCACCCTTGTTGCGCTGGAACTACATCTACATTTCTGTGAGTGACGCTGCTGACAGCCAATGTGTCAGACACTCAGGACGAGTGGAAAGGGTCCATTTGGATGTTGTTGTGGATTTCTCCCTCCGTCTGGGTGACGCAGTGTGACACAGAGGACATGACCTGACGTGACAGGTTGCGTACCTGCGGTCTTCTGGTCAGGCAACTTGGATTTCAGAAACTCTGCCATCTCTATGTCTTCTTCTCTCTCTCTGTGGACCAAGAGAAATGCACGCTTAAGTACGGAACATAGCACAAGCACAACACAGCAATCATATCTATCTTTTTCTTCTTCTTCTTCTTCTTCTTCTTCTTCTTCTTCTTCTTCTTCTTTTTCTTAAGTTTACACGCCTATATCTCAACGTGTGAAGGGTCTACAGTTTAGAAATTGGCACATTTGGATCACCGTCAATTAGAGATTCTAAAAGTTGAGTACCATTTCGCCCATAGGGGGCACTATAATTTGCGATGAAAGTCAAACGATCTGCCCCACCCCACAGATGGACCAACATTTCTGAAGAACCTGAAGAACCACTGAACCAAATTGAAAACCCTTGATCGCAAACTGTTAAAATGTTTTTGGTATTTATCAATCATAACTGCATCAGAAGGTCTTGTGGGAAGGGCTTTGTAACTTGGTAGCCATATAGAGGACATATATTAAGGTGTGTACCATATTTGGTATAGATCAATGAAAAATGACATAACAGGATTTATTTTAGTATGTGATTGCCTAAGCGCTATGTGCCACTTTGACCACAGGGAGCAAAATACATACAGAAATACTTTAATCTCAGGCTGTGATTGGAAACAACTTTTCAAATTTCTCACACATGTACTGTATGTACCCTCGTTATGGACGTCTCCAAAACGTTGAGTGGTACCACTCTATA
>CM051003.1:5045855-5123355 GCA_027704905.1 Muraenolepis orangiensis | reverse complement strand
ACTGTACTTGTGCTGTCCGATGACAATACATTTGAATCTAATCTAATCTAATCAAATTTAAAAAGACAGATTCATTCAGATGACGCCCCGAAAGGACGAGGCTCACCTGTGTCACTGATATCCGCGGTCCATCTAGTGCATTCCATGGCGCCATACGGTCCCTGTGTCTTCTCCATCTCTCTGCTCGGATGTCTTAACTGTCTCTCCAAAAACACGCGCTGATAATATTGGCGTCGTTCGTGCGCAAAGCTCAAAGCCAACGGCGGGAGTGTGAAGGTGCACTGTACCACTTCGGCGAACGCAAAATATGATAATGCAATATCGCCACCGTGTGATAATGGGATGCGTTGCAGTGCCATTCCAACGCATTTTCTAAATTTGGGGGTTCCCAAATGGGGGTACGTGTACCAAATGGGGGCACCTTAATAAAAAGAAGTACATCTGAATACTAACAGTATAGTATTTCCGTAAACCATTCCAATAAAAACACATCCGTTTGACTTTAAAGGGGCACTTGGCCTAAACAATATCTTAAATTAGTACAAATAGTTTGAGAACCACTGGACTAAAGTTCAAGTTCAAGTTGAAATTTAAGTTCAAGTCAAGTTCAAGAATTATTTTGCCATTTGCAAGAAGTACAATGGAATGCTTACTCCCCATTCAATGGCGAATAAAGAGGGCTTTAAGGTCCCCACGAAAGGAACTTGGCACTTTGGGCCGTGGCGAGACAAACAATGCCGTTTCCATTACCAGTGCAATGCATTTAACCCGCCATGTGGGGGCGTTACCACGTCGTTCACCGCCTGGGAGGCCTTGCTTTTTGTGTTGAACAAATACCCCGTTGGACATGTGTGTGTATTCAGATACAAAATGAACACTAACTATATTCTACACAGCATAAAGCAATAGGGCTCTGTGCACAAGTGTGACACACTTCAGATTCTCCAGTGAGCAGTTAATCAGTTTCTATACATTATAGAAACTGTCCATAGCTTATGGAAGCTTTGATGACCTGGTAGCTTGCTCTCACTATGGGCCCAAGTGACATGAGCACTAGTATGGGATGGATAAGGGGGAGTGTTCCAACCAAATCACGGGAATTATTGGATTTATGATTGGACACTGTGTGAAGTCACTATGTCACTGGTCAATTTTAGTCACATGACCATTATCAAAAGGCTTGTAATGGCTTATCACACTCAGGATTGGCAGTCTGCTACTGCCATATGAACATATGGACAATGTTTTGAAAGGAGACAAAGTGGAATTTGAGTGTATTCTTGTTTAGAAAATGTTAATGTAAAAATAATGTAATAGAAAAATCTTTTATTTACAAATTTGAACATTGATTTACAGCACCATATTTATACATGACATTTAACTAAAATAGTGTGCAAAATATAAGGAGAGGAATTGGATTCCAAGAGGAATTCCATGAAAAATGAATTTCCATTCAATCCTAGACTGGACAATATTCAAATTACCATTGAAACCAGAATATAACGTATATGAAGATATTAGCAATTCGTCAGTTTGAACAACTCAATATTCAACTGTTTTGTTGTGAAATACTTTGGCTTGCTATTAGTCTCTTCATATGCAAATTAATTATCATACTTTTGTAGCACACACATTGTTTCAAATATTATGAATGGATTTCATCTTTTGTTTTCAAAATAAAGTCTGAAAGTAAAATGCAGGTAATCATTGTTGTAGATTGTCTGAATCATTCCTTAATGATCTAGATGTCTTTCACAGAAGTCTAAACACAAGCGGAAACCAGAATGACAAATTAAGTTTCCGTTCCAGGTGCTTCTCACTACAGCAGTAGCAGTGCTTGTGGTATGAGCCATGCAGCAGCCCAACCTGCAACTGTGGTTGGTAGCTTACCCTTAAATATAGCAGAGCATGTGTGTGTGAGAGACATGTATGAGTGTGTCAAGTTTTACATGAGACAAGACACAACTTGTGTTGACACCGATGTGTTGTGACTGATGTGATGTGTTGTGACTGATGTGATGTGTTGTGTTGTGACTGATGTGATGTGTTGTGACTGATGTGATGTGATGTGTTGTGACTGATGTGATGTGATGTGTTGTGACTGATGTGATGTGTTGTGTTGTGACTGATGTGATGTGTTGTGACTGATGTGATGTGTTGTGTTGTGACTGATGTGATGTGTTGTGTTGTGACTGATGTGATGTGTTGTGACTGATGTGACGTGACTGATGTGATGTGTTGTGACTGATGTGATGTGTTGTGTTGTGACTGATGTGATGTGTTGTGACTGATGTGACGTGACTGATGTGATGTGTTGTGACTGATGTGATGTGACTGATGTGGTGTTGTGACTGGTGTGATGTGATGTGTTGTGACTGGTGTGATGTGTTGTGACTGGTGTGATGTGTTGTGTTGTGACTGATGTGATGTGTTGTGACTGATGTGACGTGACTGATGTGATGTGTTGTGACTGATGTGATGTGACTGATGTGGTGTTGTGACTGGTGTGATGTGATGTGTTGTGACTGGTGTGATGTGTTGTGACTGGTGTGATGTGTTGTGACTGATGTGACGTGACTGATGTGATGTGTTGTGACTGGTGTGATGTGATGTGTTGTGACTGATGTGATGTGTTGTGACTGGTGTGATGTGTTGTGACTGATGTGATGTGTTGTGACTGATGTGACGTGACTGATGTGATGTGTTGTGACTGATGTGATGTGTTGTGTTGTGACTGATGTGATGTGTTGTGACTGATGTGACGTGACTGATGTGATGTGTTGTGACTGATGTGATGTGTTGTGTTGTGACTGATGTGATGTGTTGTTACTGATGTGACGTGACTGATGTGATGTGTTGTGACTGATGTGATGTGATGTGTTGTGACTGATGTGATGTGTTGTGTTGTGACTGATGTGATGTGTTGTGACTGATGTGATGTGTTGTGTTGTGACTGATGTGATGTGTTGTGACTGATGTGACGTGACTGATGTGATGTGTTGTGACTGATGTGATGTGACTGATGTGGTGTTGTGACTGGTGTGATGTGATGTGTTGTGACTGGTGTGATGTGTTGTGACTGGTGTGATGTGTTGTGACTGATGTGACGTGACTGATGTGATGTGTTGTGACTGGTGTGATGTGATGTGTTGTGACTGATGTGATGTGTTGTGACTGGTGTGATGTGTTGTGACTGATGTGATGTGTTGTGACTGATGTGACGTGACTGATGTGATGTGTTGTGACTGATGTGATGTGTTGTGTTGTGACTGATGTGATGTGTTGTGACTGATGTGACGTGACTGATGTGATGTGTTGTGACTGATGTGATGTGTTGTGTTGTGACTGATGTGATGTGTTGTTACTGATGTGACGTGACTGATGTGATGTGTTGTGACTGATGTGATGTGTTGTGTTGTGACTGATGTGATGTGTTGTGACTGATGTGATGTGTTGTGACTGATGTGACGTGACTGATGTGATGTGTTGTGACTGATGTGATGTGTTGTGTTGTGACTGATGTGATGTGTTGTGACTGATGTGATGTGTTGTGTTGTGACTGATGTGATGTGTTGTGACTGATGTGATGTGACTGATGTGGTGTTGTGACTGGTGTGATGTGATGTGTTGTGACTGGTGTGATGTGTTGTGACTGGTGTGATGTGTTGTGACTGATGTGACGTGACTGATGTGATGTGTTGTGACTGGTGTGATGTGATGTGTTGTGACTGATGTGATGTGTTGTGACTGGTGTGATGTGATGTGTTGTGACTGATGTGATGTGTTGTGACTGATGTGATGTGTTGTGACTGGTGTGATGTGTTGTGACTGGTGTGATGTGTTGTGACTGGTGTGATGTGATGTGTTGTGACTGATGTGATGTGTTGTGACTGGTGTGATGTGATGTGTTGTGACTGATGTGATGTGTTGTGACTGGTGTGATGTGTTGTGACTGATGTGATGTGACTGATGTGATGTGTTGTGACTGGTGTGATGTGATGTGTTGTGACTGATGTGATGTGTTGTGACTGGTGTGATGTGATGTGTTGTGACTGATGTGATGTGTTGTGACTGATGTGATGTGTTGTGACTGGTGTGATGTGTTGTGACTGATGTGATGTGTTGTGACTGGTGTGATGTGTTGTGACTGGTGTGATGTGACTGATGTGTTTGAAGCTATTGCACTTTGCTTCGTCTCCATTTACCAGAGTGTATTTTCTGCTAATACAATCCTTCAAAATGTGTCATCGGGGGATGACACATTTTGAAGGATTGTATTAGCAGAAAATACACTCTGGTAAATAAATACCAAATAAAATACCAAATACGAAATCATGGCAGGTAAAAGATAAGATAAAAACTCCACACAACAAACAACAAGGAAACTAAAGGAATAAAGGAATATTGTCAGGGCTCATCGTACCAGGGGGTCCATGTGTGTGTGTGTGTGTGTGTGAGTTAGTGAGAAAGAGAGAGAGAGAGAGAGAGAAGCATAGCTTAGTGTGTAGTGTGTGATGGTGGACATTGCAGGCTTACGATGCAAAGCAGGTCTCATTATCTTTCTTCTTTAATTATATGGGTCTGTGTACCTACAGTGCTGTCCACCAAACAGTTTCTTACAACTCATATACACTGCTCAAAAAAATGAAGGGAACACTTAATCATCATAACACCTAGTCAATTACACTTGTGGGATATTGATTTGTCCAGTTAGGAAGCTCAGATGTCAGGACAGATTAGATAGATATTGTTCTATTGTTTGCCAACTTATTACGTTATATTACCTTTACCTGAACTTATTGTACCTTTACCTGAGCAATGGCTCAGTTCTTGGAGACTTGTTAGGAATGAAATGCACTTTTGACTTCTGGTGACGAGTTTTTCTCTTACCCACCTTTGTTGAAACACACTATTGTGAGTCGCTTTGGATAAAAGCGTCAGCTTAATGACTGTAATGTAATGTAATGTAAAATATTGTGAATCGGTTTCACCTGCTTTGGTGCCGAATAAAACACCAAAACAGGTCAACAGGAGAGGCAACAGCAAGACAACCCCCACAACATGGTTTAGCAGCTGGTGGCCACAGACCACTTACCTCTGCTTATCCTTCCTGGCTGATTGGTCCCTTCATTTATTTGAGTAGTGTATTAGTTTGTAATGTTAATATATTAGGGGCTGAAACTATTTCAAGATCAAATTAAACACACACACACACACACACACACACACACACACACAGACACACACACACACACACACACACACACACTTTTGCGCATATTGTAGTGTTAGACTAAAACGACTTAATGGTTTATTAACCTATTGCATCATCATGACTTCAGTTGAAGCTAGCTCCTCAGAATAACCACCTACGGTAACAGACAGCAGCGCTTAGCAGAAACACTGCAGCTCTGTCCACTGTAGACTGCACCAGTGTTCTGAGGGTGTGGGTTAAAGTCACACACACACGGGGGGGGGAAGGGTCCACTCCTCCACCCGTGTTCTATTAATGGGTGACAGTGACGGCATGCCCTGCATGGAGGTGCCACCCATACCAGATGATGTTAAGGTGCCCCTTGAGCAGGGTTCAAAACAAACTTTTAGAATTTTGTCTTTTTACCTGCCAGAGAAGAAAAATCAAGTTTGCAGGTTAACAGGTTTGCACCTGCAAAATCTATTCATCATTCGCTGACGGCAGAGGTTCATGCTGGACCCTGCCCTTGAGGAAGACACCACATTGGATCCAGATGCGTCGGTTGTGGACAGGCACGGCTGGTCCTGGTGTGTGAGCGTTGGAGTGAGTGAGAGTAAAACCCACGCCTAAACCCGCCTAAACTTAGGCATGGCTCAGGACTTGTGTGTGTGTGTGTCTGTGTGCGTCAGTTGATGATGCCTGAGAACGTGTTGATGGCCAGGGGAAGTCCTCGGTTCAAGTACTTGCTCAGTCCGGCTTCATCGCCGGGGTTGGTGTGTCTAGACTTGTGGAGGCAGAAGCAGGGGTCTAGACAAGGGGAGATCTCGATGCTACATAGACACACACACACACATAAACACATGCACATGCACACACACAAACACACACAAAATGTACTTGTTAGGAGCAGGAGAACACAAACGCAGAGATAAACTCACAACTGGCAGGCAACAGAACCTTTTCTTTTAGAGGTTCTGCAGAGTAGAACAGCAGAAACATACGGGCACAATGATACAGCTACAGAAAAGCGGAACTAGGGATCCTGAAGGAGAAACCAAAATGCTTCCAGGTTTTTGTTCATTCTAGGCATGGCTCACTTTCAATTAACAGGATTGTCGACGCTTAATCAGCAGGGGACCGGGTACCCATATCAGCTAGTAAGACACTTTGCCTGCAATAGCATGTGTTTAATCTAGAGAGGGTGTCATCTGCAATGCAAACCAATCTACAAGTGGTGTTTGGTTCTCCCTCAATAATAAGGAAAACACCATTGCACTCCTTACCATCCCCAGAAGGCGGGATCCCTCTCAAGGTCCCTTCCTTAATCATTAAGGAATGATGAAGCCCTCCCTAGAGGGCTTAGGGTTAGGGGCTGTCGTATAATGTATCCTGTGAAGCCCTTGGACACTGTAACTGTGGAGTGTAAGCTGTAAACTTCGGATTGGAAAGCTATGAGATTTTAAAGGGTTCTAGAAAGGAGGGGAGATTGATCACAGTCCCTATAGCTGTGACCAACGCCAACTTTGAGAGATTTTACTGTTGTATATGAGCATTATGAGTGATGTTGTGTATATGAAATGTGCCACACACCGTACAACACGGCGTTGTACTACGTTGTGTCTGAGAAGCTTAACTCGCATTTGGACACAGACATGAACACCTCTGCCCAAACCTAGCCACTGGTCTCCCTTCGCTAGGGTAACCTTCGACCTCACAAAAATAGCACAACTTGAGTTCGGAGCAGAGTACAGCGTTCACAAACTCGTTGGCGAAGACTGGCAAAAACATAGTAGTTTTCACCTGTTTCTCTAAATGACGGCCTCATTTTAGTCACAATAACAAAATGGCATAGATTACTGTATGTTGACAATCATCTCAGATATATTACCACATTTAAAACCAAAAATATATATACGTAAATGTTGGGTTCACGGCCCCTTTGAAGGCAAACAGAAGTGACTTCGATTTGACTTGGCTGCAGCATGCCTCACCTCTGAACATCTTTGAAGGCCCTCCGAGAGTCTTTGTCCAGAAGAACCGTGAACGACCTCTTCTCTAGAGAGTGGATCTTGATGTTAGAGATCCTGGTCTTCTGCTACAGAACGAGCAAAAGCAATGAATAGCAAAATACGCATTGTATGAATTTGAAACAAATATTTTTAAAAACAAAACAATGAACATGCTCACCACCAGATTGCTTTTATTTTTGGTCTGAGCTTCATTCAAAGTCAGCGTCAAACAGTTCAGATCTAGAGAGCAGAAGGGAATAATAAAATAAGAATCAAATCAACCAGAATGTTAGACAGCGTGCCTACTGTCAACAGGATAAGCCTGATAAGACTTTAACACATATTGTAAAATATGAATGAGACATTGCTGTGTGTGTGTACTAGACACAGACAGACCTGTCTCATTGTCGGGAATGGCACTGATCTGGGCACCGGACATCTTGACGGAAAGACTGGTGTCAACATCGCGACCGCTTAATGTGACCTGCAGGGGGATGCACAGGTTGTCATGGTCACACTCGCCCTATTTATGTAAGTGGCCAACCAGCCTTATTTTATGTTCTGCCTGGAGGCATTCATCGACTATTCTGAGCCCTGCGTAGCGACAGACTTTGTTTTGCTGTGTCTGAGGTTGACGCGCCTGGCGTCCACATAGCAATTAAAGAGACTCCGCCCACCTGTGCTGTCTCCTCGCTGAGCCCTGACAACACGTCTACTAGCAACACGTCTGCTACCCTTTCAACACTTTATGGGGAATACGCAAGAGAGACTTTTAGACTTTCAAGAATGGATTAAATATTATGATGTGCACACATTCAAAGGTTATTATGCTATTTAACTTTACTGTTAATTTTTGCACTGCTCACCTTTTCTCTTCTTGAATTTTGCTATTTACTTACAAACATGGTTACCTTAATCTGCATTCTTAAACACACACAGTTACTGCACTTTAACCTGCTTATACCATGACAGCAGTTTATTCACTGCAATATAAGCATGGCTCACATTTCTCCTTTTCTCTCCCTATATGGAGGTTTTCTTTCTTCTAGATGGCATTGCTCTCTTCCTCTCACTCTCCCTTCTCCTTGCTCTTTATCTTCTGCTCTGTCATCCCGCTTTGCTCCTTTATTGTCGTCTTAAAATGTTGTCTTTAAACCAGATAATTTTCTTTTCTTTTATATTTTATGTTTCTGTATCTTCCTTTTCCTCCTTTTCCTTACATTATATTGATACACTTATAATAATAATAATAATATCTAATAGATAATAATAATAATAATAATAATACTAATAATAATATATATATATTTATAATAATCTCTATACAACATTTACTTCTTTGAGGGTGGAACTGATAGTAAAGTCTATAAGCATAGCAAAATGTAGCATTTTTGCATATAGAGTACTAAAGTACAGTTACTAAAGTAACAGAGCGAAAGTTTCACAACAACTCAATTTTCTTTTTCTTGAAAGACTTGCTAGACTTGAAATAGCCGGTGCTATAGCCCGAGTGATTGGACCTAACAACGCCAATGGCCAGCCCCTATGTGTCGGTTCTGGTGTGAGTTAGGCGTGAGGGAGGCTGCATGCACTAGGAGAAGATCCACTGACCCTCTTGTACTTCATGGAGACTATGGCTCCACAGATGTCTCCCGCGTTCCTCCACTGTTTCTCTGTTGACATCACACACGCACACACGCACACACACACGCACACGCACACGCACACACACACACACACACAAAGGTTTAATGACAGATTGAGTTATGCCATTCTTTGCATACACACTCTCACTCGCAAACCCTGAAAAAGAAGGTGGTAAGAGTGCACTGCATCGCACAGCTTAAATGGAAAATAAAATGCAAACAGGGGGAAAACCCTACACACAAAACACAAACACAAACACACACACACACACACACACATTTACATCACATAAGAGGTTACCTCTGACGGAAGGAGAGATCCGTCTAAACTCAGGAAACTCCATCTCCAGATGAGACAGGAACACCTGCTCTACAGGCTCCGTGGTCAGGCAGCAGAAGGAGATCTAACCGAAAGAAGCAAATCCTTTAAATGGTAAATAACTCGATACCCAACTATTTTACTTACCCAACTCCAAATAACTGTAACACAGCAGGTAGCTTTGTCCTTTCCTGTGTTTGTACACATGAGCTCCAACATGTCAGAGCTGGGAAACATGTACACACTCAGTGTGTGTGTGTGAGTGTGTGTGTGTGTGTGTGTCTATGTGTGTCTGTGTGCGTGCATATTTAACTACACACATGCATGCCAGCAGTCATTATTTACTAATACAACTACTATTGCAATGTTGAATCTAGTACTTACAAAATCAAATGCAGTTCTCCTAAATGGCTCTATTTGTTGTGCCCCCCCCACGCTCTAATCAATCCCAGGTGTTGCCCATCATAATCAGGCCTACTGAGGCTAATTAACACCTGGGATCTACCCTTCTTTAGGCTGCCGAGGACCGACGTCGGGCGCTTGGTTATTGAGAACTAGAGAGAGTCACGAGAGACTGCGTGTTCCAGCTCTGACCTCGCCAAGTATCCAGTCCAACCCTGCCTAGTTTATGTTTTTGATGTTGGAGATAATTACAGTAAAGACATTTTTTCCGTTGTTTTGAGTGTCCGTGTCTCTCTACTTCTGGGTTCTTTGGCACATTTGGCTCGTCGGTCTCGTTGGGGCGTAACACTATTGTTAGCTTTAGCTGCTGTCCTCATTCAAATGTCCTCAAGAAGCTGTCCTCATTCTTACATTAATGTTTTGACCAGATCATCTGATTGGCTGAGCCTCAGCCAATCAGCATTCCCACCGTTGGGAACCGAAAATACACCTCAACAAAACGCTGTCAACCATCTCTGCGCTAGTTGTGCAAACACACACACACACACACATACACACACACACACACACACACACACTCATTTGTACCGTTTCAGAACCACTGCAGAGTCTTGACATGTAACAAGCATGTGTGGAATGCAACATCATACCTCACCTTCACCTCGTAGATGGAGAAGTAGACAGGCTGTCTTCCCATGCGCACGTAGTAGGAGATGACGTCAGACAGCAGGGACTCCTTCTGACCCGTGTTGGTGTGCTGTCCGGAAGAAGAAAAAAGCCAAGATTCAACCATTTATTTCTTTATTGGACATCCATGCATCAGCAACAGCTTTGAATTTTCTCTGTACGCTTGGGTAAAAAAAAAAAGTGTATACTGCGGGTGACAGACCAACAATGTCTGCCTTGGACATGGGGGCTCTTAAACTCTATCTCAAACCACACCCATTTGGGATGTCACTCAATGAAAGGTGACTAAGGGAGAGGCCAGAGGAGAGCACAAGGTCAAGTCAACAGATTGCACCAGGTTAAAGGAGTCAATGAGGTTCAAAGTCAGTAGCCAGCCAGTGTGGGGGACGGCAAACCTGGATATTAAAATCACCCATAATCAGGACTCATTGTCATACTTTGTCATCATGAGAGTTCCAATATTTCACTTAACAAGACATCATTTTGCTTGGGTGGTATATAAACAAAAAACACACATTAGTGGGGATTTGTTATTTACCATGAAACACAGTGACTCAAAATAAGCGACAGGTGTAGGTAAGTTTAGTCCAGTGGAATAAATGGTTGATATCACCTACGGGAGTTAGCCATGTTTCAGTAATACAAAATAACTACTTGAAGGAAACTACTTGACATGTTCCACAGAAATTGCACATTTCTGTGATTGAGGCTTGTGTTGTTCAGATGTATTATGGTCTTTCTGGTAGTTTTTGAATGTCACAATGTTTCTTTATGCAGGGGATGTGAACCAACTTGCTAGTATTCACAGCGAAGGGGTACGTTGAGAGACAATTTCTGCGAAAAATCCTTCCCGAGATAGAATAGCAAGGTGCAGCGGGGGAGACAGCGATGGTGTGAGGGGTTAGGGGCAGGTGGCTGGAAGTGGCGATGGGATGACTTGAAGGTAGAAGTAAACTGTCCCACACATCGGTTATACCGAATGCAGTGAGAAATATAAGCTGCCAGCTTGCGAGAACCCAGGTGATTTGGGTGCATACC
Organism: Muraenolepis orangiensis; assembly: GCA_027704905.1. Taxonomy (NCBI): domain Eukaryota; kingdom Metazoa; phylum Chordata; class Actinopteri; order Gadiformes; family Muraenolepididae; genus Muraenolepis; species Muraenolepis orangiensis. The sequence goes on along the minus strand of CM051003.1, from coordinate 5,112,060 downwards.
GTCTCAGTTTGAAATTGTCAATACAACTGAGGTCCTGCACTCTACATTACATTGACACCCCCGCTCTTGGTGTCATGGTGTGGAATCCCAGTCAAATCTGTTTTTGAGCTGGATATATCAGTATTGAATCCTGGAAGATCTATTGGAAAGCACTTTCTGTGATCACATTGGTCAGAGAAGCGCTGTATGACCTCATTACATTCACCACTTACAATGATAACACATCTTTTATTTTACCCTTTGTAAGTAGAGGACTATGATACTACTAAGACAACATACCAACATTTACATAATGTAAATGTGATGTAAATGTGATACCTTTTTAGCTAGTTCAGGAATGGTGACGCCCAAGCTCCGGATGTTACAGTCATACCAGGGGTCCACCATGCCCAAGTAAGAGCCAAAGGCACAGCAGTTCTCCTTGTTCGGAGGAACGCTTTCCTGGAACACAACCAAAAACATGTCACATGACATTCAAACGGAAGAAGCCTACGCATCACGTTAAACGTGTTTGAATGATCGTTTCAATGCCGGGAAGGCATGAAATTTATTACTATTTATGTATTACTGACATTTCTACACACGTGTCAAAGTTGGTGCCTGTGGAAAGAGAATTAAGTGGAAGCACTCTTACTTTGACAGAGGAAGTGCTCTTACTTTGACAGAGGAAGTGCTCTTACTTTGACAGGGGAGGCGCTGACGGGGATGTAGTAAAACTGGAGGTTCACTTTTTGCGTCAAAAATAGTTTTCGTGCTTCCCTTTTCCTGAAAAGATAAAACATTCACACATTCTCTGAATCCGACTGCTTATCCGTTGTATGGTTTAGCAGCGGTGCATTATGTACAAATGTTTGATATAATGGGTGATTCAGTGATTCTATGTAAAGTTAACGTTCCTTCCAAAACAGAAACATAATCAAATAAAACAGATGCTGCCACCTCAGCGCATTCTTTCTAACACAAATAGTATCCCGTTGCACTGTGTGTGAAGAAACACAACACACACTCTGGAACGGGCATTTCATGTCTTTCAGCATCCAGTCAGACTCCAGTACCCATGATCTCCCAGGGCTGCCTCTCATTACCTGAGACAGTAGTAAGCCTTGGCCAGGCGCCCCAGCGCCCGGTCATCTCCCATGATGACGATCCTGGCGGTGAAGGGTCGCGAGGCCTGGGAAGCGCTGCCGCCGCCGGTCCGACGCTGCAGCGTCTTCCTCCCCCCCGCGCTGCCCTCTCCCAGGCCCTCCCCCCCACCCAGACCCCCGTGTTCCTCCAGGGTGTCCCGCATCAGGACCATGCTGTCGCTCACCGTGGGCTTCATCTTCATGCACCCCCGCCGGTTCAGCTTGCCCCCCGCATCTTTCTCACTGGGAGGTACAAGGAAGGAGGAGAGGGGAGGAGGGGGTTAACGGGACTGTGGAGTGTATGTGGTTGGTGGCAGGTTTTAGCAGGCTTACTATAGCAGAACTTCCGATCCAGTAGTCCTACTATGTTATAGCAGAACCTTTGCTCTAGCAGTCCTACTATATTATAGCAGATATTCTGATCCAGCAATCCTACAATGTTATTGCAGATATTCTGATCCAGCAGTCCTTCTGTGTTATAGCAGAACTTCTGATCCAGCAGTCCTACTATGTCGCAGCAGAACTTCTGATCCAGCAGTCCTACTATGTCGCAGCAGAACTTCTGATCCAGCAGTCCTACTATGTCGCAGCAGAACTTCTGATCCAGTGGTCCTACTATGTCGCAGCAGAACTTCTGAGGGGAGATGGCCCAGAGCCTGGGCCAGAAACCAGAAACTGCAAGATTTGCACCTTGTTTCCTGTTTGCCAATTTTCGATTTTGGCACAGATCCGGATCCAAATCCAGATCCAGGGGACTTTTTAGTGTGGCGAAGGTATGCACTCTACTGAGTGTCCTCGAATATTAGTTAGATAAAGTTTTTACAAATAAACGGTTCTACAATAGGTTAAGATGAGGTGGCTGATGGTGGGTGACATCCATCATCTGGCTATGTGATATAACTTGCCTCTCATTTGACTCCAATACAATTAGAAACAGCCATTGCAACCCCCAATAGAGATGGTACTAGATGGCAGTACTAGATTTATTTTTAAATGTACTTTTTCAAGGGCTCCGAGTAGGGTGACGTGTGGTCTGGGTCGGCGGCACCGGGGGGGAGGTCCCGCTCGATGCCGCTGTCCACGGACATGACAGAGTGACGCAGGGTGTCGCCGGGGGTCAGGAGGTCACACATCTCCAGAGCATCCCTGTGGTCCGGGCTGACGGAGAACCGCTCTGACATGGAGGAGGAGCGCACACACCTGTACAGCTCCGTCCCTGTAACAAACACACACACACACACACACACACACACAAATGCAGGGGCACACACACACACACACACACACACACACACATACACACACTGTAAGATGCAGTTAGATGTTCCTTTACTGTCACATGCACGCCCACCCAAATGCGCACACACACACTGCTAGTGTGCACACTGCAGCTCCATTACTTTCACCCAAACACACACACATACACACACACACACATGCACACATACACACACACACACACACACAGAAACCTTAACGGTGTGTGCTGCAGTTATTATAGCTAACCAGGTGCAGTAATAGCTGTGACAACCTGCCAGAAGGGTCATGATAATAACGCTAATCATCACAGTGGAGTGTGTGTGATTGCCGGCCGATAAAGCAGCCTCACCTGGCCCTCTGGTAGTACTGATTAGAGTCTGGAGCCGGTGAGGCTGCACACCTGTGGGTCCTTGGTAATCAAGGCCCACTGGTGAAACCAGCCATACACACTCCACAAGAACAATATGTACAATCTGCTCTGTTCATCTACAACCACAAACTCTTACAATAAACCCGTTTCCTCATCACCCTGTGTCTTCGGGAGGAGCCCAAAGTTGCGAAGGCCTTGTGGCAGCATCAACTGTGCTACAATCATCTTGACATCACATGACGAGAACCACACGAGAAGACACACACACTTCTCTTTTCCCTCCAGGAGGAGCCTGTGGAAGTGAATGTTCAGGTGGTTAGAGACAACTAGGGTTCAGCTATGTGGCCCACAGGATGGCGATGTGTATGTTTGTATGTGCACCCCGGACACGGACATATGGGATGCACGTGGGATATGTGAAGACAACAAGAGTGTCCTGAGCTCACAGTTGGATCATACTTCATCATGATCAGACCATAACAATTCAAGGGATGGATTGCACTATACAGTATACTGGCACACTGCATATACTACCCATATACTGAGAAAAATACAACTATGCTAAATGTAGTCCTAGAAATAATACAGCAAATATCTATGGACACCCTCCTTTTAGACACACACACACACACACACACACACACACACACACACACACACACACACACACACACACACACACACACACACACACACACACACACACACACACACACACACACACACACACACACACACACACACACACACACACACACACACACACACACACACACACACACACACACACCACACACACACACACACACACACACACACACACACACACACACACACACACACACACACACACACACACACACACACACACACACACACACACACACACACACACACACACACACACACACACTCACTGATGTCCTCATCATCCGTCCACAGATGGAAGCTGATTTCAGGGTTGGGGAGGGGGCTGTCAAACGGCGACCCGCATGACAATGGACCTGCAGACCACACACACACACACACACACACACACACACACACACACACACACACACACACACACACACACACACACACACACACACACACACACACACACACACACACACACACACACACACACACACACACACACACACACACACACACACACACACACACACACACACACACACACACACACACACACACACACACACACACACACACACACACACACACACACACACACACACACACACCCACACACAAACGCACACACACACACACACACACACACACACACACACACACACACACACACACACACACACACACACACACACACACACACACACACACACACACAGGAAGAGAGGAGGATAACACCATATAACTGTCAGACCATATAATGTCACAATATCCCTCAGCTTCCCATCTCCTCCTCTCTGAACTCTATTCTTTCCCGCCAGACGGAGAGCTGCTATGATAACAGGAGACAGGAGGAAGGGGGATATATTCAAGGGTCATCCGGGAAAATAACACACAGGCTGAGTTGGCAAATGAGGCCCCGTGGGTGGTTCAGGTGGCCGGTCCCTGGATTGGGGGGGGGGGGGGGGGGGGGGTGATGGGGGGGGGTGGTGGCCTGAGTTGCCCACAGGCCTCAAGAGTTCTACTAGTATAATAATGTGGAAATTAAAGCTAATGGACTGTGATGTACCCTCATGTGGTTCCCACTTTTTTTGAACACAGGTTTAAAAACAACAACGCATTGTTAATATAATATTACCAAAAATAGAATAGCCAAATAATGGAACCCGAGAAGCAGTAAACCACTTCCTCGGGTCTAGCCCTTTCATTTGAGCTTAAGTTAAGGTCAATCGGACAATTGGTTCCAGAAATACAGCTGAAAATGTGTTTTCACAGTTTAAAATGTACCATAGTGGCAAATGTAAGAATAAAAAAAAATTATCTAAATAATCTATATGGTTCTTCCCAAATATCCCAAATATCAGAATGAAATGGTAAAATTTGTTTAGTTATCGCGTTCAAAGGAAGGCTTTCATTTGGGGATATAACTAGCTTCATGTTATGAATATTCTTTTTATTGTATTGACCAAATGTATTCATTGGCGTGCTACAATACATTATTGTGTATTGTAAATGACTGAATCATCTATTTGTATTATAATAAACAGATTCTGGTGATAATAATTGGGGAATTGTTTCTCTTCATAGTCTTTATGGGGAGTGTGTGTGTGTGTGTGTGTGTGTGTGTGTGTGTGTGTGTGTGTGTGTGTGTGTGTGTGTGAGTCTGGTGTGTGTTTGTGTGCGTGCATGCGTTCTTTCTATAGGTTGTCATGGCAGCATCATAGGGTCTTCCCCGGCACCCACCTGTGTGTGTCGTAGCCAGAATGTCTCTGTAGATTTGATCCAGACGTTTTCCCAGCATGCACTCCTCCCCCCAGACACCGCCCTCCTCAGCGCTCTGCTCCAGAGTCGCCACAACTTCCTGGAAGTAGGGCTCAACATCCTGCCCCATGTCCTGTTACACACACACATGCACACACATGCACGCACACCGCACACCGCACGCGCACACACACACACACACACACACACACACACACACACACACACACACACACACACACACACACACACACACACACACACACACACACACACACACACACACACACACACACACACACACACACACACACACACACGCACACACACACGCACACACACACGCACGTGCAGGTGCAGGTGAAGACCATGTGTACACAGAGACACATTTACACACATGCATGAGCCCAGAGAAATAGTATTACTATTAGTAATAGTAATATAAGTTTAAACCACAAGATAGGGCAGTGAAGAGAACATTTTGTAGCGGTAAAGAATGATAGATTTCGATGATAGATCAGCTTGCAACTTTTGCTGGAAAAACCCTTATGAGAGAGACAAGACACAGCATTACAATACGCAGAACCTCATGGGGGGGAATGGACAAACACTATGTAGTGGCTTAAGAGGAAGTAGTCCACACAAGGAAAAACAAAACAAATTACTCAAAAAATAACGGACACAAAACACAAAAGGCATTTGCTCAAACTCTCCCACGGAGCAGCGAAACCGACAGTTGGATGAAACAGGTAATGTGAGAAGGAGCAGGAGATGGCTGCGTGGGAACTGAACTGACAAATGGGGAGTAAGCTTTCCATTGTACTTAAACATCTTGTTGCCGTATAAAAATATGGCCAAAAAAAAATTCTTGAATCTTTAATCTTAGACTTGAGTGAATAGACTTGAACAGAATGGGATGCACTAGCATGCACTAGCATGGGAGACCCCTCACTCCTCTGACCCCGCACCAGACTCCCTAGTTAACCAATCAACCATCTTTTAATGTGTCTGTATGTGCTCAGGGGTCTTGAGCTGTTTAATAGTTTGCCCCACTGTCTGTCTGTCTGTCTGTCTGTCTGTCTGTCTGTCTGTCTGTCTGTCTGTCTGTCTGTCTGTCTGTCTGTCTGTCTGTCTGTCTGTCTGTCTGTCTGTCTGTCTGTCTGTCTGTCTGTCTGTCTGTCTGTCTGTCTGTCTGTCTGTCTGTCTGTCTGTCTGTCTGTCTGTCTGTCTGTCTGTCTGTCTGTCTGTCTGTCTGTCTGTCTGTCTGTCTGTCTGTCTGTCTGTCTGTCTGTCTGTCTGTCTGTCTGTCTGTCTGTCTGTCTGTCTGTCTGTCTGTCTGTCTGTCTGTCTGTCTGTCTGTCTGTCTGTCTGTCTGTCTGTCTGTCTGTCTGTCTGTCTGTCTGTCTGTCTGTCTGTCTGTCTGTCTGTCTGTCTGTCTGTCTGTCTGTCTGTCTGTCTGTCTGTCTGTCTGTCTGTCTGTCTGTCTGTCTGTCTGTCTGTCTGTCTGTCTGTCTGTCTGTCTGTCTGTCTGTCTGTCTGTCTGTCTGTCTGTCTGTCTGTCTGTCTGTCTGTCTGTCTGTCTGTCTGTCTGTCTGTCTGTCTGTCTGTCTGTCTGTCTGTCTGTCTGTCTGTCTGTCTGTCTGTCTGTCTGTCTGTCTGTCTGTCTGTCTGTCTGTCTGTCTGTCTGTCTGTCTGTCTGTCTGTCTGTCTGTCTGTCTGTCTGTCTGTCTGTCTGTCTGTCTGTCTGTCTGTCTGTCTGTCTGTCTGTCTGTCTGTCTGTCTGTCTGTCTGTCTGTCTGTCTGTCTGTCTGTCTGTCTGTCTGTCTGTCTGTCTGTCTGTCTGTCTGTCTGTCTGTCTGTCTGTCTGTCTGTCTGTCTGTCTGTCTGTCTGTCTGTCTGTCTGTCTGTCTGTCTGTCTGTCTGTCTGTCTGTCTGTCTGTCTGTCTGTCTGTCTGTCTGTCTGTCTGTCTGTCTGTCTGTCTGTCTGTCTGTCTGTCTGTCTGTCTGTCTGTCTGTCTGTCTGTCTGTCTGTCTGTCTGTCTGTCTGTCTGTCTGTCTGTCTGTCTGTCTGTCTGTCTGTCTGTCTGTCTGTCTGTCTGTCTGTCTGTCTGTCTGTCTGTCTGTCTGTCTGTCTGTCTGTCTGTCTGTCTGTCTGTCTGTCTGTCTGTCTGTCTGTCTGTCTGTCTGTCTGTCTGTCTGTCTGTCTGTCTGTCTGTCTGTCTGTCTGTCTGTCTGTCTGTCTGTCTCTCTCTCTCTCTCTCTCTCTCTCTCTCTCTCTCTCTCTCTCTCTCTCTCTCTCTCTCTCTCTCTCTCTCTCTCTCTCTCTCTCTCTCTCCTCTCTCTCTCTCTCTCTCTCTCTCTCTCTCTCTCTCTCTCTCTCTCTCTCTCTCTCTCTCTCTCTCTCTCTCTCTCTCTCTCTCTCTCTCTCCTCTCTCTCTCTCTCTCTCTCTCTCTCTCTCTCTCTCTCTCTCTCTCTCTCTCTCTCTCTCTCTCTCTCTCTCTCTCTCTCTCTCTCTCTCTCTCTCTCTCTCTCTCTCTCTCTCTCCATCCATCAATTTAGATGCAGACTGCTGAGGTAAGAGGAGCTCCACTGACCGAGAGGGCCTGGGCCAGGCTGCGGCCATGGCAACGCTGGGGCCCCAGAACCGCCTGGATGGAGTGCTGGATGACACTGCTCATGTGGTCCAGGGGAGTCAGGAGGCCACGGGGCCCCGATCCAGAGGCCTGGATGTCAGCCTGGAGGAGTGTTCCCAGGGGCCCTGAGAACACTTCTGGATCGGCAAACACAAACACCCTGAAGAGGAGGAAGAATGAATGGACACTATTCATTCACTTTAGTTTTTACACCGGTTATAATGACATGACATGACATGTATATAATATAGTGTCACACACACACACACAAAAGTCAGTGACAGCAAGCTGTAGTATCTCTCTTTCTCTAAGTGAGAGAATGTGGTTGATCTTGAATTCCCAGGACTCTCAGCCAATGAATGGGAGCAGGATTTGTCTCGTGCATGAGTAAGCAATTCCTTGCCAATCGCTCGGAACAAGAGCCTTCACTGGGGCCTGAGTCACTCACCTCTCCTGGAAGGTGTTCTTTAGGCTTTGTTCGGCTACAACCATCCTCTGATACATCAGGCCTGGAGAACAAACCACACAACATATGGTGGTTGATGATCTACTGTAAGTGTGGATCATCCACCACATCTCACCATGTTTCAGATCAGATCGGGATCAGATCAGGAGATGCATATGATGATGCATTAGTTATTATCCATGCAGTAGTGGTTCTTCAGGTTAAATATTACAGATTCTAGATTCAAGTTAAAGTGTATCAAAGTTAATTTGACTTCCTTTACTGGTTGGTTATTTGGTATATCCTTGAGATATTTAGAATGCAACAAATGAGGCGTGAGCCACATCTGTTTCTATGTCATTCTTTAATTCCCTCTCGGTTCCTCTCTTGGTCTTCTCCTCTCTCGCCTATTGCAACAATGTTGTATCTCTGATGAGCTCAGAGAGAGGGAAAGCACGAGAGTGTAAGAGAGAGAGAGAGAGAGAGAGAGAGAGAGAGAGAGAGAGAGAGAGAGAGAGAGAGAGAGAGAGAGAGAGAGAGAGAGAGAGAGAGAGAGAGAGAGAGAGAGAGAGAGAGGGTACCTGGAGTGCGGCGCTCTGCCTTCATGTGCCTGCTGTAACTGAGGCCCGTGGAGCAGTAGGGCTGAGGGAAGGTCAGGAGCCTCTTGCAGAAGTCGTACACACGCTTGCACAGCTCATCAGGAATGTGGGCTGTCTGGAATAGATTCATACACACACCAAGTCAATGACTTAATACGAAAATAATAGTCCTTGGTCTGTGGCAGACAGTCTTTGTATGCGCGTGTGTGTGTGTGTGTGTGTGTGTGTGTGTGTGTGTGTGTGTGTGTGTGTGTGTGCATTGTACTGCACCTGTAACACAGCATACATGAGTGTGTGCAGCAGAGGAATTATATTTTTGCGACAGTCCAGTCTCTCTGCCTGTAGGGAAATACAGAACGCAATTAATGTTAAGGAAATAGGCAAGCCACTGAGAGGACACAGAGGGGACGACGGCACAGACAGACAGACGGTGCCGACTGATGATACCTTTTCAAGCTCTCTGACGACCACACGAACCAGGGACAAGTTCCCGTCTGGGCTGTTCTGCACCTTCTTATTCAGAGTCCATCTGAGCATGCCTTCACACAGACACAAACACACATAATTAAATGACAATAAAAATAATTCTGAAGAAGCAAAAAGACACACACACACACACACACACACCTGTGAGCTGACACTGTTGTTCTCTGGGCAGGATGGCCTGCACACTGCGGTACAGGTCAGACTCCGACTGCATGGGGGTTCTGCCAGCTAAGAGGTCAGAGGTTATCGGTGGGCTTTCTAGAGTAGAATAAGGTATGCACTCTGACATGTGTGTCACTGTTTTAGTTTGGTCATTGTGGTGGTGGTTTAGATTAGATTAGATTAGATTCTAATTTATTGTCAGTGTACAGCACAAGTACAGTACAGCGAAAAATGATTTGGCATCTAACAAGAGTGCAAATGTTGCAGTAGTGAGCAGGGGTATGCAGTTGTATCAACAGTTGAAGATTAATATATACGGTAAGTACAGTTAAAATGTACATGACTATCATACAGGTATGTAAACAATAAATATGTAAACAATAAATATGTAAACTATAGGTAGAGGTAGGGAGTTATGATACAGTGCAAGGCTTTTGACGACATAGATGGTGAAAGGGTATTGTCAGCAGAGTTTTTTTTGTGATGTTACAATTTATTAATGAATTAATTTGTATTTATTTATGCGTGCACACACCTGCCACCTCCATGCTGTGCAGATTGCTCTAGCTAAACCAGGGCGACTTGTTGCTCATCTCTCAGGTGCATGCTGGGAAAAGAGCTTCACTGCTACCTAAAGGAAGAGTAACAAAGATAAGGTGAAAGGTGATGAGTGAATTCAATCCTTGCATGGCCAGCCTGTTCCAGAGGGCGCTTTAACAAAGCCATCCCATTATGAGTGAGACTTGACAAACTTCGAGAGATTTATAATCGTAAGAATAACGGCACAAGCTTAGAGAATTCCCAGAAACACATAAATAATAAAAGGTATTCACCTCACACACCACCAAACTCACACACTGCCAAACACACGCACCACCATCCCAACCCATATGCACAAATACATGCAGACACAAACATACACACACACACACACACACACACACACACAAAGTAGGTGTGTGTGTGTGTGTGCATGTGTGTGGTGTGTGTGTGCAGGTGTTTGTGTGTGTGTCGAGAGAGAGAGAGAGAGAGAGAGAGAGAGAGAGAGAGAGAGAGAGAGAGAGAGAGAGAGAGAGAGAGAGAGAGAGAGAGAGAGAGAGAGAGAGAGAGAGAGAGAGAGAGAAAGAGAGAGGGAGAGAGAGAGAGAGAGGGGGAGGGCAGGAACGGAAGCATAAAGGATCCATAGGATACTTTAAAGACTCAGGCTACTTCACAGTTGAATGTATAGCTTATGTGTTAACATGTGTCTACTGCTTGAGCGTGTCCTCTCCTAAAGCCACACGAATATCTGTCTCATTGTGCCAACCCGCCACTCAAGAGCATGTAGGTCATGAATGAACAGGTCGCGTTGGGTGTTAAAGGGGGTCATATGAGGTGTGAGAAAAGGGGTCATATTATACCACCAGGTGTGAGTGTGATTAGCCATCCCTCTATGATGGCCTATGATGGCCGTCTACTAAGCTGGTAGACTAGTAGGCTTATCTATCCATCATAGATCCGGGTGGACACTCCCACTGTGTGTGGTGCCCAAGTAACAGAAGATTTTAGTCACATGACACAATTTAGAAACGGCCTGTAAGGGCTAATCACATTCCCACCTGGTGGTTAGATAGGGGCTCTTTAACAACCTCTCGGTCATTTCAAGTGACTCATTATCAGTATTGAGGTGTGAATTTAAATACTGGGCTATAAATACCAGACGAGTGGATCAGTGCTAAATATGGCACACTAAACTGGTCAAGCCTGACATCAGCTCCCAGAAATTATACAGCGAGATCATGTCCTTGCTAAACATATGTCATGAAGATCATTGCTTTGGCTTGGCCTTTAGGTTTGGTTGAGATGGATGCAGAATGTAGTTAGTTTCGCATACCTGTTGTTCCCATTGTGTCTAGAGAATTTGATTAGGCTTTTGTTTGTTTTTGTTTGTTGTTTGTTCTGAATGTTAAATGCACTAAACTAGTAGAGATATTTAGCTGACTTCTATTTTAGGAATCAAAGAGGAAACATAACTAAGTTGTTTTGGCATACACGTACCGTAGAGTCACCCAGACCAACATTGGCAGTGCTGGCACATATTTAAAAGCTATTTCGGGCACCAAGGTCGGGTGCCAATAAAACAATGCAACAACAAGCTCTTTCTGAACTAAGAAGTGATTCCTTCAGCCAGTAAACCCAAAGGCAGTGGTCACCACATTCCATTGTAGGTGAAAATGCTCGGGCCAAAACAACAGCCACCAAAACTAGAACCTCAAAATAAAACAAGGAGGTCTAGCTTCCGTCGAGGCACGCTGCGGACGCCTCTGAAAACAGGAAGGAGTCGGACCGAGCAACGTCTCGGGGAAGTGTGTGTATGTGTGTGGTCTGTGTGTTTGTCCATGTGTGTGTGTGTGTGTGTGTGTGTGTGTGTGTGTGTGTGTGTGTGTGTGTGTGTGTGTGTGTGTGTGTGTGTGTGTGTGTGTGTGTGTGTGTGTGTGTGGTGTGTGTGTTGTGTGTGGGTGTGTGCGTGCATGTTCACTGGAAATCCCCAGCTTTTGCGTGCATTCGATGCAAGGCAGAGAATAGTTGACTAGAGAATAGTTTAATAGAGACCTGTCCGGACCAAAGAAAGGAGAATAAAGTAATCCAGCAGAGCTGCTGATTATTTATTAATAAACTTGTTAGAGCGGGTCAAGTTATTAACGATGACAATAAGGTGATGGAATGTAAATACATAATCCTATACTGTGTGTTACCACAACTTCATCATGACAGACACAAGAACCAATTGAAACTGTATTCTCATCTAGCAGGAACTGAAATGAACACTTTGGCATGTACACACACACACACACACACACACACACACACACACACACACACACACACACACACACACACACACACACACACACACACACACACACACACACACACACACACACACACACACACACACACACACACACACACACACACACACACACACACACACACACACACACACACACACACACACACACACACACACACACACACACACACACACACACACATACACACACACATACACACACATACACACACACACACACACACACACACACACCTTATTATAAGGTGTTGTGTGGGGGCGGCAGTATAGCTCAGGAGGTACAGTGGTCGCCTCATGTTGGTTTGATCCCCCGGCTCCTCTTAGCAAAACCTGTTGATGTGTCCTTGAGCAAGACACCCTAACCCTAACTGCTCCTGACGTGCTGGCTGTCTCCGTGCATGGCTGACTCCGCCGTCGGTGGATGAATGTGTGTATGAATGGGTGAATGTGAGGCATGGCCTTAATTTCCCTCGGGATAAATAAAGTTATCTTGAATCTTGAATCTTGAATCTTGAATGACTTGTAAAGCGCTTTGGATAAAACATAAAACATAAAAAAGCATCCATAACCATTACACACACACACACACACACACAGTCACACGATGTAAAGTGCTTTGGGTGTCTTGAAAAGCGCTATATAAATGCAATGAATTATTATTATTATTATTAACAGCATGTCCTCAGAAAAATGCAGAAAACACACACTAGCATGTCCTTATGCAGAAACACACACACACACACACACACACACACACACACACACACACACACACACACACACACACACACACACACACACACACACACACACACACACACACACACACACACACACACACCACACACACACACACACACACACACACACACACACACACACACACACACACACACACACACACACACACACACACACACACACACACACACACACACACACACACACACACACACACACACACACACACACACACACACACACACACACACACACACACACACACACACACCAGCATGTGCCTATGCAGAAAACAGACACACACACAAAAGAAAAGTCAACTCAAAACAAACAGATATTTTCTACTTTGGTGTTAGTGAAGAGGATATCAATCACAGAGGGTTCCAGTATCAACACACCAAACAATATGAGGAAGTCTTCCACAGATCACACACCGGTGTGTGTGTGTGTGTGTGTGTGTGTGTGTGTGTGTGTGTGTGTGTGTGTGTGTGTGTGTGTGTGTGTGTGTGGGGGGGGGATTATATGTGATTATTATCACATATAATCAGTGTATATCTGTACTGTATCAAAGATATGGAAAAGAGTTAGAAGAGTTTAGAAGAGTGTGTGTGGGTGAGGAGGGGGTCTGAAACTCACATACTTCCTCTTCAACTTCACACCATGTTCCTAGTGCTGATGAATTTCCAGTACAGACAGGAAAACCCATTTGTAGAATGTTGACGTAGCAAGAAGAAGAAGAAGAAGAAGAAGAAGAAGAAGAAGAAGAAGAAGAAGAAGAAGAAGAAGAAGAAGAAGAAGAAGAAGAAGAAGAAGAAGAAGAAGAAGAAGAAGAAGAAGAAGAAGAAGAAGAAGAAGAAGAAGAAGAAGAAGAAGAAGAAGAAGAAGAAGAAGAAGAAGAAGAAGAAGAAGAAGAAGAAGAAGAAGAAGAAGAAGAAGAAGAAGAAGAAGAAGAAGAAGAAGAAGAAGAAGAAGAAGAAGAAGAAGAAGAAGAAGAAGAAGAAGAAGAAGAAGAAGTCACGATTGACTGACCCACTCCAGTGAATGGTTCGCTTTTTCAGCTGAATACAATGTCGTTATTTACATCACATTGTACGTGTTGCATATGGCAAATAAAACCATCTTGAATCTTGAATCTTGTGTGGCCATACTTAATTGGGTCAGTTGGCTAGTCAGTAATTTGCCGGGATGCATTGTATCTGGGATTTTTTATCTGTATAATAGTATCAAACCTGGTGTAAGCAGATAGCATATCAGTATTTTTGACTGTGTTGTCACCAGATTGTGCAAGTAATGGATTGAAGAAGAGAACAACTAAACAACAATGGGTAAATGTTCCTTTCCATTCATAAAACATTTTTTTGAAGTCAGCGTCTTTACAGGAAGCAATAACTAAAAATGCAAAGTATCTACTGAAAAAAAGCATGCTGTGTCACGGACATTGATTTCCAGTAGAGAAAGGAAAATAGAATGAAGAGTGAAGAGCAAATACTGATCCACTGAACAGAGACCTGCTGTATTCTGCTCTGAGAGCATGCTTGGATTCATCCAAGAGCACTGGGTTCAAAACCAGTACACCCTTTCCACATGTGTGGAAACTGTCTGAGTCCGAGGTTCGCAGAACCTTCATCAGGGTGAAGGCATGGAAGGCAGCCGGCCCAAACGGAATTCCATCCCGTGTCTTCAAGACCTGTGCTGACCAGCTGGCTCCTGTGTTCAGGGACATCTACAACGCATCACTGCAACAAGTCTGTCGTCCCAGCGTGCTTCAAAGAGACAACCATTGTGCCGCAAAAAGACCAAGGTAACAAGCCTCAGTGATTATTGTCCAGTGGCTTTGAACCTCATAGCCATGAAGTGCCTGGAGAAACTTGTCATGTCGCATATTAAATTTTCCATCCCTGAGTCCCTAGACCCACCAATGCATACAGACCAAACAGGTCTGTAGACCACGCCATCTCCCTGGCACTACACGCGGCCCTGGAGCACCTAGACAGGAGGGACGTCAGACTGCTGTTCATTGACTACAGCTCGGCGTTTAACACCATCGTTCCCTCAAAGCTGGTCCTGAAACTGAGGGACCTGGTCTGGGTGCCCGCAATCTGTAACTGGATTATGGACCTGACGGGCAAGCCTCAAGGTTGAAAACAACATCTCATCCAATCTGGTCCGCAACACTGGTGCACCCTAAGGCTGCTGCCTCCGGCTGTACTCGCTGTACACACATGACTGTACTGCCACACACAGCAATAATCTGATTATCAAGTTTGCAGATGACACCTTATCACGTCATCGGCCTGATAAGCGTTGACAACGAAACTGAGTACAGAGATGAGTTAGTCCAGCTTACGCGATGGTGCAAGGACAACAGCCTCGCACTGGAAGTTAGCAAGACTAAGGGGCTCATCGTGGACTTCAGGAGCTACCGGGGCACCCACTCCACCATCAGCCTGGACGGGACACCGGTGGAAGTTGTCAGCTGCTTTTGATTCCTAGGGCTACAGATTTCTGACAACCTGGCGTGGACCCGCAACACAGAGAACATGCTGAAGAAGGGAAGAAGGGTGCCTCAGGAAAAGCAGAATAGGTCAACGGTGGCTAGTGAACTTTTACCGTGGCACTCTAGAGAGCGTCCTGACAAGTGGCATCACTGTGTGGTACGGCAACACCACTGCACAGGACAAGAAAGCCATCCAGAGAGTCGTGAGGAAAGCAGAAAAGATCATCGGGTGTGCACTTCCATGAATTGAGGAGATCTGGAAAACCAGATGTCAGAAGAAGGCAATCTCCATCACCAAGGACCGCAACCACCCTGGGCACCATCTCTTCTCCCCCCTACCGTCCGGTCGCCGGTTCCGCAGCATCTGTACAAGGACTACCAGGTTCAAGGATAGTTTTTATCCACAGGCAGTGTGCCTACTGAACTGCTAGGAGTGCTGCCACTATCATAACATTGTCATTAACACTTTCATACTTTGCTGGACTTTCTTGACTCATTACAGTTACTGCACTGTACTGCACTGTATTCATGATGCTGCTGCCCTACTGGCACTTTAAATGCTTTTAAATATTTTTGCACAATTATAAACATACGTACATATCATCCATCAGTCACTATATTGCTCTTTTTATGTTCATTTTATTATTGTGTATAGTATTTGTATAGTATTGTTTTAGAAATGCAAAATGCAAAAAGCATTCTATTGTACTTTTTTATTTTTTTTATTAATATATATCTTGTATCTTGTATGTCATATGAACATCAACATTTAATTGTAATAAATGACACCCAACAACGTTTGTAACAATGTCCCTAACCCTAACCCTAACCCTAACCCTAACCCTAACCCTAACCCCTAGTCTAGCAGTGAGTTATATGTATCACAAACGTAACACACAGGCCTAAGTCCCGACTGAGGATCGGAAGAACTTGGAGTGGAAAAACCAACATCGTTTCTGTGGCCGAGTCAAGGCTTGAAGCACATGGTGGCGATGCGGCCTTTCCCTTTCATCCCTCTGACCAATAAGACTAGTCCCTGGGGGGCACACAACCATCCATTCATTCATTCATTTCAAAGCATCCCGATGCCATAACATCCATGTGGTGGTGATCTCATGACCACCCCTTCCAAGAAATGTAAAATTACTAAAAGTTAATAAACAATGTTCTTTAATGTTGTCTTTAATGGAGCCATCCCCCTAGCCATCCTATGGATCCATCCCCCCTAAGCGTACTAGCGTCTTACTAAGTAGATAGTTTGCTTGTTAGTTAGTTAGACATTGTTCTATTGTTTGCCAACTTATTGTACTTTTACCTGAACATATTGTACGTTTACCTGAACTTATTGTACTTCTACCTGAGCACTGGTTCAGTTCTTGGAGACTTGTTAGCGATGAAATGCACTTTTGAGTTCTGGTGACGAGTTGTTCTCTTACCTTCCTTTGTTGAAACACACTATTGTAAGAGGCTTTGGATAAAAGTGTCTGCTAAATGAATGTAATGTAATGTAATGATGGTCCCACTGAGTATCACAATCCTGGCTCCTGACATGATCTGCGATATGGCTTTCGGCATCAGAGCTGTGCCAGCCATACAGAAGTAAACAGAGAGGTCACTGTGTTTGAAAGCTCCGAAGGTCCTTCTGGGTGAGGATATGCTCAGTGAGTCCCATTTAATGGTTTTGGCTATGTGACAGTGATGATGGAGAACGTCTTTCCAGGTCATGGCACACAGCAGTATCTAGACAAATTTGTATTTGTATAGTTGCATCGTCATGACAGACCAATATGTGGTGGTGTCTACTTGTGGCTGTCTGCATCTTAAATAGCAGAAGGAGCTCATTCTGGGAATACAGTTATAACATGAGTAAGATGTTTTTTTTTAATAAATGTTGGTTTGGACTTTCTGGAATTATATGGACTTTTATACTCGGCATTTTAGACCAATGTAGTCTTACGCATCATGATAGAAGATAACGTATATCTTTTTAAATAATTTATATCCAGCATGATTACTTTTGACGTGGAAACAATGCCGCAATGTAGTCAATGATGGAACGTGCCCACGGAAACAAACACTAAAATTAAACTCAAAACTCAGTTTCGCGGGAGTAAGCCTTAATAAGTGGCAAAACTTCGTCCAAACGGTTTCGTTTTTCTTTCTTTCCAACAGACGGGCTGCGAGGGGCAGCCTAGACACAACACAGCAGACAACTCGAGTCCCACCAACCGGTAAATCCACTACATTTTGTAATTACATTGTAATTTCTCGCTGTCTTTGTAAGCCGCTATTCAAAGTTCAGCTTCAGTCGCAATCACCACATTGAGACATTCTCCACAATGAGATCGTAACGATATTTTAAGTAACGGTCAAGCAACACATTTGCCGGGCGTTGTTACACACCCACACAGACACACAGACACACAGACACACACAGACACACACAGACACACACACACACACACACACACACACACACACACACACACACACACACACACACACACACACACACACACACACACACACACACGCACACACACACACACACACACACACATTATACTGGGACGCTAACACATCATATAATACGATATTGACTTAAGCCAGTGTCAAACAAGTGTCGTTATACCATACATAAACGAGGTGTAAGAGCAGTTTGAGTCATTACATTACAAGTTCGCAGATCATTTTTGTCTAATAGACACGTACCTGGAATTAGGATTCGCATAAAACCCCATGGTGGTACTAAAAGGTCTACGAGTGAAGACGAGACTACTGCAGCTCCTCCGGACTAACTGTCAGTAACTGACAGCAGAGCACGCGGGTGCGTTGTGACGTGTGGATTAACTACAGAAGACCACGCCCACGACAGACTTGCACGTTAACAACTAACCAATGGGCGCGTCTCAGTTCCTCCACGTGCGGTTACAATATACAACTGAACACACTGAACACTGAATATATAGAGGCGTTTGGATTTTATTTTAAAAATTTGACCAGATGTTGTCTGAATATATCTATGTATATAGATATATTTATTTATTTACAAAGTACCCATTGTAGAAGTCGAGTATTTCTAAAAAACAGCTTAGAAAAAGTTACTGTATCCACAAAGTACCATTACACAATTAATGAAAGTAGGAGCTTAAGCTGCCGCATAGTTCATTTACTAAAATGTATTCAAGAAAATTGACACATTGTACACATATTTCTTTATCCGTTAAAGTTTTGAAAACATCTCTAGTAATTTCAGCATTAAAATAGGCCTATATAAAAAGTTTATATTAATTCATTAAAACATCAATTTTTCAACTGAGCTTTTAAAAAGTACAATATTTTCCATTGAAAATAAATTAGCAAAAATTTGGTAACAACATACGCTATCGGTCGTAATAATTATTGCAGTCCCGTTTCTCATGGAGATAATAAAAACAAAATAAAAGGGGAACACAGACACAGCCACACACACACATACACACATACACACACACACACACACACACACACACACACACACACACACACACACACACACACACACACACACACACACACACAAACACAGTTTACAATACATCTCAAACATAATATAAACGTTTTTAACAAATAACTTTATAACTCAGGTCATAAAATGTGTAAATAGTCCAGTTCCGAGTTCATATCTGGGAGCTAACCGCTTGCAAGAGCATGAGTACAATACACACGGAGAGATCCATTAATTTCCTTGAATTTAAGTCACACTCTCTATGAGCCCAGCTGACTAGGAGACAGAATACCCTGAATGCGATACCAGAACAAGCAATGATAATGGACTTATTTTCTTCGCTCACACTTTCCCAAATATATATTATACATACCTATTTAACAGACAAAAGTTTTTTTTGATTGCGCCACCATTTCAGTCCCACAAATGTACAGATAAGACATTTTATAGAGGCTATGGATAAGAATCAAACAAAAGATCCCACATGTGCATTTCGTTCTCAGTTCATGGCATCATAACAACATCTTCATTAGCTGCCAGACATTAGAGTTCTATTGAGTATTTTTTTCTTTTTTAGGTATTTTCTTTATCTTATTTTCTATTGTAGGGAGAGTGTAATAGTCTAGGGTCGGTTATATGTAGAAGATCCCTTGGCTTAATGTAACCGTTTCAGATTTTTTTTCCCCCCCAGGGGTCGAATCCCTTCCATGTACAGTATATGTAGCAGAGGAGGCGTCGACTGTGTCTTCAGGGCAGGGCCCCGATGAACGTCTGGACGGGCAGGCAGAGGAGAGAGCAGAAGGTGGGGTGAAGGGGCTGGATCTGGGGGGAGAGGAACCGAGCCTGTCTCCAGTCTGCGCAGTTGTCAGGTTTGGAACACAGGGATATCTCACATCTGGACGGGATAAAGAGGCACATACCTGGGTTGGTTTCCTCAATTTGTGTTTGAATGCATACATGTGTGTGTGTGTGTGTGTGTGTGTGTGTGTGTGTGTGTGTGTGTGTGTGTGTGTGTGTGTGTGTGTGTGTGTGTGTGTGTGTGTGCGTGCGCATTTGTGTGTGTGTGTGTGCGTGTGTGTACCTGATGACACTCTGTAGGATCTTGCGTTCGTCTTGGTCCAGACACACAGCGAAGGTTGTGTTCTCGCTTCCACTCACCTGCACCTTGTCCACCTTCACCTCCCATGTGCTCAGGTGCTGCATAGGGAAACACAGCAGGGTTAAATCACGTTAACTCATAGCTATAATACAGGTAGATGAACTGTGTGTATGTTCCGACGTTCACAGTCATAATCCTTCTGCTGCTTTGGCTGGTGATGAACATCACATTTACACATAAGGGTGCTCTTATTTTTGACGCACAGGTACCTGTTGTGTATTAATATAAGAGAGTACTGCTTCATACACATGTTGTGTATTAATATAAGAGAGTACTGCTTCATACGCCTGTTGTGTATTAATATAAGAGAGTACTGCTTCATACACATGTTGTGTATTAATATAAGAGAGTACTGCTTCATACGCATGTTGTGTATTAATATAAGAGAGTACTGCTTCATACACATGTTGTGTATTAATATAAGAGAGTACTGCATCATACGCATGTTGTGTATTAAAATAAGAGAGTACTGCTTCATACGCCTGTTGTGTATTATTATAAGAGAGTACTGCTTCATACGCATGTTGTTGTGTATTAATATAAGAGAGTACTGCTTCATACACATGTTGTTGTGTATTAATATAAGAGAGTACTGCTTCATACGCATGTTGTTGTGTATTAATATAAGAGAGTACTGCTTCATACACATGTTGTTGTGTATTAATATAAGAGAGTACTGCTTCATACGCCTGTTGTGTATTAATATAAGAGAGTACTGCTTCATACACATGTTGTTGTGTATTAATATAAGAGAGTACTGCTTCATACGCATGTTGTTGTGTATTAATATAAGAGAGTACTGCTTCATACACATGTTGTTGTGTATTAATATAAGAGAGTACTGCTTCATACGCATGTTGTGTATTATTATAAGAGAGTACTGCTTCATACGCCTGTTGTGTATTAATATAAGAGAGTACTGCTTCATACGCATGTTGTGTATTATTATAAGAGAGTACTGCTTCATACACATGTTGTTGTGTATTAATATAAGAGAGTACTGCTTCATACGCATGTTGTTGTGTATTAATATAAGAGAGTACTGCTTCATACGCATGTTGTTGTGTATTAATATAAGAGAGTACTGCTTCATACGCATGTTGTGTATTATTATAAGAGAGTACTGCTTCATACGCCTGTTGTGTATTATTATAAGAGAGTACTGCTTCATACGCCTGTTGTGTATTAATATAAGAGAGTACTGCTTCATACGCCTGTTGTGTATTATTATAAGAGAGTACTGCTTCATACACATGTTGTTGTGTATTAATATAAGAGAGTACTGCTTCATACGCATGTTGTTGTGTATTAATATAAGAGAGTACTGCTTCATACGCATGTTGTTGTGTATTAATATAAGAGAGTACTGCTTCATACACATGTTGTTGTGTATTAATATAAGAGAGTACTGCTTCATACGCATGTTGTTGTGTATTAATATAAGAGAGTACTGCTTCATACGCATGTTGTGTATTATTATAAGAGAGTACTGCTTCATACGCCTGTTGTTGTGTATTAATATAAGAGAGTACTGCTTCATACGCATGTTGTTGTGTATTAATATAAGAGAGTACTGCTTCATACGCATGTTGTTGTGTATTAATATAAGAGAGTACTGCTTCATACGCATGTTGTTGTGTATTAATATAAGAGAGTACTGCTTCATACGCATGTTGTTGTGTATTAATATAAGAGAGTACTGCTTCATACGCATGTTGTTGTGTATTAATATAAGAGAGTACTGCTTCATACGCATGTTGTTGTGTATTAATATAAGAGAGTACTGCTTCATACGCATGTTGTTGTGTATTAATATAAGAGAGTACTGCTTCATACGCATGTTGTTGTGTATTAATATAAGAGAGTACTGCTTCATACGCATGTTGTTGTGTATTAATATAAGAGAGTACTGCTTCATACGCATGTTGTTGTGTATTAATATAAGAGAGTACTGCTTCATACGCATGTTGTTGTGTATTAATATAAGAGAGTACTGCTTCATACGCATGTTGTTGTGTATTAATATAAGAGAGTACTGCTTCATACGCATGTTGTTGTGTATTAATATAAGAGAGTACTGCTTCATACGCATGTTGTTGTGTATTAATATAAGAGAGTACTGCTTCATACGCATGTTGTTGTGTATTAATATAAGAGAGTACTGCTTCATACGCATGTTGTTGTGTATTAATATAAGAGAGTACTGCTTCATACGCATGTTGTTGTGTATTAATATAAGAGAGTACTGCTTCATACGCATGTTGTTGTGTATTAATATAAGAGAGTACTGCTTCATACGCATGTTGTTGTGTATTAATATAAGAGAGTACTGCTTCATACGCATGTTGTTGTGTATTAATATAAGAGAGTACTGCTTCATACGCATGTTGTTGTGTATTAATATAAGAGAGTACTGCTTCATACGCATGTTGTTGTGTATTAATATAAGAGAGTACTGCTTCATACGCATGTTGTTGTGTATTAATATAAGAGAGTACTGTTTCATACGCATGTTGTTGTGTATTAATATAAGAGAGTACTGCTTCATACGCATGTTGTTGTGTATTAATATAAGAGAGTACTGCTTCATACGCATGTTGTTGTGTATTAATATAAGAGAGTACTGCTTCATACGCATGTTGTTGTGTATTAATATAAGAGAGTACTGCTTCATACGCATGTTGTTGTGTATTAATATAAGAGAGTACTGCTTCATACGCATGTTGTTGTGTATTAATATAAGAGAGTACTGCTTCATACACATGTTGTTGTGTATTAATATAAGAGAGTACTGCTTCATACGCATGTTGTTGTGTATTAATATAAGAGAGTACTGCTTCATACGCATGTTGTTGTGTATTAATATAAGAGAGTACTGTTTCATACGCCTGTGGTTGAAAAATCCCAGTCTGCATGTCGTTTTTATTTGATTTAGAGAATGCAAATCCCAGATCGATGACCTTAACTGTGCATATTAATTTGTCCCGGGACTGTTTTAATGTAACAACACACAACACACGCAAACAATGTAGTGCCAAACAAAAGCATGCAGACACGATAGCATGCAGGTTTATATTTAGATATTGTTGCAAACCTGTTGCACAGACTCTGCAACCGAGACCATCCGTTGAGGCCTTTGAGGCATCTGTTAAACCACAGACCACACAGATGTGCATACAGACAGACATTCAGGCAGAAGAATGAAGAGACAGACATATCCTACCTGGTTGAAGCTCTTCTTTGTTTTACAGTTTTGTCTCTTCAGTACTTCGGTCATATTCAGCAGCAGGCACTCCATCTTAGGGTCTGGAGAGAGAGAGAGAGAGAGCATTCCAAGCATTACCTGCTTTATACAGTACTCACAACAACCATCATCAGTAGAGTCTGCTTTAGACCGTACTCACAACAACCATCATCAGTAGAGTCTGCTTTAGACCGTACTCACAACAACCATCATCAGTAGAGTCTGCTTTAGACCGTACTCACAACAACCATCATCAGTAGAGTCTGCTTTAGACCGTACTCACAACAACCATCATCAGTAGAGTCTGCTTTAGACCGTACTCACAACAACCATCATCAGTAGAGTCTGCTTTAGACCGTACTCACAACAACCATCATCAGTAGAGTCTGCTTTAGACCGTACTCACAACAACCATCATCAGTAGAGTCTGCTTTAGACCGTACTCACAACAACCATCATCAGTAGAGTCTGCTTTAGACCGTACTCACAACAACCATCATCAGTAGAGTCTGCTTTAGACCGTACTCACAACAACCATCATCAGTAGAGTCTGCTTTAGACAATACTCACAACAAACATCATCAGTAGAGTCTGCTTTAGACCGTACTCACAACAACCATCATCAGTAGAGTCTGCTTTAGACCGTACTCACAACAACCATCATCAGTAGAGTCTGCTTTAGACCGTACTCACAACAACCATCATCAGTAGAGTCTGCTTTAGACCGTACTCACAACAACCATCATCAGTAGAGTCTGCTTTAGACCGTACTCACAACAACCATCATCAGTAGAGTCTGCTTTAGACCGTACTCACAACAACCATCATCAGTAGAGTCTGCTTTAGACAATACTCACAACAACCATTATCAGTAGAGTTTGGTTGAACAACATTTGTTATTCAGTCAGCACATCATAAATTATAATGCAGATCGATGATAATAATAATTATAATAATAATAATAATAATAATAATTAAAGCTGCGAGCAGCGTTGAACGGGTCTGAGTTCTGGCGGCCGCTTTTCAGGAAAACTCGCGATTTTCATATTAAATCGCGTTTTTCCCATTCCGAATTCTAAATGGCCGACTTCCTGTCGGTAATTTGATACTCGTCCGAGAGCGTTTTTTGTTTGTCTCCGCACCCTAGATATGCGTAGCGATTTTCGTCCGTTTACGTGAAAGTTAAAGTTTTTGAGGAGTTAACGTTAAAACCGGAAGCGGGCGTTGCCATGGTAACGCCACATTAAGTAACATCGGATTTGATGTAGAGCTGTTCGGGGCGTCGGTGTTAACCATCGTGTGAAGTTTGGTGGCGTTCCGAGCGTGTCAGTTTGAGTTATGACATCATCGTGTTCCGTGGCGAGGGATGGCGTAGCACGGAGCGAAGGCTAAATTCGGCGGCGAATCGAGACGCGAACCGAGAAATTTGGAGTCTTGGGGAGAAAGCCTTAGGAGGAGTTGGTTAAAGTTTGGAGGACGAAAACCGAAAAAAACGGCGTTGTTTTTTCCGACGCTTTTTTCCGATGCCGAATTCAAAATGGCCGACTTCCTGTACGTAATTTTATATCCCTCCGATAGCGTTTTTTGTTTGTCTCCGCACCCTAGATATGCGTAGCGAGTTTCGTCCGTTTACGTGAAAGTTAAAGTGTTGGGGAGTTAACGTTAACGTTTTGTTCCGACGCCGAATTCAAAATGGCCGACTTCCTGTACGTAATTTTATATCCCTCCGATAGTGTTTTTTGTTTGTCTCCGCACCCTAGATATGCGTAGCGAGTTTCGTCCGTTTACGTGAAAGTTAACGTTTTTGAGGAGTTAACGTTAAAACCGGAAGTTGGCGTTGCCATGGTAACGCCACATTAAGTAACATCGGATTTGATGTAGAGCTGTTCAGGGCGTCAGTGTTAACCATCGTGTGAAGTTCGGTGGCGTTCTGAGCCTGTCAGTTTGAGTTATGACATCATCGTCTTCCGTGGCGAGGGATGGCCTGGCATTAGAGCGAACGCGAAATTCGGAAGCAACTCACGGCTACGCCGTGCGAAACTAAAAAATTCTGTGGATAACTTAAGGTCTCCCATGTCTCGAGACACTACCCGACAAATTTGGAGGCTGTCGGATAAAGTCCCTAGGAGGAGTTCGTTAAAGTGCGGAGGGTGAAAAACGCGATAAATCGCCCGACTTCCTGTACGTAATTGTATTTCGCTACATGGACGTTTTTTGTTTGTCTCCGCACCCTACATATGCGTACCGAGTTTCGTTCGTTTACGTGAAAGTTAAAGTGTTGCGGACTTAACGTTAAAAACGGAAGTGGGCGTGGCCTACGCACTTTTTGACGCAAAGTTCCGAAAGCTATAAAAATTTCTAAGTTGCGACACTTCTGGGGCGCGTGCAAAATTTGGTGAGTTTTCACATATGTTGCGGGGGTCAAAAGTGCGTGCGAATGTGCGCCCATGTGACTAGTTTTCGCGTGGGCTACAAACTGTCATGATTTCGGCCTGTTTTGCACGGGCTTTGCATGGTTATCGCTCGCTTTGCGAGCGATCTCTCCCGACCGGTTTCAATAGGGTCTTCGACGTCTTCGTCTCAGACCCTAATAATCATGAAATCCTTAATTCATTAATAAGTGCTATACGTCTGAAGTAATGTGATGTGTAGCCACTGGTAAGCTTCTGTTCAGCTCTGTGCTGGTTCATACCTAGTTCCTCTGGGTTTTTGCAGGCTTTGGTCAGGGTCAATGAAGTACACACTTTGGTCTCTCTTTTCCACTGACTCCGCCCACTTACCACCACCTGAGTGTCAACATAAAGATCAGGAGGTCAGTTGGGTACCTTGGTAACACACACATAAAAAATTCACACTGGCATTGACAGCAGCCGGTGGACTAGTGTCATTAGGGTTCAGATATCAATGAAAGGCCTGTGGTTTTGGTCCCATGATGGTGCATCATATGGACTTTGCATGAGCCCTCTATATTTGAAGGGCTACAATGCAACGGTTCCTTGCCGTTCACATGCACAAGGAGTTCATTGGGGAACATGACAGACGGTGGAACTTCAAATCTGAAACGTGCCCTAGCATCTGTTTGTCTGATACAATGTGAACCCTTAGCGAGGCAGCTCATGGCTGTTCTCAGTACTTCATGGTCTCTAATGATTCAGACCACTGCTGACTGGACATCAAAGAGGTTCCCAGATGTCAGGGGACAAAGCACAAACAGAAGCATGTGATTTATATATTTATATAAATATATATAAACACAAATGCGTGCCTCTTTGTTTTTTGTTTAAACTAACACTAACACATGCTAGCACGCATGTGACACCGCTTCTTTTAACGCTCTTCCCTTCCCTGTTGAGCAAAGGCCTCGTTTGTCAATGATGTTAGAATACTCAGGTGCCACTGTGGCTCGCTACCGCCCCTCAGCCGTTAGGGTAGAGCCGGAGGCCGTAGACAAGCCGTAGCGCTTAAAAAGGCCCACTTACCTTGTTGTAAAGCACCTCCAACCTGAGAGGGACTGCTTCCCTGTCTCCATCGATGCCAAACCTTTTTTTTGCGGAACCTTCCGGAAGAGAGAAAGAGAACTCATTCAAGACAACTATTCCAAAATAGCCATTGAAATAAACTTAGAACACAAATAAAGACCAAAAAATACCCATTTCATTGAATATGTACATAAGTGTGAGTTTGTTAGGAGTATGTATGTTTTGAGTGTGTGTCCGTGTACGTGTGCGTGTGTGTGCGTGTGTGTGTGTTTCAGACCTACCCATGGCCTTGACAGCTCGGGTTCCTGCAGTGTGTCCCAGCTCCAGTGAGTGGATGAAGACCTCTGTCCTCCTTTCACCTCCTGCTAACGTGAGCTACCACACCAGAGACACCGGCTAACATAAGCTACAACACCAGAGACACCAGCAAACAACAAAGTGTGTGTGTGTGTGTGTGTGTGTGTGTGTGTGTGTGTGTGTGTGTGTGTGTGTGTGTGAGAGTGTGTGTGTGTGTGTGTGTGTGTGTGTGTGTGTGTGTGTGTGTGTGTGTGTGTGTGTGTGTGTGTGTGTGTGTGTGTGTGTGTGTGTGTGTGTGTGTGTGTGTGTGTGTGTGTGTATGTGTGTGTGTGTGTGTGTGTGTGTGCGTTTGTGTGTGCTTGTGCGCGTCTAACCTCGGCCTGATAGAGCTGGATGAGTGCGGACCGTGTCGCATGGCGACAGTAATACAGAACCAGGTCGGCCAGGATAGGTAGCCGGCACTCGTATGAACTGTCACATGACTCTGATTCCATCTTGGAGGTTTGCTGCAGGACAACATCACACAAACATCAACCCTTTATTGTCATGTCACGGTCTCACGCCATAACGAGCGCCATTAAAGTGGTTGGAACAAATATCTATTAAGTCACCTGATAGGAAGAACAACAGAAACCCACACTGAAACAACGTGGGGGATATCGATTTCCTTTGCCAGTTACAGTGTAAATCTTTTGGAAAAGTGAAAAAGCGTACTAGATAAAGCTAAAAATACACTACGAACTTCCTCGTTTGACGGTTTGGTCATTCTGAGACCCAAAATATTTGTGTTTGTTGGACTAATTTTCCCCAATTCATAACAAACTCTTAAAGGGAACTTTACCAGAATCAGAATCAGAATACCTTTATTGTGATTGTACAACTAAATAGTCTGGACACATATTGCATTAGCCCTATATATATAGTAGCAAATTAGAAATGTATATCATACAAATGTGCAGTTTGATGTACCATGTAACTAGGTATGTAGTAGTGATGAAATACAGTATTGTAGTTACACAGAAAGTCCAGTCCAGTTACAGTCCAAGTACAGTCACTGTCAGTGTTCAGTGCGCGTATGGCACTGGGGTAGAAACTGTTCTAAAAACTTAGAACTAAGCCCCCTTATTGTTAGCTGGAGGTGAGTGTGTGTTGTGTTGCTTATGTTACCTGGCAGACCACGTTGGCGGGCAGGTTCAGCAGGCTGAGTGTGTTTCTCTCGTACCAGGGGTCCAGCAGGCCCAGGAGGTGGGCAATGTCATTAGTACTGTCCTCTGTACCCAATGCATGAGGGTCCTGGAAGAGAAACGTCCAGTTATTCACACAGGTGATTAGTTGTGTGATACAATGAGTACATATTCAAATAAGGTGCCAAATATCTACAGATGAAGACAAGGGAGGACATTCTGTGGTGAGCTAACAGATACATGCAAAACAACAATCATTGTATCTGAATAATAAAAAGTGTAATAAAGTGTCGACTTTGCGTTTAACTGTACTTACAGTGGAGGTCACTGCTCCATGGGGACCCCCTGCTTGGACCACAGGACTAGGGGCCATCGGGGACTCTGGCCCGGCCCCCGAGTCCCTCCTCACCGGGACAAAGTAAAACTGCAGGCGGAAGAGCCTGCTGAGATGTGGACAGGCGCTCTCCCTCCTCCTCAGGCTGCTGTAGGCCCGGGCCACCTTCCCCGCCGTGTGGTCTGCCCCGAACACCACCACCCTCAGCGTGGTGCTCTTGGTTTCCTCGTCGCTGCTCAGGATAGGCCTCCGGTGGAAGCAGACGTGCCGGAGGGCCGGAACCTGGGGCTGTGGTGGAGGTTGCTGCCTGCGGAGATGCACCTGCTGGGGGAGGGAGTGGGAGCGCTGGGAACGCGGCACCAGCAGGTTTTTAGATTCTGGGTTGCCCAAACTCTTGGCTCTGTTGAGGATGCGGCGGCGTTGGGGCCGGGTGAAGATCCGGCAGTACAGTTGGGTGATGCGGGCGGACGCCTTGCTGCCGGGCTTCGGCGAGGACTTCTCGGAGACG
The DNA here is from genome assembly GCA_027704905.1 of Muraenolepis orangiensis. NCBI lineage: Eukaryota > Metazoa > Chordata > Actinopteri > Gadiformes > Muraenolepididae > Muraenolepis > Muraenolepis orangiensis. The sequence continues at coordinate 5,082,799 of CM051003.1, read as the reverse complement.
GGGGACGAGGACGAAGGGGAGACGCTGTAGGATGAGTCGTCTGCGTCTTCCACGCCACTGTCGGTGCTCGAGGTGACGGAGGAGAGCGAGGGAGTGTAGGACTCGGAGGCCACAGACACGATGGAGAATGTGGAAGAGGCGGAGAGGGACGAGTTGGTGGAGAGGGTGGAGGCACGGTGGTCGGCCGCGCAGCTGTTGGGGAAGCTAGGCAGTTCTTCTTCAAAGTCTATATCCTCTGTGTACTCATCCCCATCCTCTTCATCACCAGAAACACACTCCTCTTCTTCTGTCTGTCCATTCAGGGTCTGAAGGTCTTCGAGGTCATGTTCATTCTCCACCAGCACATTTAACACATCTGGACAAAGTTTTATGAACAATTAGCAGGCCGCAAGCCACTTGCGACTCTAAAATTACAGCAATAAACTAGTTCCAACATTTATTTCAGAACATTTTTGGGTAATTGACAAAATCATAATCTTACCAAAGTTGTCTTTTTCCCAGTGGAACATGTAGCACTTGGCTGCTGGAAGTGGGAGTGTCTGCAGCACCTCTGAAAGAGAGAGAGTGAACAAGAATGAAGGATAAAACATTTGCCAATAGGAACTGTTTGAGGCAGACAGTAACTATTGTTTAATAAAGAGTGACCAGTCGCTACGACCAGAAGACATGGAAGGCGGCATGCACAGGTACGCACATATATACTATATACATATACATACACATTTACTGTATATCTCTTCTGTTTCTGATTTGTTTATTAAATAAGGTGCATCTACTCAATCAACCCAAGACAAGCCCTCCTACCATCAGATTGTCTCACGCTAGATGCTGGGACGTCAAGCTTCTCCCAGAGTGTCTCGAGGCTCTGGATCATGTGACCATAGCCCTCCTGTGGGTCGCTCATGGTGGCTGCTGTCTCCATGACGTCAGTTACCATGGAGAAAATGTCTTCAAGTTCCGGTAAGCTTTTGGCCTGATAAGGAGGTTTGTCAAAAAAGTTGTAGCATTATACATACAGTATATATATATATATATATATATATATATATATATATATATATATATAAATATATACATGCATATGCATATAAATATATGTATATTAATATGTTTAGAAATATATATATTTATAAACATATTAATATATATATATTTATATGCATATATATATGTATATATTTATATGCGTATATATATACTGTATGTATAATGCTACACATTTTTTGAAAAACCTACTTAAATAAGTTTATTTACAAGCCTGTAAATAAATAAATAAATGTATCTTTATAAATCATTTTCATTGAATTTTGGATTTTTTTTTAAATGCATTTAGGGATATATAGGGAGGAGATGTACACCATCTAGTGGTAGAGTTCCAAAGCTGAGCGAGTAACAGGTTGAAATTCTCATTGACCGTTTTCAGAAAAAAATTACAACAGCACTAATTCTTCAACCCTTTACAATTTAAATTGTGTAATGTGTAGAAAAATGTGTAGAAAAACCTTATTATTTTTTTTTACTTCATGGGACCTGAGGCGTGGTCGGTGAAAGGACTTCCTACCTGCAGGGCTTTGTCGATGCTGGCCAGGGGGTACTTGGTGCCAAGGGCCGACTGGTAGGCGTGTTTGATGAGGGTGATGACGGTGTCTCGGTGGGAGTGCTGGTTGTCACTGAGCTGCTGGCCCACAGAGAGGAACTCTGGAGGTACCTCGCCAGGGTTCATTAACAGCACTGTCCTGTAGAGGGAGACACTAGGGTCAAAAGGCTTGCTTTCCTAGAAGGAGATACCTTGTTTGCGTGCGTGTGTGTCTGTGTGTATGTTATGTCAGAGACAGAGATGATGTGACATAGGCAAGGAGCTGCACAAGATGACATTTAAAAACCAAACTGAGAAATATAAGGTTTTATCAGAAGCTGATCTTTATCTACTGAGTGACAACACTCTCTAACACACACACACACACACACACCACACACACACACACACACACACACAAACAAACACACACACGCACACGCACACACACACACACACACTTACAAACACATACACATACACATACACAGTCCTACATTACTAGGAATTTTAGGGTCTGCTGTGATGCTCAGAAAGCAGAAGCAGAACCATGGAAGAGGCTTGCATGCAACACTTGTGTATAGTGTTTGGTTTTTGGTTACTCAGTGTGAGAAGGAAGAACAAAACAGGCTTTTTATATTATATTATACAGTATATCGACTACTTTTTGGAAGCAGTTGACGAATAAACCGTGAACGACCTCAATGACATTTTGGGATATGTGATCTTTGGTTGGCTGACAAGTATTCATATTGGACGTCCATGAGCATGAAAAAGATGGGTGTGGAATTTGTCATCGGTAGACACCGTGTTGACCCAATAATCTGTTATATAACAGTTATAATAATCTGTTATAATAATCACAATATCGGGGGAAAATAATTGTTGTCCTAATGGTGCAGCCCTAGCGACCAGTCCCATGACAACCAGCAGTCAGCCACACAGGCCTACCGATTACGCTTTGTTGTTATGTGCGCCTTGGGCTGCCAAAACCCTGTCTAGCAATCTCCTGTATAGACCATTGTTAGCAAACGTCAAACACACGCAGACGTAGCATCGTGTTCAAATTCAATAACATTCAATTTCACAACGTTATAAAACAGCCGACGAAGAACAATATTGTCCATTGTGAGTGAAAGTAGCGAGTTCACACTATAGTGCTATATAATTAAATCAAAGCATTTATTTTTTTGGCCGGACGGAGATAAGCAATGACAGTGGCCACTTTTAGCTATACCGTAGCCACAGTGGCTATTCTACGCAGGAGTATGAATTAAGCTTAAGAGAGGAGCTGGAGGTGTGATGTTTCAACCTACACAGTCTTGGAGTGGGAGCCAGTGGTATGTAGTCCTTGTTCCTCTCTCACCAGTCTGTGAAATGATATTCCTAGGAAGAATAGAAGACAGAATCGAAACAGCTAAAGAAGTTATTTAAATCCCTAAGATGACTTGGCACCAATACTTCACAACAAGATGTTGGGAAGATTTAAGTCAGCTAGCTAGTTTCCAATTAAACAACGACAAGGCTGTTGGCATAATCTTCATTTGTATTTAGTAAATTGCATTCTCAAATTAATGAACAAATGAAGGACCATGCAAAGTCATACACAGGTCAAGAGGTTTGAAGAGGCTTGGCAAGTCTTTGGATGGACTTTTTTATTCATGACTATCAAACACAAAGGTGTAATTTTGTAGAGCATTTTGTATAAGGAATATTAAATACCTTTTGTCTACTAAATAGCCACTAAATGGCTAAGATTCATTCATTTAATGTATCATTATTTATTCATAAAATTTCACTACCGCCGGCGCTATCTAGTTCTTACACATCTATTTACGTGTAAACATTTCTGCAAATGTCACTTCTGCTTTCTATTTCGTCACTGCCAACATCCCCTTATAAGAAATATTACAATGGAACCAAACGTTAACTTCTCTATTTTGCACAGTTGAAACAATGGTTATTCCGGGCATTGCTGTTGGTACCATAATGGGCATTGAGTAATGTGCCTACGGATGTATCATTTGACTTCTGAATGCATTAACAAGCCTGGCCAGCAGGGGGTGACGATTGCACTAGTTCAACACGTATCCCATTTTTTTAAGATCTGACCTCAAATTAAACGTATTTATATGTGGTTTAAGATGTATCTCAGCATTCCCTTCTTCAATGAGAACCATTAAGCTAGAACATTGTTTGGATCCAACTGCAAAATTTGAGTTAAGCCTTAAGGCCTCTTAATTGATGACCTCCGCTTGCGAGACAAAGCGACAAAGGGAGAGACGAACGACAAACAAGCACGACAGACAAACAGCCAGAAAGGAGAGACAGATATACAGACAGACAGACAGACAGACCGACAGGTATACCTGGAGCTTGGAGCTCTTGCTGCAGTGTACACAGCAGGTTTCGGCACACACTGCTGTAGGGCTCTGGCCAGGTAAGGAAGCAGCGGAACACCTCCACAGCCTCCTCCAGCAGCTCAGCGTCTGGAGGACAGTAGGGGGTCTGCACATACAACAAACACGTGTCAACCTCAAACAACCAGTCAACCGTGGATTTGCGGCTTCAAGCAGTCAAGCTAGTGGGATATGATTAGGGGGGGTGGGGGGGGGGGGTCATTGAATAAAACAACCATAAAACAACTTACGCTATATGGCCAAAAGTCAGTGGACACCTGACCATCACACCTATATGAGCTTGTTGGACATCCCATTCAAAAAACCATGGGCATTAATATGGAGTTGGACCCGCCCCCCCCCCCCCCCCCCCTTTGCGACTAAGACAGCTGCCACTCTACTGAGAAGGCTTTCCTCAATATCTTGGAGTGTGTCTGTTGGAATTTGTGCCCATTCAGCCAAAAGAGCATTTGTGAGGTCGGACACTGATATTGGAGGCCTGACTGATGCTCACTTTTTGCACCTGTTAGCAATGGTGTAGCTGAAACACCTTAGTTCAATAATTAGAAGGGGTGTCCACTGTCTTTTGGCCATATCGTGTATTTCATATGAAAAGTGATTTTGTAGGCTACATAGTGGCGCTGTTGATTTGTCTCGGTTCAAATCTGGATATAAATGTGCAAAACATAAATGTGCAAAACATTCAAAAAATGAAGAATTAGATGTAAATATATAGGTAAAACATCCCATGTTAAAACATCCCATGATTTATTTATAAATAAAGTCTATCTAATCTAATCTAATCTAATCTAAAACACATGTTACAGTGAACATTGGAGATCAGTCACGTTTCCTATTACCTGAAGCAGAGTGGAGGAGAACATGATGGCCAATGGAGCCACCAGCTCATACTGGCACTGATCCTGCACCTTCACACATCCACACAAACACAGCAGAAAGGAGAGCAAAACACAGGGGTGGTCACTAAAGTGTTCTTTTAGCTAATCTAATCAATAGGGATGTAAACAGTGATAAAGATTCGATTCGATTTGAATCTAATCTAATCGTATATACTCTAAAACAGTGATACAGCAAACTGCCTGTCCATGTTGTGTAACCCTGATAAGTGTCCCTTCCCAGGAGGGTACGGTTCAAAAGTATAGCTCAGGAGGTAGAGCAGTCGCCTCACAACCGAAAGGTCGCTGGTTCGATCCCCCGGCTCCTACTAGCAAAAACTGTCGGTGTCCTTGAGCAAGACACCCTAACCCTAACTGCTCCTGACGCGCTGGCTGTCTCCTTGCATGGCTGACTCCGCCGTCGGTGGATGAATGGGTGAATGTGAGGCATGACTTGTAAAGCGCTATATAAAAGCCGGCATTGTTATTATTATTAAAATGAACACCTGCCACCAGCCAATTGTGCTTATAGATGTTGTCAATTAAAAACACTGGTACAATAAAATAAAATCCAGGTTTACAAATTAAAACAATGCTGGCAGGTAAAATAACACAATTCTTGAAGTACATTTTAGACCCTGGTACAAGGACAGTTTTTAATCCACAGACAGAAAGCCTACTGAACTGCTAGGAGGGCTGCCACTATCATAACATTGTCATCCATATTACATTACACTATCATACTTTTGCTGGACTTTCTGGACTCATTACAGCCACTGCACTGTTCTACACTGTACTGTATATACTGTATATACTGTACTCATGATGCTGCTGCTCTACTGGCACATTCAAATGCTTTTTGAACAATTCAACACATGTATATATCATCCATCAGTCACTTAATTGTCATTTTTATTGTTGGTTTTATTTGGTACAGTATTTTATAGTATAGTGTTGTACTAAATTCATACTGCGGGAGGGAATGGGGAGTAAGCATTCCATTGTACTTGCATAGTACAATGTTGCATATAGCAAATACAAATCTTGAATCTTGAATCTTGGTCTGTGAGTGACCTTTGACAGCTGACCTCTAACCTCTTTGGTCTTCCTGATGATTTGCTCGAGAAGGATGAGAAAGTTTTGAGGGTCCCTCTTCACCAGCTCTTCCAAACTCCAGCGATTCATCGAGTGCCCCATTGTGTACGCCGCTGCTGCAATGCACACAGACACACGCACACATACACACATGCACGCACACACACACACACACACACACACATAAACACATGCACACACACACACACACACACACACACACACACACACACACACACACACACACACACACACACACACACACACACACACATGCATATACACACACACCCACACACACACACACACACACACACACAAAAACAACAGAAGAAACACACACACATACTTGATGAATACTTGATGAATACATGATGAATAACTATGAAAGACCTTAAAAGAGGCTTGGAAAAATAGCTTCCACTTATCCGATCAAATTCACATTTTACATATTATAAACACCTTATGATGTGTTTCTTCTCATATGTATTCACTGTACATTACTGTTCTATGGAAGAAAGAGCCTGAAAAGAGAACTGATAATTTTAACCGCTGCTTTCCGATTCTCAGAACAAGGTTTTTTTTCTCGGCAGAAAAAACAGAAACCAAAGCCACTTGATTAAAAAAAAGAAAAGAAACATTTTTAAATAACAGTGAGGTTAAGTGAGTGCACTCTTGTACACTTAGCTGTATGTGTGATTATTTCCTCTCTCAAGAAACAGAATTGAATGTTAACAAACTTTCACTAAGTGGCTAATATTGATTGTCATTTTGGAAAAGAAAGCTCCTGGTTTATCTGAACGTCCACCGTTACTCCTCCAACAGCAGGTTTCTTCTGACAAACACCTGGCTGTATAATGAAAATATAAATGCAGTAGATGTTAGTATGGGTTCGACCCTCATGGGTATGTTGGCAGTTGGCAAACCAACAGCTAGAAAATGCAGTATATTCTACCTGTTGATACAGGTATACTTACCTGTATATATATCTATATATCATACCTACTCTATAAGTTATTTTATACCTGTTTTTATACTTAGTATATCGTTGTTATACTTAGTAGACAGTTTTTATATCATATTTAACCACTGTACATTGTATTTTACTGTACCATACAATTTACTGTAACATTTGCACTCTGGTTAGATGCTGTGCTGTGCAATGACAATACATTTGAATCTAAACTAATCGAATCGAATCTAATATCCACATAACATAATCTCTCTCTCTCTCTCTCTCTCTCTCTCTCTCTCTCTCTCTCTCTCTCTCTCTCTCTCTCTCTCTCTCTCTCTCCTCTCTCTCTCTCTCTCTCTCTCTCTCTCTCTCTCTCTCTCTCTCTCTCTCTCTCTCTCTCTCTCTCTCTCTCTCTCTCTCTCTCTCTCTCTCTCTCTCTCTCTCTCTCTCTCTCTCTCTCTCTCTCTCTCTCTCTCTCTCTCTCTCTCTCTCTCTCTCTCTCTCTCTCTCTCTCTCTCTCTCTCTCTCTCCCTTTGTTGTCCCTTGACGATAGCCACCCTCCTGGCTCTCGGTGTCACAATGACTCACACACACACAGGTCTGTAGCACCACTTCCTCCCAGCACCACGCCTCGCAGCAAACAGCTCACAGGCTCATCTGAAGCTGCGCTTGATGTACTGCGTAGCACAGTGTGTAGCGTTTCCTGACGTAGCCGAAAGTCATTTAGCAGAAGTCTCCAAGAACTGAACCAGTGCTCGGGTAAAAGTACAATAAGTTGGCAAACAATACAACAATAACTGATTTATAAGCAATAAAAAGTGATAAGAGGATGCGCTAGGAGGAAGGATCCTGCTAGTGTTTCTTGAAGAGGTGAGTTTTCAGCCTGCGGCGGAAGATGGGCAGTGACTGCAGTCCTGACATCCATGAGGAGTTCATTACAACACTTTGTGGCCAGGACAGGGAAGAGTGACCATGTAGATTGGCCATTATATGAATGTTTTAAACATTTTAAACATCCTGGAAATGCATGGCTGATTATCGAATTTTGAATATGTTTTGATATTCAAAACATATATATATATATATATATATATATATATATATATATATATATATATATATATATATATATATATATATATATATATATTAGAGGTGGGACGATCGATCGGCTTCCGATCATTATCGGCCGATTTTGAAGAAAAATGCGCAATCGGAGAATGCCGATCTTTCTTTAATGTTGCCGATTTCATAGCCGATCCTGCACGTGAGAAACACGTGAGCTCATCTCTTTACCAGCGAGTAAAACACGTGGGGCCCCGCCTCTTTTCTAAACAGAGTGATACTCGCCCTGCCTCAACATGTCAGCGGTGTCTGCAGTGTGGAGTTTCTTCAAAGTGTGTGATACAGATGTAACATTTGCCATCTGTAATGTGTGCAAAGAGAAAATATCTCGTGGAGGAAGCAAGGTAAAACATTTCAACAAGACAAATTTAATAAGACACCTGAAAACCCATCACCCAGCGCAGCATGGCGAGTTTGTTAAACTGACCGTGGAGAACGAGAACCCCAGGAATGCATGATGGATGAAACTGTTCTATAATACAGGGGTTCCCACCCTTTTTTGTGCCACGGACCGGCAGATACATGAAAAAAAATCTCGCGGACCAGTTGTCAATTTTCGCGGACCGGTTGTCAAAGTGTGTGTCAACACACACCCCTAACAAAACGGCAGGGATCGATTTCAGTATAAACGCGCATGTACGCGCAGCGCCCGTAACACAAACCCCGGCTCGTTCGCGACCGACACGTCACTAGCGCGTAGTCTCTTTAGTAGCGCGTGTAACTGAAAGTCTCTCGTTATGCCGCCGATATATATTTAATCTATATATATAGATTATACCGCTATATAACCTTATGTATATAGATTATACTATATATATCATCTCTATATATAGATTATACCGCCCGCCGTTCACCTATACTCAAATAATTTGAGTCAAATATGATGATAAACACACAGCTGTTTCGCCGCCCGGCAGTAACACCTCCACGGCCCGGTACCGGTCCGCGGCCCGGCGTTTGGGAACCCCTGCTATAATAGACTGCTATAGCAGCGATACACTGTAGACCGCTATAGCTGCAAAAAAAAAAAAAAATCGGTGATCGGTGATCGGTGGGGCAGATATTTCTCATTGTGATCGGTGATCGGTGATCGGCAGTGGCGTTTTCTCCCGGAGGCCAAGGGAAGCCAGGCTTCCCCTGTTTTTTCGGATTGTAGTTATAATTTTAATACATTTTTTAAATTAAAATAAAAAAAAATTATAGATTTTATTTTATTTTAATTAAAAAAATGTAGGAGAGACGGTCCGGCAGCAACACACAGCCTGTGTGTTGCTGCCGTCTCTCCCCCATTCTCATTGAGTATTTTACAAAGAGTGAAACAACAGCGCCCCCTAGATATTATGGTGAAATTGAGGAGGCCAGCCGAATGAGCTTCCCTTGGTGAAAAAAAAATGGAGGGATTGTCCCGGATTGACCAATCAGATGAGGCCCACGTCATGTCCCCCTGCCAACCTGTGATTGGTCAGGGCCCATGCCAAGGGAGGCCAGAGACGGCTGGCATCCCCTCAAGGGAATGGGATCCCTTGATCCCATTGGATCGATTTGAAGGGAATCCCTTGACTCACAAATCCAATCAACATCAGTACGTAGTACTGTAACTGTCATCCTCGCCGTTTGATAGTATTAAGCATTATGGAGGGTGGAGATTTGGCGTACTTAATAAAAAACAACTTTACTAAACTTCCGCTACAGCAGCAACTAAAAATTTAATCTGATGACAGGCCCATGCCCACACTCGAGCTGTGTGTACAGAGGAAAAAGGGAAAAACTGGAAGCGCTGAACTTCAGCGTCTATTTTGCTGGCCATGTCTTCTTTTTGACAAGGATTCGTGCTCCCTGAACAATCCTTGGGCAACTTCAGGATTCATCGACCTTGCCAACCTGTCACGGGCAATTGAGAGGCACGGTAAATCAAAAAATCACATAGATTGTGCTGTGAAATTGAAGCTTTTTTATTCATTACCGAATCTGCACTGCGCATTGAGCGGCTGGTTATGCATTTGGGGGGGGGGGGGGGGGGGATGCTTAAATTAATAAGACGAGAGAGTTTTGGCTGGAGAGTGCATGCGGACCTGTCGGTTAGATAACAGGCGTGTGCAAGTCCTGCATCTGTATGATACAACTGTGTAAAATGATACCGGGCGCTGTAATCACTCATCTGGTTACGTTATTGACCCAAAAAAACTGGCTTCCCCTAAAATTTTCCCCACGCCACGCTACTGGTGATCGGTGGCAAAAAACGTGATCGTCCCATCCCTAATATATATATATATATATGTATGTTTTTAATATGTTTGAATATGTTTCATTTTTTGTTTAATTTCAATCATGCCAACTTAAAGAATTTTGAATTTGACCAGCATGTCTACTGCTCTACAAGAGGAGAGCATTAGACCATGTTTACACCATCAAGGCTGAGACTTACAAAGCCATCCCCCTCCCCCACCTTGGACAGAGTGATCATGTCTCTTTGTTCATGCTGCCTAAGTACACGCCACTCATCAAGCATGTGAAGCCAACCGTTCGGCAGTGTGGCCTGAGGGAGCAGACTCGGAGTTGCCGAACCAGTTTCCACACACAGATTGGAGTCTGTTTGCCTCCCAGTCCACCCTGGACTCCCACACCGACATCGCCTCCTACGCCTCCTCTGTTTTGGATTATATCAACTCCAGCATTGACATTCACCACCCTCAAACAGATCACAACATTTCCTTACCAGAAGCCGAGAGGGGTCCGCCTACTCCTGAAGGCACATAACGCTTCTTCAAGCTGCATCAAGCTGGCCAAGCTCAACCACAACCGATTGAAGACCACTTCAAACTTCAGGGATCTAGGGTTGAAGACCACTTCAACAACTCTGATCCCCGACGCATGTGGCAGGACATCCAGGCCATTACGGACTACAAACCCTCTCACAGCTCCCCCCAAACCCCTGACTCCTCCCTCCCTGACGAGCTCAATAATTGTTATGCCCGCTTCGACTGAGACAACTATGAACTGCCCACCAGGGCTACTGTCCCTGCTGACCACCAACCCCTCACCCTCTCCCCCACAGACATGTGTGTGCCACTGAGCAGAACAAAAACGCATAAAGCTGGTCATGATGGCATCCCCGGTCACGTGCTCAGGAACTGCGCTGAGCAGTGACATTTTCAACATGTCACTAGCTCAGGCAGTTGTTCCAGCATGTTTAAAACCACCTCCATCGTGCCAGTGCAAAAACACTCCTCTGCAGCGAGCCTCAAGGACCTGTTGCACTCTTCACTCTTCTACCCCTTCATCATCATGAAGTGCTTCGAGAGGCTGGTCCTGGCTCACCTCAAATCTGGCCTGTCACCCTCACTAGATAAATACCAATTTGCCTACCGTGAGAACAGGAGCATGGAGGACGCCATTTCCTCAACTCTTTACTCCGCTCTCTCCCACCTGGATGAGAGCAACACCCACGTGAGAATGCTGTTCATAGACTTCAGCTCAGCATTTAACACCATCATCCCCTCCAAACTCATCTTCAAACTTGGTGACCTCATGAAAACCAAGAACCTTGACATCAACCCCTCAGTTTGTAACTGGTTACTAGACTTCCTAACCAACAGACCCCAGTCAGTCAGGTTAGACCATCTCACCTCCTCCACCCTCACCCTAAACACCGGCGTTCCACAAGGCTGTGTGCTGAGCCCTCTCCTCTACTCCCTCTTCACCCACGACTGCACTCCTGTACATACGTACGACATAACGGTGGTGGGCCTCATCAAAAACAACGATGAGGCAGCATACAGGGAGGAGGTCCAGCACCTGGTGGCGTGGTGCGCTGACAACAACCTGGCCCTCAACACCAAGAAGACCAAGGAGCTCATCGTCGAAGACCAGAGCTGGCGCACACACCCCCATCCTCATCAACGGAGCGGAGGTCAAGCGTGTCTCCAGCTTCAAATTCCTGGGGGTCCACATCTCCGAGGACCTCTCTTGGTCCCTCAATACTGCCTCATTGGTAGAGAAGGCTCATCAGCATCTCTTCTTCCTGAGGACACTGAGGAAACCTCAGATTCTGGTGAACTTTTACCGGTGTGCTATTGAAAGCATCCTCACCAACTGCATCACAGTGTGGTATGGCAACTGCACTGTCTCTGACCGGAAAGCGCTGCAGAGGGTGGTGAAAACTGCCCAACGCATCGTTGGACTACCCCTCCCTGCAATAAACACTACCCACCACAAACGGTGTCTGAGGAAGGCACAAAAAATTGTGGATGACCCCTCTCACCCCAACCATGGACTGTTTGCCCTCCTCCCCTCCGGGAGGCGCTATAGAAACCTTTGTTCCAAGTCAAGCAGGCTTAGGAACAGCTTCTTCCCCTCAGCTGTCATCTCCCTGAACTCTGCACCACGAAGACAGCCATTTACATTACATTATATTTCAATAATAGCATACCCCTGATCACTACATTCAATTATCACTTACCTGTATATACATATACCTATTATTATGCTCATATCACATTTATACCTAGACTGTCTTTTAACCTGTACATTTAAACTGTATTTTATATCACCATGCACTTTACTGTAACATTTGCACTCTGGTTAGATGCTAAATTATTTTCTCTGTACTGTACTTGTGCTGTAGTGCAATGACAATAAATGTGAATCTGGAATGTGGTATATGGCAATTGCACTGTTTCCAAGACTACTCACCACAAATATTTATTGGTATATACGTATATTAATATTCAACTGTTGATACAACTGCATATCCCTGCTTACCTGTATATATATATATATATATCTTTAATTATGCGCATATCTTATACATACTCTATAAGTTATTATATACCGTTTTTATACCACTGTAAATTATATATTACCATGCACTTTACTGCAACATTTGCACTCTGGTTAGATGCCAAATTATTTTCGCTGTACTGTACTTGTGCTGGGCAATGACAATACATTTTAATCTAATCTCTAATCTAATTAGCTACTTTAGTTTGTTCCAGTCTACTTTTGGAAATCCTAGTTCTGCTTTTGTTTGGTTGTTTTGGTTTGATGTTTGTTCGCCCTCTTCTTTGATTCTCCCTCTGCCCTGGGAGAAGGGCTAGGTGAGATACCCATGGGTGTACATAACTGCACTTGTTGTCTATGTACACTAGATGAGAAGTGGACGTGTCACCCCTTTGTTGTAGCGGACGGGTAAGGTTCCTGGATAGTTTAGTTAGTCAGCTAGTTCAATTGAGCAGGGGCTAGTGGTTTGTAGTTTAGAGGTGGAGGGATGTGGAGGGTTTTCTTTTGTGGATGTAGCACACTGTTCACCCGGTTCTTCTCCCTCCCTCCTGTAAGCCCCATTTTTTTGTAATTTGTGATTCTAATTTGCGTCTTAAGAAAAATAAATCCTTTTTGTTTGATAAGGTTCCTTGTTCCTTGTTTGCCAGTTGATTATCACTGCCCTAAATGAACATGATCTGAAGGACATGAGCACGGCAGCAGCAGCACGCTACAAAGCGCAGGCCGTACACAACAGAGACACTACTTCTCCTACTTCTATGCTGCTTTTGATTGAGTGCTGTCATTGATTCCGTTGTATCCAAAATAAAACTTTGTTGTGGATGAAAAAAAGGATGAGATGAGACAAATGCAATGTACCAAACGCTCATACAAAAGAGGAAGGCCTTCTTTTTCTTCTTCTCGCCATGGTTGCCATGGTTACCTTCCGTTTACACACAGTCTTATGTTTTTTGCCGTCGCCTTGGAGCTGTGACATATCTAAACCTGGCACCCTGCGCTGCCCCAACAAACAAACACCAACAAGCACGGTGTTGGGCCATGTCACATGGGTGTTGGTCAACGTTCTACAGTCGGGGTTGTTGATTTTTGTTTGCCGTGGCTCTTCTGAGGAGAACCGTATCGTTACACCCCTATGAACAACTGTGTGACTGGGGGCTTTACCGTGGGCGTGTTGCTGGGACACAGCGCTTCTCCTCAGCCCCTCGAGGCAGCGGTCCAGGGCGTGCTGAATCCTGTCCTCGGTGCACGACGTGTGCTGCATGCTCACAGTTCGCCACCCCCTGAGTCGGGAGTGAGAGAAGAGAGAGAGAAGAGAGAGAGATGAGAGAGATGAGGGATCTGAGCGCCAATGTTGACTGAATGTTGAGGCTTTCTTCAGTGGCCCGGAGGACAGCCTCAGCCCACCTTGTGACACTGGTCAAGCACAGTAAACACAAACCGAGTAGAAAGAATCCACAACACACACACACACACAGGCACAGGCACAGGCACAGGCACAGGCACAGGCACAGGCACAGGCACAGGCACAGGCACAGGCACAGGCACAGGCACAGGCACAGGCACAGGCACAGGCACAGGCACAGGCACAGGCACAGGCACAGGCACAGGCACAGGCACAGGCACAGGCACATGGCTAGATATAGTTTGAGGAATAATGTGCTTGGGATACTGTTTTGCTTTTTTGCTGATTGACAGCAGATATGTATGAACATTTTAACATTAACATTATCACTCTAACATTATTTACACATTATTATCATCAGCAGTCACAGGGTTTTAGAGGGGAAAGGTGAGGCTTGGGGACAGAGAGACAGAGAGACAGAGAAAGAAAGAACGACAGAGAGAGAGACAGAGAGAGAAAGAGACCGAGACAAAGACAGAGAGAGAGACAGAGAGAGAGAGACAGAGAGAGAAAGAGAGAGAGAGAGAGAGAGAGAGAGAGAGAGAGAGAGAGAGAGAGAGAGAGAGAGAGAGAGAGAGAGAGAGAGAGAGAGAGAGAGAGAGAGAGAGAGAGAGAGACAGAGAGAGATAGACAAAGAGAGAGACACAGAGATACAGAGAGAGACACAGAGACAGAGAGAGACACAGAGAGAGACAGAGAGAGACAGAGATAGGGAGACAGACATAAAGACAGAGAGAGATGGAGAGAGAGAGAGAGACAGAGAGACATAGACACAGAGACAGAGAGACAGTGGGGAGCAGGTTGAAGGTTAATTTAAGAAAGCGATAAGGTGACATATCTCCCCCTACCCAGGGGAAGTGAGAGACAGGTCTGGCCCCAGGTCAAAGGGGGTTGCCCTCAGTCCCTCAGAGCACCAGCTGTCTTCCTGTATTTCATCTCAACTAAAACAACGTGTGATCATGTGTATGAACAAATCTTGGACTGCACTATCGACATCTTGCTTCATAGTTTCACTGAGGACACACGAGTGAGCATCTTTACGCAAGAACATCCTCAAAGTCAACCGCTTAACCACCGCATAACTTAAAATCCTGATGACAAACTCGCCATGATAAATGTTATTGCGATTTCACAGCAATAACATCTAGCATCAAATCAATAATTTCTGTTGAAATATATTGTCAATCACAGATTCAAATTTGGATACTTGAAGTGGGCTTTTTTGAATATATGATTGTTAAAAGGTTAGGGTTAGTATTATGAGTATGTTTTTATATCGATTGTGTTTTCTTCTACACTTGCAAAAAACACATTGTATGTTTTGTTATGGGGGGGGGGTGGGGAAACAATGAAAACAACCAAAAAAAGAATATGCTGAACATGTTGTGCTGGGAGGGAAGTCCTGCATTGCATAACTACAGGGTTTTATTTTGAGGAAAAGCACAGCAAACATAAACATGAAGGTTCCTTAAAATGGAAAAAGCCTGGCTTGAGCTACAGATAGCGGAGCACAGCAAGAGATAGAGAGATACTGAGAGAGAGAGAGAGAGAGAGAGAGAGAGAGAGAGAGAGAGAGAGAGAGAGAGAGAGAGAGAGAGAGAGAGAGAGAGAGAGAGAGAGAGAGAGAGAGAGAGAGAGAGAGAGAGAGAGAGAGAGAGAGAGAGAGAGAGAGAGATAAAGAGATAGAGAGAGATAGAGAGAGAGAGATAGAGAGATAGAGAGAGAGAGAGACATTTAGCAGATTTACATACATTTCCCAAGAGGGAAAATCCCCTTCTATATAGGTGAAAATTAATTAGTCACTTTCACCCAACCACCTACACCACACACAAAAGGTCACCACACACACACACACACACACACACAGGCAAATCCGTTTGTGTGTAGACACGCATGACATCAACGCTACAAACAAATCCATAATCACAAAGTGCTACGTTCTAAGTGCTTTCAGGACAGATGACAAACTGTTTGTGGATGAGTCATAAGAACGCCGCTTGGGTCGGTGAAAGTAGGTAAAATAAACACTAATAATCACTACAATAAATCATATGGTTATAATAATGGTTTATATGCTAATGAATATATATATACAGCAAACTAATGGTCTGATGCATTTCCACTGCCAGGGCTGTAGTGTTTTAAAATCTGCCTTTGCTTTGTTTGTTGCAATGGAAGAATCTTTGCATGTATGCTCATCAAGTTGTGCTCTGGCGCATTTCACACACACACACACACACACACACACACACACACACACACACACACACACACACACACAATCAAAACCTCCTTATTGTTAATCTAATGGAGGGACTTTTCTCGGGAGAGGAGAGGTCGGGCATGTTCATTGTCTGTACATAAACCTGAGGAAATCCACCGATAAACACACACGCAAATCTACAGATGCATTCACACACCTCTACACACGCACACAATCATGCACCCAAATGAAGACACACACACACACACACACACACACACACACACACACACACACACACACACGTGGACACACACACACACACACACACACACACACACACACACACACACAGGGAATTGATAGACGGGAAACTGCGGCAAGCCAAAAGTCAAGAGGATGGAATGGAGTTTAATGATCCTAGGCCACATCAGGCTAACGGCTCCCATGCTGCCAAGATTCACGGAACAACTGAATGGATGTAAAACACACAGCTCCCTCGCCTCCTGTCCCAGCATAACCCTGACCTGCAATGTGGAGTGGTCGTAGACTCGCTTTCTGCGTGTGAGGGCCCTGTTGATGGGTGGGACCCCTTGTGCACCTTGTACAGTGTACCAGGTCAGGGAGAGAGACACACACAGTGAAGTAAGAGAGAGACAGAGTCAGAGAGAGGTAGATAGTTAGAGAGTGAGAGAGAGAGATAAGTAGAGAGAGTGAGAGAGAGAGCTAGAGCGAGAGAGAGAGAGAGAGAGAGAGAGAGAGAGAGAGAGAGAGAGAGAGAGAGAGAGAGAGAGAGAGAGAGAGAGAGAGAGAGAGAGAGAGAGAGAGAGACATACATGCTAGTTTTGTGGAAACATGATTCCAGCACCCCAGCTAATACAATGAGCTAACAGATTTGCTAACAAATTTGCTTACAGATTCACTAATACATTTGCTTACCCATCAGCTCAGAGAGTGATCTGGCCTTGCAGTTGTTTACATGGAGTCATGAAGCCATGTTGTCACACATCTGACTGTGTGAGCTTTGGTAAGAGGGTGTAACCAGCACCATCCCTGAGGGTCAACCAGGTCACAGTTCCACTTTTTTCTTTTGCAACAGACGAGGCTGAAGCTGTGGCTGGTTGAGCGCTGTCTGTGGTGGAGAGACAGGAGGGGGCCCGGTCAGGGGCGTTTCTAGGGTTTCTGGGGGCCCTAGGCAAAAAGGGGGGGGGGCCTTCGAAATTAAAGACTGTTTATTACAGAGCCTCGAAATGACAGAGCGGCAATTGAACATGGGGGGGCGGGGGGGGTGATCGTTATGGAGAAGTCCAAAGATCATGAACATCATTAAGCGTGCAGGGGGGGAAATATAATCTGTCGTCCTCGGGGGCCCCCTTCCAGAGCTCACTGTTGTGACGCCCCTGGGCACGGTCCACCTCGTGGACCTGTTCTAGAGAGTTCTCACAGCGGGGCAAAAACACAGGTGTAGCCCCTGACATTAAGGTCCACTTCCTTTTTCGTCACAGAATAGATAGCAGGTATTACAGATATCCATCTGCTTTCAGTGAATCTCAACTTTCTTAAAATGAGGATTCAAGTTTTTATTTGCCATTTGCCACAAGAACAATGGAATGCTTACTCTCCATTCACTCCTGCAGTATGAATTTCCTACAACAATACTATGCTAAACTATATAATACTATACTGAACAATACAATATACTACCTATGATATGCTATACTTTATACTATAACCAACACAATATACCATACTGTACTATACTATACAACACTATACTATAACAATACTGTACACAATTAATTAAATTGACGGGATTGGATTATATATACATATATTTAAAAAGCATATACATCTGAAAATGTGTGGATCTTTGCACTTTGTGCAGTGAGGCAAAATACAAGAACTATCCAACTATCAATCCAGATTACAACATTTTATTCGCGATGTAAAGAATTGGTGACACTGCAGCCTATGTAATCATAGGCTGTTTACTGATGTTTGTTACTTGTTACAGTGAGTTGATTCAAGTCATAGAGACCTTTAGTTACAGCTACATAAGCTACATTTAGCTACATAAAAAACTACATACGTCTATGATCCACGATTATGTACAACATGACCGGTCATTTGACTATAATAATAGTGATCATTTCCATCGAAAATGGTGAACAATGGTAAACAAAAAAGTGTGTAATCTGGATAATTACAACAACAAAAAACCGGACATAATAAATGCATTGATAACATAAATAGTGAATAGACAGAGATAGACAGGGGACCTGTTTCCAAAAGGAATGCATTATGGGCAGAAAACAGGAGCACAGTGCTGTCGGTCAAGGAATCATTTTTATAATAAAATGTTCAATGTTGCCATAGGTTCTTGCAGTATGTGTGTCACTGTTACTGTGCCGTTGTTGCAGTATGCTCTCTTACTGTTGCAGCAAGTGTGTCAAAGTTATCATACTGCCGATGCAGTATGCATCTTATGTTATCTTCTGCTAACATCTGCTAAAATGCTCTATTGAAGATCTATGTCACTTGTAAATTTGGGTCGCAAGTTCGCAACATACCTAGCATTACTGTAAATAGTTTGTCATTTGTACAAGAAAGTACTAGTTTGAAGCTAGTGGTTTGTCCTCCAAATGCTAACCTTGCGATGCCAAGAGTACAAAAGTTACCGCCAAAGAATGACGTCCATGGTCCTGGACCGTTATACAATATGTTGACATGATGTCAGCTAGAAGCCTGGCGATAGAATCCCGTTGTCCAGGAGCAGCATGTTGGTGACCGTCCCAGAGGCAGAACCAAAGTACCTGGAGGATAACCCCGCTCACCAGGAGAACAGAGGAGAACCCCTCTCTCTCTCTCTCTCTCTCTCTCTCTCTCTCTCTCTCTCTCTCTCTCTCTCTCTCTCTCTCTCTCTCTCTCTCTCTCTCTCTCTCTCTCTCTCTCTCTCTCTCTCTCTCTCTCTCTCTCTCTCTCTCTCTCTCTCTCTCTCTCTCTCTCTCTCTCTCTCTCTCTCTCTCTCTCTCTCTCTCTCTTCCAGCTGATCCCATTACCAACGGCTTCCTAAGAGGAAGCTGGCTTCCCTGAGGAAACAGGTGCTTTCCTATTGTTGATCTGTGATCACCATACAATAAAGACACACACACACACACACACACACACACCAGCTGTGTGTGTGTGTGTGTGTGTGTGTGTGTGTGTGTGTGTGTGTGTGTGTGTGTGTGTGTGTGTGTGTGTGTGTGTGTGTGTGTGTGTGTGTGTGTGTGTGTGTGTGTGTGTGTGTGTGTGTGTGTGTGTGTGTGTGTGTGTGTGTGTGTGTGTGTGTGTGTGTGTGTGTGTGTGTGTGTGTGTGTGTGTGTGTTTGTCTGTGTCCCAGAGGGATTTATTTAAATGTGATATTCCCATCCCGTCTTTAAGTACTGCCCCCTATTCACCAGACAGACTGGATGTGGCTCTTGTGACTTTAGGAAATAACAGCCTTCTTCTCCAGGGTTCCCACGGCAACAGAATGCCTCCTCTTCAATCAGAGAACCTTTGCAATTCAGGCCTAACAGGTGGTGAATGGACAAGAAGAGAGACTGCGAGGACTATATAAGCACCCAACATGAATCAACTGACTTTCAGTGGACTTGTTTCATATCTCTCCAGGGTGACTCATATCTTCCACATTGCCTTTGATGAGGAAGCCTCAAAATGTCTTCACAGTTGACCAGGGAAACTCCAGGGTGCAGTTGATGAAAACAACAGTTATTATGTCTCTGTTTTCACAGCCATGAGTGTATTAAAAAGGTCTACACACACCTATCTACAGAAATATCATGAGACTGGGAGCTTTGTGGTTCAAACGTTTTACCAAACTGGTATATAACTGGTATTTAAGTCTCTAAGGCTGTGTCCGAAATCACTCCCTACTCCCTACTCCATACATACAAGTTTAATGTTGGGCACTATATAGTAAGCTAGTTCATTGTAGGGTACTATATAGTAAGCTAGTTCATTGTAGGGCACTATATAGTAAGCTAGTTCATTGTAGGGCACTATATAGTAAGCTAGTAAGCTAGTTAAAAAACACTTTCGGACACTACTCGAGTCGCTATATGCTGTCGCAAAATTAAACATGCCAGATCTACGTAGGCTAGGGCTGATGGACCAAAAAATACTACCGGAATGATAAGATAATAATAATAATACTTACCAATAAATACTGCCATGCATTTCTTCACTTTTCACTAGCGTACAAGAGCCTTTCAAAGTAGATTGTCTAAGTAGATTGTTCGTTAGATATTGTTCTATTGTTTGGCAACTTATTGTCCTTTAACCTTATTGTACTTTTACCTGAACTGATTGTACTTTTACCTGAGCACTGGCTGAGTTCTTGGAGACTTGAAAATGAAATGCACTTTTGACTTCTTGTGGCAAGTTGTTCTCTTACCTACCTTTGTTGAACGCACTATTTTAAGTCACTTTGGATAAAAGCGTCTGCTAAATGACTGTAATGTATTGTAATGTAATGTAATAATTAATAACAATTGTTAATTAACATTCGGAAAGCACAAAAAAATGGCAAACACACTATGTTCAGGCATGGTCATTATAATCTCTGATTCATTCTTTAAGCCTACCCTTTGTCCTTTACCACTAACTACCATTCAATAGACTCATAGGGCAAACACAGGTGTACCATGAATCCTCCGTGAAAATAGTCTATTAGGTATCTTTAAAGTGCAAGGGTCCAATGTAATTGTTGACAAAAAAATGTTAGAAAACAGAACTTAAATCCTACAATTTTGTAATCTCTCCAAAACCAGCAAGCAGGCTGTTTGCTATGGATGTGTGTTAAATAGTTACAACCCATTTGACACATGATAGACACCATAATGCAAATAGCTTGCTTCATAACACTAACACTGCATATAACTATAATAAATATATAATTATATAATATAAATAAATATATAATAAAGTATTTGTTTCACTTCTCAACAGGCTTAACATAAACATATATTGTTTGTTTCTTCTCATGTGCACTCGCTCAGATGGTGTATAGTAAACATTTAGAATAGTTGTATCTTATACATGTATAATAGTTGTGTATTATACATGTAGAGTTGTTGTATATTAGTATTATGAATGCATAGCATGGCAAGGAAGACAGTTAATAGCTTCACAAAGTTATTGAGCGTCATTGTGAACCAGGTGTGTCTTGGGGATGCGCGTAGACAATTCCACAACAAAACACGTGTTGTGTGTTGTATATTAGAACCCTAACCAAAGAGTAAAACAAATCTTAACTAGACTAACACAACACAAGAAACAGGGTATACGTCACTCCTCTTAAAAGCCCCATATCTCTACATCAACCCAATAACCCAATAACCCTTCACACACATTATGTGAATTATGAAACTGTCAATAGTCCTTCAATATGTATACATATGTGTGTGTGTGTGTGTGTGTGTGTGTGTGTGTGTGTGTGTGTGTGTGTGTGTGTGTGTGTGTGTGTGTGTGTGTGTGTGTGTGTGTGTGTGTGTGTGTGTGTGTGTGTGTGTGTATGTGTGTGTGTGTGTGTGTGTGTGTGTGTGTGTGTGTGTGTGTGTGTGTGTGTGTCGGTGTCGGTGTCGGTGTGTGTCAGTGTGTGTGTGTGTGTGTGTGTGTGTGTGTGTGTGTGTGTGTGTGTGTGTGTGTGTGTGTGTGTGTGTGTGTGTGTGTGTGTGTGTGTGTGTGTGGCGGTGTCGGTGTCGGTGTGTGTGTCTGTGTGTGTATGTATGAGTGTGTGTGTGTGCGTCTTGTGGAGGACAACATGCAGACAAGCGTGAGTGTTTCAGAACCCACTGGGTGTGGTTAACAGAGAGATGAGGATGAGGATGACAGCTGTAAAACAGGAAACACTTTTGTGAATGACAGACTGAGTGTGTGTGTGTGTTTGTGGGTGTCAAACAATATCAGTTTTTTTTTTTTTTTTTTTTCTTAAAATTACAAATAACTACTAATTATAAGAGAAATTTGCACACTAGTGGCCTTCCATGGCCAGTTAGCACCGAAGCCTCTGCAGTTTTGTTTTTTTACGGAGGGTTGCAAGCAGCAACTATGTCTTCAAGCCAGGTCATAGTAAAATATGTTAGATTTGTTACAATATTAGTTTATATTACCTCTGTCACCTCTCTCATAGTATTTTTATTATTAGCCATTGGTCAACACAGACCAAACTGAGTGAGAGACTCCTTGGGTCGATCAACTTGTGTCTGTTTAGATTAGACAGAAATAAAATGCTTCTGTTTTTCTCTTACACACACACACACACACACACACACACACACACACACACACACACACACACACACACACACACACACACACACACACACACACACACACACACACACACACACACCATGAATGAACGGCTAATTATTTCATCACAATCTCTGATGAATTGATTGCTGATAGGTGATTCAGACAATTTTGTAATAGGATGTTCTTCTTCACACATTTGGTGACACATCCTAGAAGTTGGTGTGTCACAAATTCATTGCTTCATAGAGTTTATGCCATTTGACTTTGTACGCATGAAGATTTATGTTTCATTCTTATAGGCATAATGAAGAGGAAATTAACCTTTTACCTTGACAGTAAATTCACAGCAAATAGCTAGGTATTTTGTGGTTGTGACACATGACCAACATGTGTACAGGTATAACAATGTAACTACCATATAAAACACAGAAGGACCTAATCACCCGTATCTTCATTCACTTCCTGTCACTTCCATTTGGTTATTAAACTACCAAGTAATTGCTTTATCACCATCATCATCATCATCATCATCCACACCACTGCCATCCATTCTATTATTGGGTCGTGTCAGACATGCTTGTGTCGCTAGTGAATTACAGTGACAACAGATAGAAGGAACCAAGGGACATGTAGGTCATGTTTAAGGTTGCTTACAGGTATGACATTGGGACTAAACCCATAACCACCATATCATCAGCATCATCATCATCATCATCTCTTCAGTTCATCAAATAGCATCTTACGACACAGCATCTTATATTTGTCTATAACAACCGTACATCTGCACTGTTTCCACTGCAGACCAACACATACAGTGTTCACACGGACTAGGTCAACCAGAGGGGAGACCAGAACTCATTGCAGTTATTCCACCACAGTTTCTCCATCATTCTGACACCTACCACCATCTACCGGAATAGCACAAAACCCCCACGTATCCACTTGTCTCATGGATTGACCAGTTAGATTTAGTTATTTATGGCTCACTGGACCGAGCTTAATGTAGTTAGTAATGCTAATTCACTACATTAAGTTAATTTAGTAGGCTGTTGCTATGGACCCCATCAACCCCAAATCTGTCACAATTCACTCCGTGAAAGGTCAGCGCAGGCAGCCAATTCCTCCGTTCAAATACACACACACACACACACACACACACACACACACACACACACACACACACACACACACACACACACACACACACACACACACACACACACACACACACACACACACACACACACACACACACACACGCACACACACCATGCTGACGCGTGTGTTCCACTTACCTGCAGTTTATCGGCCAGATCCCATAGACTCCGGGTTCAGGTCAGAGAGGTTCTCAGTCACCAGATGACGGCTGCAGCTCGAGTGCCACTGTGGCTTAGTTCCTCACCCCGGGAGACTGAGTGCAGTCACAACCACATCCTGGGCACAGCGGAGCAGTGCTACAAAACAGGGGCAGACTCAGCAGTACTCATTTACATGTGATGCGTTCTGCGCCTTACTCACACACACACACACACTGACACACACTGGCACGCACGCACGCACGCACGCACGCACGCACGCACGCACGCACGCACGCACGCACGCACGCACGCACGCACGCACGCACGCACGCACGCACGCACGCACGCACGCAAAGAGCAAACAGGAAGTGAGTGAAATAGGTGCATGCGAGTACAATAAGGAAGGTAGCGTGTGTGTGTGTGTGGGGGGGGGGTGTGTGGTGTGGGTGGGGGGGGTGTGGTGTGGGTGGGGGGTTGAAGGGATGTTGGCTTAAGAAGGAAGTCATATGTCAGTTTGTTTTCATTCTGTTTCAGGTGTGCTTCATTGTTTTACCATGTTAGGACTTTGTGTGTTATTGTCTTAAACTGTACCACCATTTGTGATACTAGACTGTGTGTGTGGTTGCAACAACAATACAAATGGGAATTCAAGGCTACATCTGTATTCCTGAATTCATAAATGTGAGTGTAGATATATAGAATGTACAGAGCAAACAACCAACTAACAAGCAACTAACATGCAACTAACAAGCAACTAACTTTTAGAAAACCAGCCTAAACCTGCAAGGGCAAATGATCATCTAATGATACTGTGCTAACCAACTCCCTAACCTCTCTGCAAAAACACACTTTTCATAAGTTCATATTAAGGCCTTAAAGATATTGTCATAAGTATAGCTGTGTACTGTGTTGTACATCTCAAGAAACTATATCGATGTATTTTTTATAGTTTCTCATACTCTAATGAGAACTGAAAATAGCTGAGACAAATGCTTATGTGTGTGTGCTGGTGACTGAGTTTTTTTCTTTGTATATCAATTATACTTGATGAAGTGTAAAGACATGTCTGCTAGTTGGCTCTACATTAGGCCTGTAATCTACGCATAAAGCATGTTTACAATTTAGATACAAAATAAA
Source organism: Muraenolepis orangiensis (assembly GCA_027704905.1). Lineage (NCBI taxonomy): Eukaryota > Metazoa > Chordata > Actinopteri > Gadiformes > Muraenolepididae > Muraenolepis > Muraenolepis orangiensis. The sequence continues at coordinate 5,057,634 of CM051003.1, read as the reverse complement.
TTAAAGCTCCAATAGGTATTCACCCAACGCATCGCCAAACACATGCACTGCCAACCAAACGTGGGTGATCGTTTGACTGAAATAGCGAATTTAAGCACACCCTATAGGCAGAGTGGTACCAAACTGTTTGGATATGTTTCTACTACTAGGGTACATACATGTGAGAAATTTGAAAACTTTCCTCAAATCACAGCCTAAATTTTTTTTGAGCAATCTACACCACATTTGCTATACTTGTCCTCTGTCTGCCCACCGAGATATGAGGCCCTGGTACTATCTCAAGCGGAGTTATAATTTATACAAAAATGCATTCTTAAATATTTTAACTATCTTTATAGGATTTTTGATCAGAATGTACTCAAGTGTATCTGTACTAAAGGGTTTTCAATTTAGTTCAGTGGTTCTTGAAGTTGTACAGATATAGGCACTGTACAGAAAAAAAAAAAATGCATATGTACACTATGGGTCCAAGAGGCAAACATGTTCAGCATGTGGAAAAATGCATATTTACCAAGTTTCAGAAATATTTGTCAATCAGAGGGATGGGGCTAAGCATTTTACTCTGACATGTCTGACACAACACTTTTTGGAGACCTGCTTACTGTGAATAAGATAAGCTATTTGCGTCAGTAATATAAAATATCCTGGAATATCCTGTACAAAAACAAAAGGTATCCACAGACACTCGGTGAATACCTTATAACATGTATGTAGCTGATGCCTTACTCCAACATGGACGTATAGGTTATGGTTAACATCTTTGGTTAAAACATGCATGCCCATGCCTCATAGGACGATGACTTCCTCTGAAGCTACTTTACCTGTCATTTGCATTCGACACAATATGAATTCCCCTTCGTTTGAATTTCGAAAATATGGAAATACAGTTAGCATCTGCCAAATAATTGACAACATGCAAAATGTATGAAGGGAGACAAGGCAGGTTTGTTTTTCGTAGGCTGACACACTGCTGCTGGTAAAACATAAAAATCGAAAATATGAATATAATTTTGCTCATGATTGGGCCTGAGGGCTATGGATATGTCATCCACAAACCTGGTCTTGAACAACACGTTGTTGTCGGCGAACATGCTGTCCTTCAGGGACACTACCACATGGTGAGGAAAGGGGTTTTAAGACTTGACACTAACCACGGCACACATTAAAGCCATTCAAAAGTTTCAGTGTTCACTAAAATCATGTGTATATAATTGTTTTAGTTTGTTGGCTGGCACCATCAATTACTTATTACATTATTTTATATATTTAGTTTATATATAGCAACATGATTAAGCTCAGATTCAAGGTCATCTGCCATGGGACTTTAGATGTTAAGATGGCTTTAGATGCTAAGATGCTAGACTGAGTTGGTGTCTAAATTGGTGGTCGGTCTATATTGATGATCGTTAACTGCATAAATAAAAAAACCTGATTGGTGAATTGGGGTGTGTGTGTGTGTGTGTGGTGGGGGGGGGGGGGGGGTCCTTGTTAGAGGACCCCTCCAACAATTATAATAACAGACTGATAGCAGAGCTGTTTTTTTAAACCCATTTCACTGCAGTATATAAGGGTAAGCATGTAATCATAATTGTAGAACATCAAGAACTCTAAACTTGTTTGGGAAAACACATATCAGCTACTTAAACCAAAGTGACTTGGAAGAATGCTTGGGATGAGAATACTTGAATATATTAGTGGCAGAAAATGACATGGTGAGCACATGAAATCTATGGGGTGAGCGTTATCATCACGCAAGGATCTACGTTGTGTCACTCATTAATTCCGTGTTCCAGACAACTCTTGAATTGTATATTTGAGACTTCAAACTTTTGAGTTACAAACTCAAAAGTGTTCCAGGTGCATGACACCAAACGAAAATAGAATAGCATGGCTGGCCGTGACAAGGTGGTGTTTCTTTGGCTTGTGATTAATTATTTGGCTTGTCTTATTTTATACACAGATAAATATACTTTAAACAAAAAATGCTTCTCCCTCAAATTCTCACTCAATTTAATTTCAGTTTGGTTTGTTTGGTAGCACTAGTTTCTGTGCATATAACTTATAGAATGGGCTTAATAGCTATTTTTCATCAAAACAATGCTTCTTCCCCCTTCAATCGATTTAAAATCTGCTTGGCTTATCTGCTAAAATGACCCACTAATACACTGTCAAAATTGATAGTGAGGCCTGATTATTTCTGATAAGACAAAGAAGAGACGGTTGTAAGCAGTACAATGTTCCTCTGGGTAGTTACACAAAATGTCCTTATGCTGTTTCAAATGTGTCCATGTTTTACATGTGTTCATATGCCCTCACTAACATCCCCAGCAACTTAACCAACTTTCACCAAGACCACCTTCCTTTCTCCCCTACTATTACAACCACCACTGCTATACGTCATACGTCATTGAAGTACACAGACAACAAAATGCAGTTTCACATCTAAAAAGCTGTATGTACGTATGTCCATACTGTATGTATTGTGGAATATATAATAAGTAAAATGTATGTGTCATGTTTATGGATATATCTGAAGAGACTGTCAATCACACCAGGGAACACACTGATGCTGACACACGCACACGCACACGCACAAACGCACAAACGCACACACACACACACACACACACGCACACACACACACATACACACACACATTAGGCACACAAACACACACACACACACACACACACACACACACACACACACACACACACACTCACACACACACACACACACACACACACACACACACACACACACACACACACACACACACACACACACACACACACACACACACACACACACACACACTGCACACACACATTAGGCACACAAACACACACACATAGCAGGTGCAATATTTTAACTATCTTTAGAGCCTTTGATATCAGAGTGTGGCCAAGAATATCTCTACCAAAGGGCTTTCAATGTGGTTCAATAGTTATTTAGAAGAAGATCTTTGAATTTTTGCCAACATTGAGACTTTACAGAAAACAAATTCCAGACGGAATTCCATTATCGGTCCAAGAGGCAAAAATGTTCAGCATGCCAAATAAGTCCTTTTTTCCCACGTTTCAGCCATTTTCGTCCATAGAGGGGTTGGGGCTGATCATTTGGCTTTGACCGAAAATTACAGCGCCCCCTTTAGGCAAAGTGGTACCAAACTATTTGAAGTCGCACCTTACTAGGGTACGACTTACTACACATACATGTGTGACGAATGTAAACTTTTCTCAAACCACTCTGACCCTTTGGTCAGAGTGGCACACTATGCTTAGGTAGACCGAAATCCTGTGACGTAACGTTTTGAGCTATCTACACCAATTTTGGCATACTTGTGATGAAAAGTCTTCTATCTGTATACCGAGTTGTATAGCCCAGGGACCTTCTGTAGAGGAGTTATAATTGATAGAAATAAAAACGGAAATTAAATGGACCCAGTGACGTCAAATCAACACGGTCCACATCTGTCCTGCTATCAAAACAAAGGAAAAACCCAAAAGCAGTGAGAGTCTGGTTTACCTTATCGATGCTCTTGACCAGCTCATTCCTCTTCTTGGTCTCGTCTTCGAGGTTATTTTTTTTAGGTCCAGGGCATGCTGGGCCTTGGCGTCAACACGTTGGACACAACTTCCTCCACTTCCTTCAGCACACTGCCCACCTCCTGGGGAGAGGCGAGGGAGACACCAGAGTGAGTCTCTGTAGTGGAGCACAGGGACTCTGACATTCATGATCGAGATGCCTAATGCCTGTGTATATCCATTATGGCACTCATTGCACTCCTTACCATCCCTAGATGGTACCTCCACCTTGCTAATGTTGTCCTGCATGACCTTCATACCACCAACATAATATGATGAACAAAAATACTAAAATATTGGCAGTAACAGAAAATAATTGAGACTTTATCTCATTAGTCATTGTGCCTACTCATCTTTAGGCGTCTCCCAAAAGGGTTAACTGGAATAAACATAATTGCATTGCTGAAACAAATAAGGTGAGGGAACATCTTATTGTGTTCACTCTCTACATAACTCATCAACAAGACTTCAAGCATCTGACGTACAGTCTGGATCTCCTTCAGCTTGGCCTCCTTCTTCTTAATGGTCTGGGTGCTGATCTTCTTACACATCCTGGTGCCGGCCGCCTCCTCGATCATGGCCAGGATCTGAACAAGAGAGAGAGTGAAGAGAAGAGCTCTGTGAAATGGCAATGATACACTATGATGATGCACTTTATGTAATACATATAGTTTTGATTTATGTATTTACCTCCAGGTGTTCAACACTTTGGCAGTCCTCCCCTAGAAGAAGAATAAAAAGGCGTTAGAATCAATTAAGTGCCTTTCAGAATACTCAATACAGGAAAGGTTATTTTGATATACAGCAATACAACATGCATTTTTGATTTAGCCTTTAACTATACATATAACTATACAACTACACATACCAAGCATTTAGTGATTATATAAATATTTCAGAACCTTATTAATACAGAGGGAAAAGCCACTGTGTACTCAATACATTTAATACTTATTCATTAGTATTCTATAACTATTCACTTTTACTGCTGATTCCGGCTTTCTTAAGCATAATGTAGTCATGCGTATATTGACCAAAGTATGTACTAAAAAATCGTTAAGAGACATGTTTCTGTGGCATTAAAACACGTGAGCGTAAAACACACATGGGAACCAATCTGTGGTCACACAATACCAAATGGTGATTCTGACCTTCATGAGGAGGAAATTGGTGGATTGTTGATGTTGAGACCAACAGAGCAGAAAAATGTCAAAATGGCCAGTCCCTCAGCACACAAAAATCCACATTTAGTTGCTAGTGAGGCCAAAAGGAGTCTAACTATCATATGTAAATGTAAACCTTTATAAAACCTTGAGTGTCATTTCATTTCTCGTGAATAGGTTTTATTTTTAATATGTGTAAAATCTTCAATTATTCTGGTCCCCATGTTGTCGTCAACCCTGTTACTTTTAATGAACACATTCCTTATGAGAATGACGTATGACTTATGACTCTTCATCTGCCTTTTATGAAGCTCATTGTGTCAGCCCTGTTAACACAAAAGCATACGTGAAAAAGGGTTCTGTTTGAAATTTTAAATGTACATACGTGAGAACATTTAAGCCTCTCACGAATGCATGAGCTATTCTATTGTATATATTATATATATTCTAGCAAGTGTATATCCTTAATGTTGATAACACGCTCTTATCACAGCTACTTAAGCAGGTGACCTGGCAGTACGAAATTGTGTTATTCATCTTGTTAATATGAATACTTGTGAACTGCTCTATTTTGATGTTGGCGTACCTCAGTGTTATGCTATTGTCTGCTTCAACTAATGTACTCCTTGTAAGTCGCTTTGGATAAAAGCGTCTGCCAAATGCCCTAAATGTAAATGTAAATGAGCTTTCATGACCTTTAGCACATGGCTAGTAATGGCTGTCAACCCTGTTACCACAACCCTGTTACCATTGTAGAGGTAACAGGGTTGACCAATGTATATGCTTTTGTATGTACATGAAAACGTGTTTTAGAAATGTGCTTTATAAATCAAATTTATTATTATTATTATTATTATTATTATTATTATTATAAAAAAAAGTTACATGAAAAAGGTGACCCAGAAATGCCAAAGCAGCAGGTACAGCAACCAGAGTTCAGTGTATGATACCAACTCTAAGAGCCAGAAATGTCCCAGGGCCCTTAAGGTTAGAGTTAAAAGGAAAGAGAAGTTAGGGTTTTATCCAACGTGGTTGCAGTATATGGTGTCTTTGAGTATATTGTAAAGTCATATTTAATAGTGGATATATATATGAAATGAGTACAACAATTTGATTAATCCATGCTTCATTGTGTTGCACGCAACGTAGTCAGGGGTGTTTAAGGTCAAAGAGGGAGAGAAAGAGGCTTCAGCTTCACCATAACCGGCAGAAGTTCTCCAACTGGGGTCCACGACCCATAGCCAGGGGTCCGGGAAATGATTTGTAAAATTCAACTAATTCTACAGACAGGGACCATTTGCACCAAATCAAACAAGCACATTGTGTCCATTGATCCTGCCCATGTTAGCTTAGGGCCAATAGAAACTCTGATGTCATTGTAACACATCACGTCAGTCGTGAATCACTCACTTCACTCAGGGAACCGTGTCTGCTGCTGTGTAGCTCGGCTTAATAGCCAACCCGCTAGTTGGCAAGCTAAATTCAGATCAATATTTCAGTCAGTCCGGACAGACCCAAACAAGCTAAATTGAGAAAATATGACGACAATTATGGCGAGTTTGGTTTTATTGTTATTTTTTATTGTTTTTTATTTGGTTTTGGTTTGGTTTAGAACAGCAACAGGAGACCGAAGTGTGTCATGTCTCTTTAGGTGCGAACAAAGCCATATAAACAGCCAAGCTTATGTGACATCTCATTACGAAGCACCCAGAATATAATTATATATAATATAAGAACAAAACTAAAGAATGTTTCCGTCGAAAGAGCAAGGAATACATCCGCCAAAAAAACACGGGCATGGGCTTGATAACTATGATGTGTTCTGTAACGCTTCTGTTTCTTGTAGGTGTAGCCGTCTAGGCTTCAACTTATGGGCTTGTACAGTGCGCACAAAAAATGTCAACAATGTACCAATCAACACGGGCCCCACAAGTCCCATGGCACATGGCGAGCGGCATTCATCCTCCCATGTCTTTCAGCAACGCAGAAGAAAACCAAGAAGAAATGATGATGAAGAATGACGTTTATCGTCCACCCAAATGGTAATATTCAGGACCCAGAGATGCCAAGACGCCCAACGAGGCCCCCCTTGGATGATGAGCACACCGATGAGTGTTTTCATTGCCTGGGCCCCGAACACACGAGCCTGCTGTTCAGAACGCCGGGGGTTGTCTCCCGTGCTGCGCCTTAACCGAAGACAACCTCTACAAGAGGTACCTGTTCTTCTCACCATCGATACCGGTAAACAAAGCCGTTGACATCTTCGCCGCTGAAGCATCCCGGCCCGCGGAAGACGGCATCAACGTTGACCGTGACGAGAGCGACGACGAAGATGCCGACTCTGGCGAAAATTGTCTTCCCGAAAAGTTTGAGAACCCCTGACCTAGGGAAATTGAGGCATTGCCTGAAAAAAAAGCACTCAGTTGAGCGCATTCCTCTGCCACACCAATGGCCCCGTTCACACTTGGCATTAAGAATGTGGTCTGATGAGACCACTTGAGATCCGATCTCACTTCCCTGCTCTATATGCAAATAAACACATACATAATTTCCGCTTGTAACGACCATTTTAATAAATTTATAATCATTCATAAATCACGTAGTTGCGACATGAATCACAAAGTTTGACTTTGACTCTTCAGTTAAAATGATGATGGGGCAGCGTGTCTCCGGAGTCGACCATCCATGATGATCCATTCCACCTCTTCTTCGTAATTACTGCATGAATTGGCACATTTTTGTATAATGACCCATATACTCATGCAATGTTGTTGTTTGTACAGACTTACATGACTGAGGTTTGTTATGCCCAAAAGAAAGCTAAATGCAGGCAAAATATTTGACTTGCCGCTGCTGTTCAGTCCCATGATTGCGTTGAACAGAGGATCAAATCCGTTGCGTAGGATTTGATACCCTTAATTAAATCGACTTAATAAGCATCTCAAATCTGCCTCCAACCGAGCCACATGGCTGTGGGTTGGTGTTTGCAAAAAATTACCCTGCTACTGCTTAAAATTTGGCGGTAAACGTGATGCCTTTTCTGTTTCCGCTTCGCTGGAATGATTATAATAAAAACATTTCTTAGGCTTAGGTATTTATACACATTTATTGAAATTCTCAACCAAAAAAAACATTTCATACTAGCTAATATTTTGATGTTTTCTTACAGGCATCTCTAAAGACAACAAAAAACACATGAGATGCACATATGTGCTCTAATGCCACCTGCTTGTGAATAAGGGCATGTCCGGTCTGGGCAGGTCTTGTGTTTTTTTCCTTGTATATTGCTCAAAAAGTATCCGATAAACCACTGACCATTTTGCCTGAACAAACATTGGTTATTTCTAAGCTTATCCAAACAAATTATTATTATATAAATAATTATTACATTTATGGAATTATCGTAATTTTAACACTGTTTTACAGCAAAAGTACATACATGTACATCATTTACAATACATTCACAGTTGATTTCATATACAAGTAGATTATACATCTGTCATACATTGGCAGTGGTCACGTTATTTGACACATTAAATAGCAATAGAGATAACCATAAGAAGAATGGACAGTTATGTCTCCACAAGACAAATGAATAGCAATAGTCGTATTGATTTGTGCATAATTGGCCTTCATCTCCTTGTAGAGCCCAAGCATGCACTCTCATGAATCCATATCGGAAAGGTGACATCAAAACACTCACTACATCTTTGTTGTGCTCCATGCCAACATACATTTCACATAAGCAATGATATCACACACACTCTAGTACCAACACAGCGACACTGACAACAAACGTAATTGGAGACACCTAGGCTACAGTCCACTCGGGGTTAATCCAGGGGAACAGGACACATGGACAGGCAGACCAAATTGAACGCATAAAAGCAAATCTTTGAGAGAACGACACAGTCCCCTCTATTGAAATAGAAGGAAGTAGGCCTTATGTAATCCCAATCAAAGTTCTGTACATTCAGCGACACTTCAGAGTGTTTGTCGCTGAGGGCAACCAGTGCCCGGACCAGAGTGTACTTGGCAGAGCAGTTGATAGCGGTCACATTGCGGATCTTATCAAAATGCAGTATGAAACATGGATCATCCTGAAGAGAGATCAGAGACAGGGGCCGATCGTTATTTAAAGGCACTGAACAGCACATTGCTCATAAGCACATCATCATCATAAGCACTGAAATAAGACAACAACAAAAAAAAATCCAAATTTAGCTTTTTAATTTCTTACTTAATCAACCAGTTAAATTAGAACTTGCATGTTGGAGTTGCTTTGTAGACAAGCATCACAATACTGCATGATTCATTCAATTGTATCAAATGAATTGTAATTTTATATTGAAATGGTTATATTTTGGTCGTTGATGTAAATATGGTTATTCCCAGATATCGTACTAAATTCAAATTCAAATTCCATGTAAATACACAATATTTGCCATTCTCTACCCATGATACAAATCCTGGTTTATATGTTCTTAATCTTACACAGTGTGTTTACACCTGTGGCTCTAAGTGTGAAATGGAACTGGGCATCTTTTCAGTGACTTACGACATCAGGGTCCCGTCCATCAATGAGACTGAGGTCCTCGAGCAACCAGACCTCTGTCTTCTTGTAGCTATCCTGGAAGGTTGACCGCTTAGTTTGGGGCCTCATTGGTCCAGTTTTGGCTGGTATTGTGGTTTGGGTCTTGTTACAACCCACTATACATAGTTGTACGCCTATTTTCTTTGAAACTGTCACGGCGAGAGAGAAGAAATAAAATAGCTTTTGAATCCGTCAGGCTTTTGCATGCAAAGCCTGATCAACAGAGTCACCTAGTCTTCTACAGTTCACCCAGAACAGCACTGATCATCTTTTGTAATAGTATAATCAATATCAGGGAATAACAATCCACACAAAGGTTTAATTCAATCTCTGTGAGAAAATATCAATCTGTGAAATTAATTTCTTAACATTACACCTGACAAGAAAATTTATGTCAATTATACAAATGATCTGCAAACAATGTAACCTGATAATTTGTTGGCCTACCTCCGACACAGAAGAAATGTCTTCCCTGCGATGGCTCCTCGATCTCTATAAACTCCACCAGTCTCTGTCCCTCAGGTCGAAATAAATCTCTCTGCAGTTCCTCCTTCAGAAGGGACGACATCTCGGGAGAGAAGGAGAGAAGGGGCAGGAAAAATCGAACGTGTCAACGTGATGGAAAAAGAGATTTCACTAGATGGAGAGGATAAGACAAAAGACACATCCGAATAGACACCCGGTGAATGACACAATGAAGACCTCCCCACAAATAGGAGAAGGATAATGGGATGGGGCAGAGAGAGAGAAAGGCAGAGACGGAGAGAGGGAGGATGGAAATGAGAGAAGGAGAGGGAGAGAGAGGTATAGATAGAACAAGTGGCAAGGGAACAACGGTGGTGGGGGGAGTGTGATGGAAATAAAAAGAGAGAGACAGAGACAGAGACAGAGACAGAGACAGAGAGAAGTGAGACATGGATATAAGTTTGAGAGACACATGTACAGAATATGAAACATTGATGGTGATGGTGATGAGAATGATGATGAACGTCCAACAACATTTTATACCAATCCTCCAACACCCCTTTACACAAAACAGCAATTAAAAAGTGAAATGATTTAAAACTTAGCTAATTTTGTGCCAAACATATGAGTAAAACTGTAACCTAAGTGGCCCTATGTGAGTAGTGCATGATGATGATGATGATGATGATGATGATGATGATGATGATGATGATGATGAGGACGATGATGATGAGGATGATATGGAGGATTTTAAGTTGAGTGTGGAAGTTGGCCAAGGAAGACGTATGACGTATGTATATATGGTTATTTTTTTACTCTTTACTTTGTATTATCTATAAAAAAAAATTCTCTCTCTCTCTCTCTCTCTCTCTCACACACACACACAAACACACACACACACACGCACACACACACACACACACACACACACACACACACACACACACACACACACACACACACACACACACACACACACACACACACATAGGACTGCACGTCCATGTGGCAGGGTGCCCAATGCTTCGCTCTGATTAAATGTTTGTTGTGGGGGAGAGGATGTCCCGCAGCACTCTCCTTGTTTCCATTATCTAACAGTAATTCAATCTCTGAGGCAGAGGTGCCAGTAGGGTGAGGCTCTTATCTGGAGAGGGATATATATATATATATATATATATATATATATATATATATATATATATATATATATATATGCATATATATATCACGGTAACATACGGCAGAATAACATGACATTTTAACAAAGGCAATGTCCATGTGTCCCTTTTGTTTGTTTTCTAGTTTTTATTTGGGTTCAAAATGTAAAGAATTAACCCTGGGCTGAAGGTTGGTTGGTTGCGGGGGGGGGGGACCATGTTGCTCCCTGAGATTGTCACATTTGTGGAGAGCGGAGGCAGGCTGCTGCGAGCATGGCTAAGTGTTTTGACTGTTGTGGTGGATAATGGTTTTTGAGGGTGTTTTCTGGAAAGGCTTTCAACATCTGAGATGGAAAGATGGAGAGAGAGAGCATACACAGGAAGAGGAACAGAGCAGAGAGAAGAACATAAAAGTGTTGAATCTCATGAATAACACATGAACTCCATATCGTAATTGTCCGCGTGATGTTTTGGCTCTGGCCATGCACTGTGCACATCCGAAGAAATATTAAAAGCTTACATTTCACTGAAATCTAATAAAATCTGTTGGATAATGAAACCTATGGTACTGTTTTGTGTGAGTTCACGATAGACTCCTAGAAAGAATACATATCCCACACATTTTTTCCACATAGAATCTTTATTTCCAAATACTAGGATATGAAGATACTTGCAGCTGGTAAATAATCTTCAACACGGACGTAAGTATTGTATGTGAATTGCTTCATAACTACGTCATTATTATACAGATTTCTATATGACACGCTTATTCTTACACAATATGTTACAAGATTCAAGATTCAAGAAGTTTAA
>CM051003.1:4938355-5043355 GCA_027704905.1 Muraenolepis orangiensis | reverse complement strand
GAAATAATGCAATAATGCAGCTACGTTTAGCCATTCTATAAAACAGCTATTCTTAGATTCGGCTTCTCTTTGACCTTCTTTGAACTACGTGCATTATGTTACTATTATTATTTTTTCCTCCTCCATAGAGTCTCCTTATGCGATCTGAGTCATCTTTCCCGTCTGGCTGTCCAGTGGCCAGAGATGAGGTTCCTCAGGATTATTTCCACTGACTGTGTTTCCGACCTACCCAGACGGCCACCTGCCCGCCATGCTTGTGTGCAGGTCTGGACGGCTACTGGGGCGGCTGATAGCTGCAGACCAGCTGAAGACGTGTTAGAGGAAGTAGAAGAGCGAGGCGCCTGGCACATTAACCCGGCATGCATTAACATGCACACACACACGCACACACACACACACACACACACACACACACACACACACACACACACACACACACACACACACACACACACACACACACACACACACACACACACACACACACACACACACACACACACACACACACACACACACAAATACGCACACGGGAATACATGCACACACACACACATGCACACACACACACAAGCACACACAGGCATAACCCACACACACACACACACACACACACACAATGGGACGGTGGAGAAGATCATCGGGTTTACTCTTCCATGTATTGAGGAATTATTTAGGACCAGATGTCGGAACAAGGCCATCTCCATCATTAAGGACCACAACCACCATATGTTCTCCCTCCTGTGGTCCAGTCGTCGGTATCGCAGCATCCGAACCAGGACTAGCAGGTTCAAGGACAGTTTCTACCAACAGGCACCAGTGCACCGACTGAACTGTCTGGAGTGCTGCCACTATCATAACATTGTTACCAATATTAAATTTCACTGTCATACTTCAAACTTCATTACAGTTACTGCACTGTTCTGCCCTCTATTTGTGACGCTGCTGCATTTCTGTGACTTTAAATGTTTTTTTGCACCTTCGCTGTATGTATATACTGTATCATTCATCAGCCACTTCATGTTTGTTATAGTATAGTGCTTTATTTAGTATAATATATAGTAGGTATTATACAGTGTTGTTTATAGTATAGTATTGTATAGTATCGTTTTGTTGTTGAAATGCATACTGCAGGAGGGAATGGAGAGTAAGCATATGTATTGCACATGGCAAATAAAAAAACATCTTGACATGATGCTGCTGCACTACTGGCACTTTAAAATGCTTTAGAAATGCTTTTTGCACAGTTCAGTATGTATATATCATCCATCAGTTACTTTATTGTTATTTGTATTGAGTACAGTATTGTTATAGTATAGTGTTGTATAGTATAGTACATAGGATAGTGTATAGTGTTGTTTATAGCATGTGGTATAGCATACCATAGGTAACATATAGTATAGCTGTTTACAGTATAGTATTGTTTAGTATAGTATAATACTGTATAGTTTAGTATAGTGTTGTTATAGGAAATTCTAACTGCGGGAGGGAATGGGGAGTAAGCATTCCACTGTACTGTGCAAATAAACATCTTGAATCTTGAATCTTGAATCTTTCCACGGACAAAAGTATTTAAGACCTTAGGCCTACTATCCTCTAATAACTCAAACATAAAAGCGAAACAAACGGAAGAGAAAAAAAATGCGACGTGAAAATTGCGCAGGTTATACAATTACAGATCCCCTAGTCTACGTATGTGGTCATAGTATCCAGGGGGAAACCTCGACACGTTCTGGCTAAAACGTCACGGCCCGTAAACGGCTGTGATTGGACGATGATTCAAGAGGGAAACCCTCCCTGCGGAGGCAACCCTGGCACTGGCTGAACGTGACAGTCTGTAGCTGACAGACACATGCCAGCTTCTGAATGTTAATCATCGAAGGGGCATGCATGAATGACGATGCATCAGGCGAACACATTTCGATTCCTTGGAAGCAATATCATATAAAACTTGGTCTTGATCGTGTATATGGCAGTGCAAAAAAATAAACATAAACATGTATTTATATGCGAATACTATTGGTTATTGTCAGTATTTTGATTGTTTACTCATATATAGCTCTCTCTCTATATATATATAGGTATATATACATATATAATGAATATACATAACTATGAAATACTACCGAATAAACGGCTTATACCATGGGTATTACGTTTTCTCCATGGTTGTTTGCGGTAAAAAACAACAAAACAAAAAACAATTCGGTCAAAACGCCAGAATTTAAGGAAAGCGAATTGACACTTGCAATCAGCACCAAGCCGCAAATGCCACGGCGATATTTCGACGAAGTAAGGTAATTCAGTGATATCCTACTGTACTTGCAAAATAGTGCGCCCTACTGTCGCCATTGCGCATGACTGTACATCGTAATATGAAGTAGGCCTCCTGTTTTTCTTCCCAACCCGGAGTCCAGCCCCCCCGATGCAACGTTTAAGTGAGCAAAACACGGAGCCTGCAATCGATTATTCGTGAAGGTAGGCGTTTTCAAATACGTACAATATCAACGACCCGTGTTTAATGTTAAGGTGGCAGCACGGTTACGGCCGGTAAATAGTTGTTTTGGCGATCGGACTGCAGGGGAGGCTTTCGGGACTTGTTTCCGCACGCTTGAGGGAGAGCAAGGCCCAGTGACCCACATTCGGAGAGGCTCTACGTGTGTGTGTGTGTGTGTGTGTGTGTGTGTGTGTGTGTGTGTGTGTGTGTGTGTGTGTGTGTGTGTGTGTGTGTCTACGCGTGTGTGTCTATGTGCACGAGTGGGCGAGCGTGTGAATATGTGCTTGTGTGTGTGTGTGTGTGTGTGTGTGTGTGTGTCTCTACGCGTGTGTGTCTCTGTGTGTGTGTGTTCAATAGTGTGTGTGTGTGTGTGTGTGTGTGTGTGTGTGAGTGTGTATACGTCTTTCGCGGAAAAATGTTTTGACTGTCGCTTGTTTTTCCAGAAACATGGATTAGGATTAGGTGTGTTGTATTCGGTGTGAAACGCGTCTGCCGGGGTGTTTTCGCGGCGTTTGGATTGATTCAACGCTGCACATTGTGAGAGATTATTTGCGGCCAAACGGCAGTTGTTGCGTGACAGCTTGAGAGGCTCTCGCGCTAGCGTGCGGAATACTGAATAACATCCGCACGTTTTGTCCCGTAAACACGGTTATCGTTCTGGGCGCTTGCGTCGCAATTCGTATGTACGTGTCTGTCTGCGGAGCGGAACGGAGGAGCCGGAGTTAGTTTAATTTCACACGTGAGTTAACCGGACTATTTCGACTATTTTTAATTTTTTTTATTAGTTAGCTTTGTTGTTAGGCTGACGGTCGGTTCTGTTATAGGTTGTATACCGAACACCTGTGGGTCATACTGAGTTCACCGTCCCGGGGCGCAGTCTTGTTTTGGTGTGGGTGTCTGCATTGATATTGTCACTCTACAAAGGGGCCCTCCACTTGTAGTAATGTCAACCGGAGCTGGTTGGTTGTAATCGGGTTCAATGAGAGGACACAAATAACTTGATAAGGAATGCCGCCCAAACAGCATATTCAGTGTGGCCCTAGATTATCTGAATAGCGTTTCATCATGCTATTTGTTACAACTGTTCTATACCATATCATAGACATTGTCAGGTAAAACAACGTGTTGAGTTGTGATGTGTGTCACTCAGTTAATATATTGTGTTTTACAGGTGTGGCCCTCAGTTGTAGTGATACACATTTGTAAATAAATTGAAGAGACGTAAAGGGACTTCATCCCAAGGGGTTTCATCACGAGACCAGTGCCAATTAAGTAAGTTGAGACTTTCAAGATTCAAGATTTTACACAATGGAATGCTTACTCCTCATTCCCTCCAGCAGTATGAATTTCCTACAATTTAACATTATATAGTATACTATGCACTATACTTATACTATACAACATTGTGCTAGAAGAGTACTAAAAAACAATAAATACAACAATTAAGTGACTGATAGATGATATTAACATATGTTGAATAATGCGAATGCATTTAAAAAGCATTTAAAGTGCCAGTAGTGCAGCAGCATCAAGAATACAGTGCAGAACAGTGCAGTAACTGTAATGAGTCCAAAAAGTCCAGCAAAAGTATGATAGTGTAATGTAATATGGATGACAATGTTATGATAGTGGCAGCACTCCTAGCAGTTCAGTTAGCACACTGCCTGTGGATAAAAACAGTCACTGAACCTGGTAGTCCTTGTACGGATGCTGCGGAACCGGCGACCGGACTGCAGGGAGAGAGTAGATGGTGCCTTTGTGATGGAGGTGGCCTTATTCCAACCTATGGTCCTAAAGGTCTCCTTAATACATGGAAGTGCACACCCGATGATCTTTTCCACTGTCCTCATGACCCTCTGGATGGCTTTCTTGTCCTGTGCAGTGGTGTTGCCGTACCACACAGTGACACCACTCGTCAGGACGCTCTCTGCATCTACGTGCCACTGTTTGCCAATGCGGCTTCTCCTGAGGCACTGCAGGCCATAGAGGCACTGGTGCGCCTTCTTCAGCATGACCTCCATGTTGCGGGTCCACGCCAGGTCGTCGGAAATCTGTAGCCCTAGGAAACGGAAGCAGCTGACGACTTCCACCGGTGTCCCGCCCAGGCGGGATGGTGTGATGGTGATGGTGGAGTGGGTGCCCCGGTGGCTCCTGAAGTCCATGATGAGCTCCTTAGTCTTGCTGACATTCAGTGCAAGGCTGTTGTCCTTGCACCATTGCGTCAGTAGGACTACCTCCTCTCTGTACTCTGTTTTGTCGTCGCTTATCAGGCCAATGACTGTGGTATCGTCTGCAAACTAATAATAATCAGATTGTTGCTGTGTGTGGCAGTACAGTCATGTGTGTACAGAGATTACAGCCGGGGACTGAGGCAGCAGTCAAGAGTCAAGCAGTCAAGTCTTGGGGTGCTCCGGTGTTGAGGACCAGAGACAGTCAGACAGAGTTCCATCCTGTGTCTTCAAGAATGGCGCTGACCAGCTGGCTCCTGTGTTCATGGACATCTACAACGCATCACTATCAACAGTCTGTCGTCTCAGCGTGCTTCAAAGAGACAACCATTGTGCCGTTACTCAAAAAGACCAAGGTTACAAGCATCAATGATTATTGTTCAGTGGCTTTAATGAAGTGCCTGGAGAAACTTGTCATGTTGCATATTAACTTTTCCATCCCTGAGTCCCTAGACCCACTCCAGTTTGCATACAAACAGGTCGGACGACAACGCCATTTCCCTGGCACTACACATGGCCCTGGAGCACCTAGACAGCTGTTCATTGACTACAGCTTGGTGTTCAACACCATCGTTCCCTCCAAGCTGGTCCTGAAACTAAGAGACCTAGGTCTGGGCGCCCCCATCTGTAACTGGATTATGGACTTCCTGAAGGGCAGGCCTCAAGTGGTGAAGAGTGGTGGATGAGAACAACATCTCATCCACCCTGGTCCTCAACAACGGAGCACCTCAAGGCTGTTGTTCTCGGTGTACAAGCATGACTGTACTGCCACGCACAGCAATAATCAAATTATTAAGTTCACAGACGATACCACAGTCATCGGGCCTGATAAGTGACGACGATGAAGCAGAGTACAGAGATGAGGTAGTCCGGCTTACACAATGGTGTGATGGTGTGAGGACAACAGCCTCGCACTGAATGTCAGCAAGACCAAGGAGCTCATGGTGGACTTAAGGAGCCCCGGGGCACCCACTCCACTATCAGCCTGGACAAGACACTGGTGGAAGTCGTCAGCTGCTTCTGTTTCCTAGGGGTACAGATTTCCGACGACCTGTTGTGGACTTGCATCATGGAGGTCATGCTGAAGAAGGCACACCTGCGCCTCTATGCCCTGCGGTGCCTCAGGAATAGCGGAATAGGCCAACGGGGGCTAGTGAACTTTTACTGTGGTACTGTAGAGAGCGTCATGACGAGTAGCATCACTGTGTGGTAATGCAACACCATTGCACAGGACAAGAAAGTCATCGGGTGTGCACTTCCATGCATTGAGGAGATCTGTAGGACCAGATGTTGGAAGGCCATCTACATCGCTAAGGACCGCAACCACCCTTGGCACGTCTCTTTTCCCCCCTACACTCGGTCGCCGGTTCCGCAGCATCCATACAAGGACTACCAGGTTCAAGGATAGTTTTTATCCACAGGCAGTGCGCCTACTGAACTGCTGCCACTATCATAACAGTCTCATTAACGTTACAGTATCATACTTTGCTGGACTTTCTAGACGCATTACAGTTACTGCAGTGTTCTTTACTGCACTGTATTCATGATGCTGCTGCACTAGTGGGACTTTAAATGCTTTAAAAAAAAATTGCACCATTTAAATGTACATATCATCCACCAGTCACTTAACTGTTCTTTTTATGTTCATTTTTATTGTGTTTACCATTTTTATAGTATTGTTTTAGACATTCATACTGTGGGAGGGCATTCCATTGTCATTGTTGCAAATAGCAAATACAACTCTGTATTTGTATCGCTTAAAGATCTTTTTTGTGGTTCTTAAATGTGTGTTCTTAAGTTGATGGTGGTTTAGAAACATTTACGTTACTATTATCATTGACATCTTACAGGTTTGTCTTAACCTGCTGTCTCCTCTTTTCCTTCTTTCAGACTGGCCTGACAGCTATTTCCTACCCAGGGTCTGGTGCCCTGTCACAGCCCCAATGACAAACTGGACGAAAGAGTCTGCGTTGACCCCTGTTCTTTAACCTTTAAGAAAAGTACCTCTGTAACTGGCCCTTCGCAGAGACTGCAGTGGGGTAAGACTAATATGAATGTACTCCTTTAAGGGATAACTTAGCTGAGGCCTTGCACTGCTAACCTTAACCAGACTTAATAGGCTATATTGGTAACACTATACTTATTTATCACATTTTTGGTAGGAAGTACAATTTATCATGAGCCATTTCATAATACAATTAACATTTAGAAGTTTAATTGTTTACAGTTACAATTCCCCGGGCGCTGTATATACAATAGCTGCCCACTGCTCCTTATACTAGGATGGGTTAAATACAGAGTAACACATTTAAATGTGTGTGTACATGTATGACCAATAAAGAGGATTCAAATCCTCCCAGATTTAGATTTAAAATGGCTTATTACACATTTCCACAGGTGGGTAGAATAAGTTGTATTATACAATAGTTTTTTACAATCTATAAACACATTGTTTTATTGACCCATATATTGTAGGCCTCCACCAAAATGTGTGTGATCCAGATGCTCAAAGATAATAAAATAATACAATTACAAACAGGGTTTCGAAGTTTGAAGGTGTGTTTTTGTTTAAGTGACGTGTGTCTGCTTTCCCCCCAGGTGCTCTTCCAAATGCCTACCTCACGACTAAAGAGCCAATCACTGCCGCTACAACCCTGATTAACATTCACCATGACATCTAGCATTGGGTATGCTCCAACACTCATGTATATATATAGAACACGTATGAGAGATGTACACTGTGAATGTATGTATATATATATATATATATATATACATATATATATAGCAAGCAGTCCTTACAGTAAGCACAATATACACCTTGTTTTTTCAATGTTTATCTTTTTTGGTTCAACCCTAATTTAACCTCCAACTTGTCATGTGGGAGTAGCCTTTTCAGCCAAACTCTGCCATTGGCTATTATTAACAATGTTTGTCTGATTATCAGTCTTCTGATAATGTAATAACACTCACACACATGTTAATATGCTCATGGAAGAGCTTGATAAGTCAATCAATTGTAATCAATTAGTCAGTTTTGGTATAGATTGTATGGTATAGATTGGTAGGTGGTTGGAAACTTTGAAAGTTGGGGATTGTATGGTGAGAGCAAAATATAAACATATTTTAATAGATTGAGTTATCTATCTGCTCCATCTATCGTATGAATCTTCATTATATGTCACAAGTGAAACCGAGAGGACCCAAGCGCAAGACACAGACAAGATAAATACACAATGGGAGTTTATTGCAGGATGAGGTAACATAGGCTACTCTGAGACATGGGGAGTCACGGAGCAGACGTGGAGCTAGAAACTAGAGACACAAGCTGGTGTAGCCAGGGAGCAGATGTGAAGCCAGCCAGGGAAACTATGGGCTCGGAACTAGGAGGAGCTGGTGTAGCCCCGGAGAGTTGAGTTAGGCTATTACCCGGGGACACAGGGATCTGGCATAGTGTAGGAGCACGGAATAGAGCTTGCCTGGAAGCTAGTAACAAGAGACACAAGGAACTAGCCTGGAAGCTAGGAGCTAGAGACACGAGGAGCTAGCCAGCTATTACTAAGAGACACAGGAATTTGGCGTAATCTCGGAGCACAGGGTTGAGCTAGCCTGGGTGCTAGGAACCAGAGACACGAGGAGCTGGCGTAGTCACAGAGTAGGTGGATCAACGATCTGGCCATGAATTTCTGGAGAACCGGCCTAGGTATACTGCTGGTGATTGTTGATGTTGACGCAGGTGTGCAGGCTGGAGCTGGCGGCGAGATTCATGGCCACGCCCACAAACCCACACAAAAAGGACATGCAGGGACACCCCCGAGAACACAATGGGGAACAGAGGGACCATGACATTATATTTCTAGGTTAACAGGATCTTAGAAGGTGACTAAACAACAAATATGTTTAGATCCTTCATGAGTCAATTTGCAATAACAGCAGTACTAGGAGAACGTCCCATCCATGTTATCAATATATTTTGCGGCTCAAATGATGCATGCTTACCTAAAGCTCTTTAGAGCAAATTATGGGAAAAAAAGCTTATTTCTGTTAAGGCCCATAATTAAGATGCTTAGTATGTGTCTGTTTATGTCTCTCCCTCTTTAGGGATGATTGTAGCATCTTTGATGGGTTGATGGACGAAGATGAAAAGGACAAAGCAAAACGGTGAGGATGGCATCATCACCTAGATTCCATTGTTAATTCCATAGTATTCATCATTTAAGTAAATTTTGTTATATTATACAAGTATATAATTAAAGGATACAATTAAGCTTCTATGAATCAGGAATTTTTGCATATCTCATTACATATACAATTCTAAATGACCAGCACTGTTCTCATTAAGTGTATTTCTTGCTTTTGTGTTTTACATTAATGCTTGTCCACATTGCATTACATTAATGCTGGGCCATGCTTGGGCTTCGTCATGTTATGTTTTACATTGCAGTGTGTCCCGTAACAAGTCTGAGAAGAAGAGGAGAGATCAGTTCAATGTCCTCATCAAGGAACTTGGCACCATGTTGCCTGGCAACACCAGGAAAATGGACAAGTCCACCATCCTCCAGAAAAGCATCGACTTCCTGTGTAAACACAAGGGTCGGTGCTCCCCATCATGTCACTTCCTGTTTTCAGCTGACAGTACACCTCTGACACTGTTTGTTGACTTGTTGTCTCCTTCGCTTGTTGTTTACGTAATGTATGCTCTAGGCTTTTATCATGATTTATAGTTTTATAGTTATGGTTTTACAGTTAAATCACCGTAGCTGTTTTTTTTAATTGATCAGCATTTCTTTGTTTTAAAAGCTTCATAAGCTCATGTGAAAACTATTTACAGTAGAAGGTTATTTAAAGAGTTTTGTGAATGCTAAGAAAAAGACCGCTGTAGCGGCCGGGGTGATTCCACCCTGACCGCCGCTACCGCCGTGAAGAAGTGTTAATGTCAATCATTATTACCTATCGAGATTTCTTGTTTGGCACATGCGTAGATATCATTGAGGGTAGGAACTGAGTCAAGTTCATGCTTTTACGAGTTTAAGATTGGCCGCCAGGGGCACTTCACGGCTGGAAAAAAAATATATTTTTTCTGGCCATATCGTTTGAACTGTAGGTCCAATTAGCTTCAACACACCCAAATTATAAGTCTGGACCTGAAGATATTATATGTTAAGGTTTGGTACTCAGTTTCCTAATTTTGCCACCAGGTAGAGCGCTTTATGCTGGCAAATTGCCAAATAATCTAGTTTTCAGCCATATCTCGGAACCGTCTAATTAACATGAAATAAAGTCCAAATAAGGTCAGAACCTGAGGAGGCCATATTTAAAAGGTCAGAACCTGAGGATGCCAATCCAACAATGTGCTATTGTTGGATTGGCAGAGGGTTGTACACAAATTTGTCTTTACATGAATATAATGGGTATAATCGAGGATTTGGGGCGATCAGGGATATACATCTAGCCGTTGGCCTCTGACAGTGTCAGCCTAGTTTTGGTTTACAAATTTTGTATTTAAGATAGTTATTACTAAATACCTAGACATTGACATAGACATTTGTCCAAGGCATTATTTGAAGTTATTCAATACCAGAATAAAGTTCAGTGTTGGTTCTAGTACAATTATTTCTACCCATGGTGTGGAAATAATTGAAATGGTTGTGGTTGTACATACGTAACCATGCAGTTCAATATAATGGAACTCTAAGACATTGCTATTTTCCATGGGGTTATTGATGAACAACCAGATATTGTGATTGTTTAAAATGAATATGGTGTCAATACGTACCTCAAACTAATCACCTGCTGTTTTCCATCAGAGATCACAGCCCAGTCAGAGTCCAGTGAGATCAGACAGGACTGGAAGCCAACGTTTCTTAGCAACGAGGAATTCACCCAACTCATGCTGGAGGTCAGTGTTAAGAAACTATTTTATTCTCCATATATGGTCACATCCTTGAAACACCCTCTGCTGTTACACAGCTTTTATGCTACAATTCCCCCCCCAGCCATCTTATTTAATTCTAATCTAATTTGCAAATTAAATGAAAAAAAGCAATTGTTTTTACTTGTAATTTTGAAATTGGATGTTTTTCTAAATATTATTTACAGGGTTCCTGCGGATCCTTAAAAAGCATTGAATTCTTGAATCTAAAAAGAAAGCTTTAATTGGTATTAAAATGTCTTAAATTAATCTTTCAAAAGACTTAAAAATGCTATGGGGAAGTAGGATTTTACAGTATTCATAGCTTTTTTCTGACATTGCAATTTTAAATCTCAACATAACTAGTAATCTAATTTTTCCATATGCAAAGTAGTGTAAAATGGAGTAAAGTACAATGTAATGCTTACTCCCCATTCCCTTCTGCAGTATGACTTTTGTAAAACACAATACTATAAAAATACAAAATAAATACAAAAAACGATTATAAAAACAACAATAAAGTGACTGATGGATGATATGTACACGTTTTGAAATGATATGTGTTGAAATAAATGATCTAAAGTCTAAATAGTTCCCGCAGATCAGGATAGCGGATCCAACAACACTCTACCTTTGAAGTAGATCATCTAACCCTTTTCACTGGACCAACAAAGTCCCTAACCCTAAGTCATTGATTTTGTTTTTGTCTTCAATTGTGTGTGGCATTACAAAAGTCCTACATCTAACTTGCCCTAAGCTGTAGCTCACCCTGTGTTTATATCGGTTTTGTGCTGTATACATTTAAAAAATCAATGATCTGTATGTTTACTAGGCGTTGGATGGCTTCTTCATAGCAATAATGACTGATGGCAACATCATCTATGTCTCCGAGAGTGTGACCTCGCTGCTGGAGCACCTACCGGTAGGATTCACACCGCCGCTGAAAACTGTGTGCTTGTTAAAGTCTGGTGATCTTGTTTTGTTTCATCTGGGCTACTGTGTGTGTGTGTGTGTGTGTGTGTGTGTGTGTGTGTGTGTGTGTGTGTGTGTGTGTGTGTGTGTGTGTGTGTGTGTGTGTGTGTGTGTGTGTGTGTGTGTGTGTGTGTGTGTGTGTGTGTGTGTGTGTGTGTGTGTGTGTGTGTGTGTGTGTGTGTGTGTGTGTGTGTGTGGTGTATGTGTGTGTGTGTGTGTGTGTGTGTGTGTGTGTGTGTGTGCTTTCCTGCAGGCGGACCTGATGGACCAGAACATGTTGAACTTCCTGCCGCTGGGAGAGCACTCTGATGTCTACAAAGCTCTGTCTACACATGCCACGGACCCAGAGAGCCATGGCTCCGATTACCTCAAGAGTCAGTAGCTCCACTTCTCTACTACTTGACTGGCTGTTCAGTCGTCCAATCGGATGGCTCCTTTTATGCGTGTGTTTGCTTGCAGGGCTAAGGGGGGGGGGGGGCATGGGAGGAGAGACTGTATACGTGACCTTAAAGCTCAATGTGTTTATTTTCAGAAGGCTCTGGGTTCTAACCCAGGTGTTGTGAATGGAAATGATTAGTTTCTGACATTTTTACACTCTTCATCCCCTCTTGCATTATGTATATATTCAATGTTTTTTATGGCATATTTTCATATTTTCTAACCTGTTTATTTTGTTTAGTTTTGTTTCTACATGATTTATATGTTGTATTGTTTGTAGGAGTATCTTGAGCATTTCTAGACAACTAGATTGTACTTGCTAGATCACAATAAAGGCATTCTTATTCTGATTGGGATTCACTAAAACCTAATATAACAAATTCCACTATTAATATTATATATTTATTAATATATATATGTCTTTATGCATTCGTAATTCGTAAAAAAATTACTTTAGAACACAGCCGTTAAGCTTTACTCCCTCTTTTAATGAACTGTTGTCAATTTAAAAAGTCTATATTTAATTTGGTATTCTCTGATTGATGTATTCTTTGCTTTGTGTCCTCTTACAGCTAAGAACCAGTTAGAGTTCTGTTGTCATATGCTGCGAGGAGCCATCGACCCAAAGGAGACCCCTGTTTACGAATATGTCAAGTTCATCGGGAATTTCAAGTCCCTCAACAATGGTACAGATATGCATTTTAAGGAGACAGTGTCACAATCCGTTGAAGATTGAAGATTGTTTATTTGCCATGTGTAAGAAGTACAATGGAATGCCTACTCCCCCTTCACTCCCACATTCAGATTTTCAACAGCAACACTATACTATACTATACTAGCCTATCCTATAAACAACACTATATACTATTTAGTATATATACCAGATAGTATATATACTATCTACTATCTTCTATAAACAACACTATACTATAACAATAATATACACAATAAAACATTAAAAAAATTAACAATAAAGTGGATTGGATGATATATAAATTATATGTATGGGATTGGTGCAAAAAGCATTTTACAGGGTTAAGCGCTAACTTTAGCATGCCAGCTAGACGTGAGTTGTTGCTGAAATGGTCTGTAACGCAACAACAATTACAACATTTAGCTAACACCATGTTTAGTGCATAACACATTTATTACGAAAGAAAAAGCTAACCAATCAGTCAATGTATTATAAACATGGTATCTACATAACATTACAGTCATTTAGCAGACGCTTTTGTCCAAAACGACTTACAATATTGCGTTCAACAAAGGTGGGTAAGAGAACAACTCGTCACCAGAAGTCAAAAGTGCATTTCATTCCTAACAAGTCTCAAAGCTCTCATAACATTAACAATACACTATCATACTTTGCTGGACTGTCTGGACTCATTACAGTTATTGCACTGTTCTGCACTGTATTCATGATGCTGCTGCACTACTGGCACTTTAAAATGCTTTTAAGTGCTTTTTGCACAATATAACACATGTACATATCATCCATCAGTCACTTTATTGTTATTTTTATGTTCATTTGTTTTATTGTGTATATTCTTTTTTATAGTTGTGTTGTAGAAATTCATACTGCAGGAGGGAATGGGGAGTAGGCATTCCATTGTACTTGTTGCAAATAATAATACAGCTCTTGAAACTTGAAGAACTGAACCAGTGCTCAGGTAAAAGTACAATAAGTTCAGGTAAAAGTACAATAAGTTGGCAAACAATAGAACAATATCTAACTAACCAACTACTATCTGCTTTACTCTGACAATATTATATTATTGTTAATGTTATTGTCGAGAAATTCATATTGAAGGAGTGAATGGGGACTAGTAAGCGTTCCATTGTACTTGTTACAGATGGCAAAATAAAGAATCTTGGATATTGTGGACAGTAAGGTATGTTTTGTAATTGCAGTGTAACACATGTTAATGTCATCGCCGATTTGTTGTTGCAGTCCCCAACATGACACGAAACGGTCTAGCGGGGGTGCTACAGAGATCGCTACAGCCTGCCTTCGATGACCAGGTCTGCTTCGTAGCCACTGTGCGACTGGCTAAGCCTCAGTTTATAAAGGTACTCCCATGCCCACACACACACACACGCACACACACCTCATTTCAGTTGAACTTGTTGTTAGCATAACTAACCTTCCCATGCTCTAATGCCCCACCCCCCAAGTTAAAGCTATATCATAGTATATTTATTCTCTTTGTCCAATTTACCCAAAAGTTCCACAATGTTAGATTATGTCTCCTCCTTGTGTTTCCTAACACAAGGAGGATATTGTATTTGTTGTTCAGCTGCATTTGTCTCTGTGTGTTCTGCTGTGTCCTCATGTGTCTGTGTTCTGCTGTGTCCTTGTGTGTCTTTATTCTACTGTGTCTGTGTTCTACTGTGTCCTCATGTGTCTGTGTTCTACTGTGTCCTCATGTGTCTGTGTTCTGCTGTGTCCTCATGTGTCTGTGTTCTGCTGTGTCCTCATGTGTCTGTGTTCTGCTGTGTCCTCATGTGTCTGTGTTCTACTGTGTCCTCATGTGTCTGTGTTCTGCTGTGTCCTCATGTGTCTGTGTTCTACTGTGTCCTCATGTGTCTGTGTTCTGCTGTGTCCTCATGTGTCTGTGTTCTGCTGTGTCCTCATGTGTCTGTGTTCTGCTGTGTCCTCATGTGTCTGTGTTCTGCTGTGTTCTCATGTGTCTGTGTTCTGCTGTGTCCTCATGTGTCTGTGTTCTGCTGTGTCCTCATGTGTCTGTGTTCTACTGTGTCCTCATGTGTCTGTGTTCTGCTGTGTCCTCATGTGTCTGTGTTCTGCTGTGTCCTCATGTGTCTGTGTTCTACTGTGTCCTCATGTGTCTGTGTTCTGCTGTGTCCTCATGTGTCTGTGTTCTGCTGTGTCCTCATGTGTCTGTGTTCTGCTGTGTCCTCGTGTGTCTTTATTCTACTGTGTCTGTGTTCTACTGTGTCCTCATGTGTCTGTGTTCTACTGTGTCCTCATGTGTCTGTGTTCTGCTGTGTCCTCATGTGTCTGTGTTCTACTGTGTCCTCATGTGTCTGTGTTCTGCTGTGTCCTCATGTGTCTGTGTTCTGCTGTGTCATGTGTCTGTGTTCTACTGTGTCCTCATGTGTCTGTGTTCTGCTGTGTCCTCATGTGTCTGTGTTCTACTGAGTCCTCATGTGTCTGTGTTCTACTGTGTCCTCATGTGTCTGTGTTCTGCTGTGTCCTCATGTGTCTGTGTTCTGCTGTGTCCTCATGTGTCTGTGTTCTACTGTGTCCTCATGTGTCTGTGTTCTGCTGTGTTCTCATGTGTCTGTGTTCTGCTGTGTCCTCATGTGTCTGTGTTCTGCTGTGTCCTCATGTGTCTGTGTTCTACTGAGTCCTCATGTGTCTGTGTTCTACTGTGTCCTCATGTGTCTGTGTTCTGCTGTGTCCTCATGTGTCTGTGTTCTGCTGTGTCCTCATGTGTCTGTGTTCTACTGTGTCCTCATGTGTCTGTGTTCTGCTGTGTTCTCATGTGTCTGTGTTCTGCTGTGTCCTCATGTGTCTGTGTTCTGCTGTGTCCTCATGTGTCTGTGTTCTGCTGTGTCCTCATGTGTCTGTGTTCTGCTGTGTCCTCATGTGTCTGTGTTCTGCTGTGTCCTCATGTGTCTGTGTTCTGCTGTGTCCTCATGTGTCTGTGTTCTGCTGTGTCCTCATGTGTCCTCATGTGTCTGTGTTCTGCTGTGTTCTCATGTGTCTGTGTTCTGCTGTGTCCTCATGTGTCTGTGTTCTGCTGTGTCCTCATGTGTCTGTGTTCTACTGAGTCCTCATGTGTCTGTGTTCTACTGTGTCCTCATGTGTCTGTGTTCTGCTGTGTCCTCATGTGTCTGTGTTCTGCTGTGTCCTCATGTGTCTGTGTTCTGCTGTGTTCTCATGTGTCTGTGTTCTGCTGTGTCCTCATGTGTCTGTGTTCTGCTGTGTCCTCATGTGTCTGTGTTCTGCTGTGTTCTCATGTGTCTGTGTTCTGCTGTGTCCTCATGTGTCTGTGTTCTGCTGTGTCCTCATGTGTCTGTGTTCTGCTGTGTCCTCATGTGTCTGTGTTCTACTGTGTCCTCATGTGTCTGTGTTCTGCTGTGTCCTCATGTGTCTCTGTATTCTGCTGTACTCTCATATGTCTCTGTGTCTTTGTTGTGTTCTCATATGTCTGTGTGTGTTCTGCTGGGTCCTCATATGTCTCTGTGTGTTCTGCTGTGTCCTCATGTGTATCTGTGTGTGTGGTCCCCCTAGGAGATGTGCACAGTGGAGGAGCCTAATGAAGAGTTCACATCAAGGCACAGTCTAGAGTGGAAGTTCCTTTTCTTAGACCACAGGTAAATCCACTTTACTCACACTGGTCCTGTCTCATGCAATATGCATGAGATAAGTAGGATGGTAAAATGATAACGTAATCCATCCATTTTCTCCCGCTTATCCGTAATCGGGTCGCGGAGGTAGCAGCTGAAAGCTGAAGCTGATAACGTAATATCAATAAATAAATAAAATAGTAGTTACAATAGAGAAGAGTAGTAATAGTATATAATAGTAATATGTGTATTTGTCTTCAAGAAATGTATTTTTATGCCAAACATGGGGGCTATGCTATATGGTAGCTGTCTGTTTTTGATTGTTGATGTAGATATAAGAGCAACAATAACATCAATGTGTAATGACAAACTAACAAAGAGTACACTTTCAGTTATGTTGTGCGTTGTGTGATTTCTCATCCCCCAGGGCTCCACCAATCATAGGCTACCTGCCTTTTGAGGTTTTGGGAACATCGGGGTACGACTATTATCACGTCGACGACCTGGAGACACTAGCTAAATGCCACGAACACTGTGAGTCTCGCCAACAACACTCTACAATGTCCTCTATTAATTTACTACAGTATGTACTGCTGTATCAGGCTGCTTTGTACCGGCTTCAGAAAGCAAACGTTTCCACTACGGGTCACCTGCTGGTTCACCAATCACAGATGGCCCAGTCTGCGCAGTGTTTGATGGTTCTGCCAGGTCACTGCAGTCTTTTTGTTTTTTATTTCCCACACCTGCAGTGCCAATAATACAACACCTGCTGCTCTGAGTCATGATGAAGTGGCGTCCAAAAAGCCTTTTCCCCACTCTGATTGGTAGTTTGATTGCTTGCCATCCCCGTGCCTCTGGTGGGCGTGCTAAACACAACCTTGGGATATATATTCATATCTTTGGCACGTGGGACTGTAGGATTGTAGGAGGTGTCAGCTTACAAAACGTGTCTCTCCACAAATAAGTAGTATTTATCTCAATGCACATACTGTAGATGGAAAGGAGAAACAAGCTACACTATGCCTTGCCCTTTCTTGCAATCAGCGGCAGCTACTGTCTGACAATTGTTGAGGAAAATTAAATGAGCACATTTCTTCACGTTTAGCCAGAGAAATAAGTGCCTCTGGTTCACTACTAATGTGATTTGCTTGTAGGAGCAGGACTGACAAAACTACTAAGCAAGGAGGCTAATACCGTCCAGCTGCAAAAAAAGCACAGTTATGGCAGTTAATACGCACTTTTAAATAAAGAGCCTGCAATCCCTATTACTGTTTTACATCTGTGCTGTCTCCAAGGTTACGGGACAGTATGACAGCTGCAAGAGCAGGGCTGCGTTGGGTATTTTGGAAAATGGAATTTATCCTTAAAAGTGTGTCAAATACTTGCTTACCTCTTTTAAACATAAATGTGCAAAATGAATTAAACTTACTGATGACATTTAGGAACGGAATAACAGTGTTGGTTAAGCATTTTTTATATGTGCGTACATTATGTGTCAGAGTTGCCATCTCTGTCAATGGCTCTAATCCTAAGTATTCCTCGGTCCTGTGCAGTGATGCAGTATGGAAAAGGGAAGTCGTGCTACTACCGCTTCCTGACTAAAGGTCAACAGTGGATCTGGCTCCAGACCCACTACTACATCACATACCACCAGTGGAACTCCAGGCCTGAGTTTATAGTCTGCACACATACTGTTGTCAGGTAATGACAACAGTATTTTCTTATATTTTTTTCATGAAACAGCCATTTTTTACATTGATAAAAAAAATCTTTGTGATTGGAACATTTTTCGAATATCCGTCCAAAAAACGTATCAGTATTTCTATCTAGTATTTATAGGTACCGTTTGGTGCTTCTATTAAAGGTCCTCCTCGTTATACTTATCGGTTTAAGTCATTTACATAATTGATTCCTTTGTTCTATGTCCTTTCCCCCTTTTTTCGAATCAATCATCTTGCTTAATGGCTTTGCTTAGACGATGGCCAGCGACTGGTGTGACGACTTTGAAATGAACCATCAGATAATATTGTCTGTCTGTCTGTGTCTCTCCTGTTCTCCAGCTATGCTGAGGTGAGGGCGGAGCAGCGCAGAGAACTTGGTATAGAGGAGTCTCCACCGGAGGTCACCACTGACAAGGTGAGTTTCACTGCTGTGTTCACTGCTTCCCCCTTCTCACTCGGGTGGGGGTTAAACCCATCCACACACCTTTCAGCACGGGAGGAGGCCTCCACGTGATCTATGCACTGTGTACATCTCCCACCCGTAGTATTCCCTGGACAGCGTTTCTTTGGGACCATGAGGTGTACTCGTTCCTATTTGATGCATCCGACAAACACTTTCCGTGTTCGAGATTTCGTGTTTGAGATGACTTCATATCTACAGTCTGGAATGGAGCTGAATGTCATTGGCTGCACATAAGCAGGGGGAGGGAGGGGGGGGGGGGGAGGCGTGGTTCTGATCAAACAGATGTTCTCTGAGCCAATCGGAACCAGTGCAGCATCGTCTAGACATCGACTAGGATGTCTGGAAAGGACCATATCGGCATCGACTGAGTATTTCCACTGTCATGTCGGAATGGTAACAATGATGCACATCCGTAGTGCTTCCAACGTGCGATGGGGGGAGCTGATGGCCTTGCCACGTCCGCCACTGCTCAGTCCTATCTTTCAGTCAATACAGGGAACATATGGGCTGATCATGTGGTCATGTTTCCTGTCTTCTGTGTTGTGCTGTTACATCAATTTCTAGTAATTCATTGTGTCTTTAAGGTTATTGATAGTTTGACATTTGAATTGCAATACTGTTTTAACCTTCTCTGTTACTCAATTCCCTGTGTGTGTGTGTGTGTGTGTGTGTGTGTGTGTGTGTGTGTGTGTGTGTGTGTGTGTGTGTGTGTGTGTGTGTGTGTGTGTGTGTGTGTGTGTGTCTGCGCGCGTTCAGAGCCAAGACTCCGAGTCTGACTCCCAACTGAATACTTCAAGTCTGAAGGAGGCGCTGGAGCGCTTTGAGCCGAGCCAGACGAACTCCCCCGCGTCTTCCCACAGCTCCCACAAGTCCTCATCACATGTCTCTGACAACACATGCACTTGTAAGCACACACACACACACACACACACACACACACACACACACACGTGCATACACAACCACACTCACCATCTCTCTCTGTCTCACACACAATCATACACACAGACACAGTACAAAATAACACACATATACAACCGCATTCTTCATCTCTCTCACACCCACACACAAACACACTCTCCATCTCACACTCACGCACTCACTCACTCACTCACTCACTCACACACACACACACACACACACACACACACACACACACACACACACACACACACACACACACACACACACACACACACACACACACACACACACACACACACACACACACACACACACACACACACACACACACACACACACACACACACACACACACACACACACACACACACATACTATCACACTCTCTCTATCTCTCTCCCACACACAGTGACACATGCATGTGACAGACGGGGTCTCCAACGTGGGGATGGTGCTAGACGTTAGAGAAGTAGAGAAAGGACTCCCTGACACCAGATGAGGCCGTGACCATGTGATGATGGTCTTACTCTTTGTGGAAGGCTGACAGAAGGTGAGAGGTCTCATGAGGTCTCCCCTGTGTCTTCTGTCTCTGCAGCCACAGCCTCCAAGCTGCACATGGACACAGCCACGCCCCCCCGCCAGTCATTGGCCTCCACCATGGAGGTGATGTCACAGCGGCGCTCCTCTATCAGCAGCCAGGTGACCAGCCCGGCATATGAGGTTTAGGATATAGCTCGATAAAGAGCCCATTTGTAGTATCCTTTAATGATCCTTATTGTTTCATTATTATAATGAATAACTACTACAGAAATGGGTAGTTGCCGATGCCCTTGAGTCGTTTTTAACTGCTTTTGTTGTTGTTCCTGTTTGCAGTCCATGAGCTCTCAGACCACAAGCCAAAGTGTCACTCCAGCCATGATCAATCAGCAACAACAACAGCAACAGCAACAACAGCAACAACAACAGCAACAACAACAACAACAGCAACAACAACAGCAGCAACAACAACAGCAACAACAACAGCAACAACAACAGCACCAACCACCCCAGAACCAACCACCCCAGAACCAACCACCCCAGCACCAACCACCCCAGAACCAACCACCCCAGCACCAACCACCCCAGAACCAACCACCCCAGAACCAACCACCCCAGAACCAACCATCCCAGCACCAACCACCCCAGCAGCTACAGACTGTGCAGGTGGGACACTCTTTTATTTGTACCATATGTGGGTATGTTATATGTGAGTAAACTCCCAACTTTCAGTTTAAACGGTTATTGGTTTTTACTAAACGGAAGGAGGAAGACCGCTTTTCCAGAATGGTAGTTTTCTATTGGTTGCGCGCCCCTGCGGTGGCGAGTGTGATGAGTTTGGCTCTTTTCATTATCAGAGGCCTACACTACCGAGTTCAACATACCCTGGGACTCTTTTCATTATCAGAGGCCTACACTACCAAGTTTTACATACCCTGGGTCTCTTTTCATTATCAGAGGCCTATACTACCAAGTTTTAAATACCCTGGGTCTCTTTTCATTATCAGCGGCCTATACTACCAAGTTTTACATACCCTGGGTCTCTTTTCATTATCAGAGGCCTATACTACCAAGTTCAACATACCCTGGGTCTCTTTTCATTGTCAGAGGCCTATAATACCAAGTTCAACATACCCTGGGTCTCTTTTCATTATCAGAGGCCTAAAATCCCAAGTTCAACATACCCTGGGTCTCTTTTCATTATCAGAGGCTAATACTACAAAGTTCAACATACCATGGGACTCTTTTCATTATCAGAAGCCTATACTACCAAGTTCAACATACCCTGTGTCTCTTTTTTCTTTATATGGCTTCACTAACCCTAACAATCGCAATCTCAACATAAGTGGGGTCATGCCGGTGGTTATCAACAGTTGTTTGGTCAACCCAGGTTTTACTGCTCTAGCTATGAGCAATAAAGTGTCTTTAACAATAAAGTGTCTAATGGATGATATATACATATGGCAGATGGTGCCTAAAGCATTTTAAAGGGACATACGTTCAGCTCCATAGTGATAGCAGCATCATATTAACTATATTTACTGTGTATTCCATTAAATGAATGTGTTGCTTAGATGTAGTAGAAACGGCTTGTAAGACAAGTTTAGCCTTATTCTTTTAGCTGAAACCTGGTCACAGGGACACAGGGCTGTGTGACAAAGCAACCATGGCCAGGCGTAATGTAATGAAATTGAATGTAATGGAGTTGGTGTGTGCAGGTGAGCGCCATGCAACACCTGAAGGAGCAGCTGGAGCAGAGGACCAGGCTGATCCAGGCCAACATCCAGAGGCAGCAGGAGGAGCTGCGCAACATCCAGGACCAGTTGCAGAGGGTCCAGGGCCCCACCGTACAGGTGGCTCCCATGTTCTCTTAAAGGGCCCCTTATTTTACCACCAGGTGTGAGTGATTAGCCAATTAGACACCGTTTCAAGTTGGTCATCTGACTAACATGGATTCTCCACCCAGATGTATATTGACTAGGTCAGTCTACCAGCCTACCCAGTGGAAAGTACCAACGGGTAGGCTTATCTATCCACCACACTACATCTGGGTGGACACTTCCACTGAGTGATGTCACCATGTCAATGACAATTTTAGACGGCTTGTAATGGCAAACCACACTCTTTTCACACTAGTGAAATAAGTTATATTTAATTTAACTTATTTAATAAGTTAATGTATGAGTTTGTGTTGAGTTTACTTCAAGGGTTCCCGTAGTCTGTATTATTATTTTTTGAATCTGTGTAGTATTGTGTACAAATATGCATGTGTGTATATTGTACTGAACCGCCTGACTCCCTGGTCCCAGATGTTCCTGCAGCAGCAGCCGGTGCCCTCTATGAATGTCCAGTTGCCTCAGGTGGGCTCGGTCCAGCAGGCGACCACGCTGACCAATCAGATCCAGCAGATCCAGCAGAACGCCACGCACACAGGAAGTCAGCAGATCACCATCCAACAGCCTCCCCAGCAGGCCTTACAGCACACAAACACCCTGGCACAGGTACAAAGAGACGACACCCCATGCTCACTGTGTGTAGATAACATGCGCTTCTCATGGTCATGTCACTCTCCTTCACCTTCAGGGGGTCCCCGTGTTGACCCTGCAGGGAAAAACATGCACGCTAACACAAAGACACCACAAACACAGCATGGGGGAGGTTCCCTCACTACAAATCAGAGAGTTTCTCTCTCTGCACACAACAGAGTGTTCCCTCCCTCCTTCCCTCCCTCCCTCCTCCTCCCCCCCTCATAAGGATCAATCATATGTCCTCCCTCCCTCCTTCCCTCCCTCCTTCCTCTCCCCCCGCCCCTCCAGGAGGATCATTCATACTGTAGAAAATAAATAAGAAAAAAGATTTATATAGCACACTTCGTCAATCCAACGGCACTTTACACGTAAAACCTTAAAAAACAAAAAGTAACAGGCAAAAAAAAACTAAAACAAATGCCAATCAATCTTGAAAAGTGAGTGATTATGAGGACTGTTGGGGGGGGGGGGGTGAGGAATGGACACACCTGAAGGTGGGTCTTCAGGCCTCTTTGTGAAGAGGGTCATGGTGACCCCGTGGTCGTGGTCATGGTCACTCAGCAGTGCGGTTCTCCGCATGGAGTGAGTTCCATAAAGTGACGCCGATGCCCCTCACCCCCCCCCTTGCAGGCCCAGCCCCAGGGTTCGGTGTCAGCCCCGCTCTACAACACCATGATGATATCCCAGCCGGGTCAACCTAACCTGCTGCAGATCAGCACCAGCCTGCCCCAGACCAGCACCCAGCAGGCCGCCACCGTGGCCACCTTTACACAGGACCGCCAGATCCAGTAGGACACACAACACACACTCCACCACACTCGCCACAATATCACTCGTGATGCTCTGTTCTCTTTTCTGTTTGTTGTTTATGATTTATTGTATTGTTACATTGCTACGTGCTAAGTACAAATAGGACCATAGGAAAAGACACGCGCACACACACACACTCACGCACACAGACACACACACTTGGATTGAGAAAGACAAAAAATGATAAATACAAATTTTTTTTTTTTAAATAAGCTGGGTTATCTTTTGTTAAGATGCTAACCAAAAAAGAAAGAAGAACATTCCAGAAGTGACGTAGCCACACAGTAAAATGGTGTTGGTCTCTGTTGGACATTTTTGTACACATTTGGAGTCAAAACACCATTTGGAAATGGCGCTACTATTTCTAAATACTTTTCCGGAAAAATGTGACGACAACTCTACAGTAATTGACAAAAGCTTGTTCCTCCTCTTCTTCCTCCTCCTCTTCCTCCTGTGTGCTCCCTGTATTGTGTCCAGGTTCCCCACGGGCCAGCAGCTTCTCACCAAGCTGGTGACGGCGCCCATGACGTGTGGTGCCGTCATGGTGCCCACCTCCATGTTCATGGGCCAGGTGGTCACCGCCTACAACCCCTTCGGAGGACAACAGGTGAGGGAGATGTGAGGAGCTGATGCAGGCCAACCAGGATCCAACATGGTCATTTGTAAAATAAGTGGTTTTTTTCCCCCGCTGGAATGTAGTTATTTTTATAAAATTGGGCTGTCGATGCATAAGAAAGGCAATGACATGACAAGAGAACAACAGTAGGAACTAGAGGGCCATAAGTAGAGCACATACCTCAGCCACATCAGCATGTCCCCTTTGCTCTATTTCTGAGGCTAAACAACCCCTCTAAAGCAACAGTTCAAACAGTTCTGTGATCAATTCGGATCAGTGGCCAGGCAACAGTATACTAATGTTTCCATAGATGTTCTTGAATTGTAGTTGGCATTCCACCTAGACCCTCACCAAGTCTTATGCAAATATGTTAGTTACTTTGTGAAATGTTACTCAATATGCTAAAGAGTCCTTCAACAAAAGATTGAGATCCGGATCTGCGCCAAAGCCTAAGTCATCTAACTGCCAATCCAACCACCACTTTTGTCCAATTCCATACATTACTTTTTGAGTTATCTTGCAGACAAACAAAGTGGATGGAAAACCTCATCACACTTTGAAATGCCCCTCATAAATCTTGAAAATAATATGAAGAAGCATTTACTGGATACACTTTTTTTCCCCCTTGATATTATTATGACGGGCGGCTAGAAAACAAGACTGAGCTCACAGAGTAAAAGGAGATGATGTGGTTCCCCGGTCACCTTCCTAGGACAGCAAAGTATGTGTGTGTCATTGTGGGTTCCCTGCTTTTAGTAAGTTGTTCCTTCCCCCAGCCGGCCGGTCAAACCCAGACCCTCACGCTTCAGTCTGCACAGGCGCCCCAAGGTCAGCAGGACAACCAAAACCAGACCACTCTCGTGGCCCAGAGCCAGCAAGGCCAACAGCAACAGCAGCAGTTCCTACAGGTAACCCCTAGGGGGCAGCACAAACTGCTGAATCATGCAAGTGTTCTCATTGTTTTCCCTTCACCCCTTTCAGGGAGACTGTTATCCGCCCTAATGGCTATTTGTCTGCATTGTGTCCTTTCACACAGATGATCAAGTTAAAGATTATTTGAATGATATTGCGCTTTTAATAATCTTGACATCTGATCTAATATGTCGACACCAGGGAACGCGTCTTCTCCACGGCAGCCAGTCCACCCAGCTCATCCTGCAGGCAGCCTTCCCTCTGCAACAACAGGGGACCTTCACCCAGGCCCCCCAACAACAACAACAACAACAACAGCAACAACAACAACCCCAGCAGCAGCAGCCCAGGCAGCAGCAGCAGAACCACCACCCGCGGCTCCAGCAGCAGCTGAAGGCCCAGCCCCAAAAGCAGCAGAAGGTGTCCTCCTCACACCGGACTGACGGCCAGCCACAGTAGTGAGGCCAGTCTGCTCTCTCTCTCTCTCTCTCTCTCTCTCTCTCTCTCTCTCTCTCTCTCGGGGGTGGAGATGAATCACAAACTTCCATTTTTAGCCCTCTTCCTTTTCCTAGCCTGAAAAGAAATGAACAAAATAGGAACGGCTAACTGAAAAAAAAAAAGTTGCTACAGCAACCTGCTGGATGAGACAGAACATGCCTCCACCTCTCAACCCCCTCCCCCCACACACACAACTTCCTCCCTTTTCCCCACCAACCGGAGGCAGCAGGGGCTCCAGTTGCGGTTTCTGGTCTCTTGAAAGCCTGATGAACATGCAAAGAGCGCTGTATCGTCGTCATGGTAAGCAAAGACTGTTTTAAAAGGGTGTGTTGTGTCATATTGGACCTGTACAGATTTGCTGTATGATAATGAAGACTTATCTTTGTACATAATAGCCAATATAACAGGAAGAAGAAAACAAAAACTGAAATGTAGTATTTTATATGATTGCATGGGAAGAATAACCTTAAATAAGCTTTTATTGGTCGCTTTTTCTTTTCTAAGTGTGTTGTGGTCAAAGATGGAGCGAGGCTATGTTCTCCATAGCCCCGCCCCTCTACTCACCTCCCCCTCCACGTCCACATTAAGGCTTTAAAGTCGTGTCCGAGAGATGGCTTTCTGTTGAGTTCTTCCTATGTGATGGTCGTGTTTTTGAACACCTCGTGTGACTCCGGGACAGGACTACGTATCCCCTCTAGCTGACGTGGGACGGGTAGTTGCCTGCAGTTGAACGCCATGCGTTATAGGCAGATAACTGTAGTGGTCCCAAGTGCCAATAACCACATTATTAACATTGTTTTTATTTTTATTTTGGAAAACTATAGAAAGGAGTATATATATCTATTTTTTTTGTCATCAGAATATAACCCAGATTAACCGACACACACAGTGTGTGTGTGTGTGTGTGTGTGTGTGTGTGTGTGTGTGTGTGTGTGTGTGTGTGTGTGTGTGTGTATATATATATATATATATATATAGTAGGGATTATTTTTGGAAAGTCAGAGTCCTATACAAGACAGTAGTATATCTTATCCCCTGATTATATAGCACTTAATGTGGTTGTGTACAGTAAATTACTATCCAGACCTGGCTCTTTGTTATCTCTGTGCATGAGTATGTGTGAGTTTGTGAGAATACAATCTTTGCAAGGAACATAGAGGTGCGTGAGTGTGTGCGCGCGTGTGTGTGTGTGTGTGAGCGTGCGCTGACAGCCCATGGTGTCTTATAATAATTGACTTAGTAAGCAATGGGAGAGTCGGTTGGATGGTACTTGTATTCTCAGGAACGTGGAAACATCTGAAACAGCTGTCTGTCTCAGATGGGTGGCGGTGCAGACAGGCTGGGACGGTGACCAAGACCATATATATATATATATATATATATATATATATATATATATATATATATATATATATATATATATATATATATATATATATATATATATATATATATATATATGACGGCCCGTATCTCTCCGTGGACCCAGAAGGACCTCATGCAGTACAGTTCAGCTCTTCCTAGACAGTTAAGGGGTTGTCTAACCAGGGCTGGGCCCCGGTCCTTTTTTTATGAATTCACACCGTTTGGGGTAGCAAATGGAATAAGGCCCGACGACCCACGTCATAAACACAACAAGTTGTAAGCCATATCAAACAGAGAAGCCTTGAAGCAGGAAAAAGGAAATGTTCCGGTTGGAAATAGAAGCACTTAACGTGTGTGTGTGTGTGTGATATTTTTTTTTTTGGTTTTGTTTTGCCGGGCGTGATTGCGCGTGTATGTGTCTGTGTGCTTTTGTTGGTATTGGTGTCTATCTAGTGTCCCTTTTAATTGTACTTCTCTCATCACTCGGGGCGATCTCCAGATTGGGGGAACAAGAACGTTGTTGACCCAGAGGTTCCCATTGGAAGACACTACTTTATGTTTAAGCTAAAGCTAATCGGATGGGTTGAGTTTGAAGTGTTGCTTTGTGTAAAGCCCTGAACTGGGCTGGGTTCGATAAAGGCTGTGTTTCATTGTTTAAACTTGTATGTAAAGGAAAGCATCTTTAGTTGTTTCCCCTCTCTCAAATAGGAACTGAGAGGTGTCAGGTGGCTTCCCCTCAGCGATAGCCAATCAGTTCTTTAGCTGCAGTAAAAAAAACAATAATAACTCATTCAACAAATGTGTGTGTGTGTGTGTGTGTGTGTGTGTGTGTGTGTGTGTGTGTGTGTGTGTGTGTGTGTGTGTGTGTGTGTGTGTGTGTGTGTGTGTGTGTGTGTGTGTGTGTGAGAGAGAGAGCGTGGGTGTGGGTGTGTACGTGTCACTGTAACCAAGTTTAGTTTCCCTAGCAATAGCATCAGATGAATGGATATGATGCAAGCAATGCATAGCATCTTTACTCACAGCTTAGAGACAATGGGCACTATAGGGTTAAATGTTGTTCCGTAGTGTGTGAGCGCCACTGATACCAAGTCCAAAGAATGTAAAAGCCGTTGTTTTGGTTTGTTTGTTTTTGTTAGTTTTTTTTGAAGACGAGTGGATGTTGTAACTTGTTTAGGGGAAATGAGGAGAACCTTTTGTGAAAGGGTGCGTGACGATGATGACGGAAGGAAATGCTTTTTTAAAGGAATAATTTTGGATGACCGACCCACGTGGAACATGTCAATCAAATTGGATAGCTTCACAATTGTAAACATGCTAGCCCTGCAGCTCTTACTACACACTGGATTACGTGTCGCCATCTAAAGGTATAGGGTTGGGTTCAAATCTATAATCGGTCTAAATCGAGTCTCACAAATCTGACTTTGGATTAACATTGAATGCCTGATGGTAGACGAGCGCAAATCTGTGTGAATGGGGAGTTTCCTTTTCTCTCGCTTCAAATGTATTTCAACCAATCATGGTGCTGGGGGCGGGGCTCTGTAGATGGTCAGCCATACGTGATATGGCTGACCATAAATCTCGCATCCAAAAGAGGACTGATGACTAGAGTGATAGCATTGCTTCCCATAATGCTTTCCCGTCTAGCCTGTGGGAAGACGAGCTAAACCGTGCTGTCCAGATACTAACGTCTTTAGACAAAGTGTCTGTTAAAGGTTTAACATCAACCCTGTGTAGTAGACACAGACCTTGTAGAAATACATTTGTTCACAACTTGTCTTCCCGAAAGCTCCATCTTGCACTCTGGAATGAGTTTATCTTCGGAAGATTATCTCTGTAATAAAATAGGAAACACTGCGTAACCCCCCTCTTCCACTAGTGCAGTCTCCCCCCAGAAGATAAAGCGTTGTCCAACTTCTGGATCCAAGATTAATGAAAATCTATAAAACTATGGTGCACTGTAAAATACAGAAAATATTAACAGGTGCTGTTACGCATCGAATGGTGTGATCAAAAATAGATGTATGATTAGACCAAATCAATCAAGTTTGTTCAATCATGTTTTTCAAATTAACCGGTTTGTATGGATCACGTTTTTTATATATATATAAAAAAAAGATGTTGAATTTGGTCTCTTAAACTTCCAGTGTAAAAAAATATAATTGTGACACATTGTGATGTAGGATGAACCATTTTTGTTATTTTCAGGACTAACCTGTATATTTTTAAACATTGTAGTTTTTAACCTTTAGGTGGCAGCAAAGACAAGACATTGGTCTGTCAGTGTAGTCTCTTTTAAATATATGTTCTGAGAAAAGTCTGTTTAGTTGACTTATTAAGGTGTAGGATATTTTGAACGGCATGCCAAGAAAAGTACGGTGAAATCCCAAACCTAACTGTCCTCTCACACGGGGGAACACCTATAGGACATTATCACATCACAGAGGTATACTAGAATAGGACAGAATCAGGTTGTAGCCCATTCAATTAATGATGGGTCTGTGTGCGTAAGCCTGCATAATTAATGTCAGTAGATACGTGTTCAGCCCTATTAAACCTCTGTGACAAAGGCCTCTTCGTTAGCTACAGCTACCTTACTGTGCACTGGGCTCAAAACACCAGTGTTCGGTTTCAGTGTGAGATGGTGCTATTTGCGTATCTATACTGTACTGTATGTATGTCTCCATATTTTGCTCATCAACTGTGCTCCTTTGCCCACCCCAGAGTTAATGGAACAGTGAATATTTTGAAGCAAGACGTTTGCAATTGTTATAACTCCCGACTGCCCCCCTAGTGGACGTTTTGAAAATAAAACCAACTGCAAATGATTATACATGACACAAGTCTATTTGTCTTTTTTTGTACACAATATACATTAATACAATTGCACTGTGTGTAATTGGACAGCAGGGAAAATAAACATGCTCGGTGCGTTCTTCCATCACATAATCTTTATTACAACAAATCGTATCAAAACTTTGATAAACCTCGAAACCTTGTTGTATCTCGCGGGAAACCCTTATTGTCACATTCACTCGTGATCTCTTGAGTTTCTAAGGAGTCACTGTAAAACAGCGCAAAGCCTCATGCAACCGGTCCTATGTCCCCCTGAAAGGCCTCATATTTACACATCGGCATCTGTTTGACACTGAACTAGCACAGGTTAGCATGTGTGAAGTAAAGGCCACGGCGAGCTCTACAAAACATTGACGGACCGACAACAAACTAAGTTTGTCGTCCACAGGGATCACACACAGTGAACACAATGGCAGCCGCCGTTAACAGCATGCCTGTATGCTACGATTCATATTCTCAACAACTTTTCCGATGTACACGTAATCTAATCTAAACGAAAAACAACAAACGAATGCAGAGGCAGTGCTGTACATTTGGTATTAAGGCTGATTGAATATACTTGAAGGATTACCAACCACAACAACAGCAACCACAACGAGAGAAACCAAACCGGAGGGCTTGTTTACGCAGAGTGATGCAAAAATACATACAAAAAAAGCGACCACAACTTTAAACTCCTCAACTCTGTGCAACTTCCATTCCTTCCAAAGTCTCAACTCCCAAGGTCAAGTGGGCGGAGT
Organism: Muraenolepis orangiensis; assembly: GCA_027704905.1. NCBI lineage: Eukaryota > Metazoa > Chordata > Actinopteri > Gadiformes > Muraenolepididae > Muraenolepis > Muraenolepis orangiensis. The sequence continues at coordinate 5,013,028 of CM051003.1, read as the reverse complement.
GCTCCTGCTGAGAATCCTAACATCTTAATGCTGGGCGCGCGGCGAAGCTAAAAGCGGACCATACGCTCGTGATTGATTAGTACCACTGGAACCGATGACGGACGGTAATGGAGTCAGTGCAGGAGTCAGCTTTATGAGAGAAGCACACCTGAAATAACCGCGGCAGGAATCGATAGCTTCAATAGGCGCGAGACAAGAGGCCGGGGCTCTTGAGAGACTGCTGCTGCTTCTGTGTGAGGTGGAAATGTATGAGGTATGTGAAAGCGAAAGAGTGAGGATAGATGGAGACAGAGAGAGAGAGAGAGAGAGAGAGAGAGAGAGAGAGAGAGAGAGAGAGAGAGAGAGAGAGAGGAGAGAGAGAGAGAGAGAGAGAGAGAGAGAGAGAGAGAGAGAGAGAGGAGAAGGACCTAGATGGAAATGGGAGATGGCTGAAGAGTGACAGACGGGAAACAGGTTGTCGGGTAGGTAGTCTAAGTTGTCTATGGAGCGGCATGGTATTGTGCGCTAGTCCAGGAACACGTCGGTGGTGCTGAGCAGCAGGGGCTGTGTGGACGCCGTGGTGCTGCACACGGAACTCAGCCTCCTGGACGGCGTCCTCTGGGGCCCGTGGGAGATGGCGGCGTTGCTAAGCCTCAGGTAGATCTACGGGGTGACATGGCAACAAAAGCTTTTGATTTTAATAAGATTTAATTGTGTTATTCATCTGCTGAATCCAACATTAAGTACTAGCAAGTTATGTGAATTCACAGCCTTCATGTTAATATTCAATACTCAATTCACCATTTACCATGTGTATATCGTCCATCAGTCACTTTATTGTTCTTTATATTGTGTACTGTATTGTTAATAAAGGCATTGTAGTCCTGCTTCTACATGCAAATGTAAGGATTACTTTAGTATATTTAAGTTTGAGATGTGTTTCTCATATAATACTTTGTTGAATATTGATAAAATTAAGTATGACTGATGATGATTGGTACTCGCAAACTCTTACATTTTTGGTGTTCTGGGACAGCAGGAGTTCGGTTTTCTCCACCAGGTTCTGGAAGGAGGGTCTCTTCAGGGGGTCGTCGTTCCAGCAAGACAGCATCATGTCGTACCTGCAGAGAGCTCCACTGGGTCAGGGGTTCGCCCTTACGGTTACTCTTCTGTGATGAAGCCCCATTCACAGGCTCACTACAGTACAACTCAAACATCTTTGGTTTGATCGTGGCATTTTTTTCTGCAAACATCCAGAACGTAAACTAGAGGGCCCTCAGTAGAGCGCATACCTCTGCCACACAAAAAAGTTTAATCAACTGTTCCTTGGCCCATAAGTAATCTAACCACCAGGTTTTGTCCAATTCAGTACATAACTTTTTTTTGGGACTGTTGCTATGCTGGCGATTCCGATTCCAACATGAGTGAACATGTACTTCTGCACACATTCTGTCTGTCTGTATCCACCTGTCCTTTGAGCAAAGCACCAAAAGCACCTGTTCACACACACACAAGACACACAACACACACACACACACACACTTACATTTTGGTGGGCGCAAACTCAGGCATGTTCATTCGGTGCCCCTCCTGGATCATCCTATAGAAAGCCGAGCCCACCTGCATCCCGGGGTATGGACTGTTACCTGGACAACCAAAATAAACATTGGATCTTGGATCTTGCATCTTGACGAACACATCCATTGCGCTTGAAGGTATACTTCCCAAAATGAAACATGGTGCGACCCAGTTGCTTGTTCAACATGTATATGCATTCGTTGAGTTTCATTACACAAGAGTCATGTGTACAAATAGTTTTCCTCTTAAATTGAGGCATAGGCTACAGTCTCAGCAGGTCTATGACAATTTATTTTTGTGTTATGGTTTACTCCCCCTGTAACTTGTTGTCATGTCTTGGAACACTAAGTAAGGTCTTTTGAAATAACCAGCCCTACGTGTCCATAATACAATATAATATGTTCATAAAGTATTTTTTTCGAGAAATGGCATTGACATCAAAGAGCTGCGGGGGGGGGGGGGGGGGGGCCTACCCAGCGAGAAGATCTCCCAGAGCAGGATGCCGTAGGACCACACGTCGCTCTCGTAGGTGTAGACGTAGTCGAAGATGCTCTCCGGGGACATCCACTTGACGGGCAGTCGGGCCTGCACACACACAAGCCCCAAGTAGCCTGTTAGGAACCCCTTCCTATCACTTAATTATTTTGAACAACTAAAACAAATCCAAATGCATCAGAGTTTAGACAAAGCCACAAGATGAATTCATGTGGATGAAAGTAATTTTTGGAGCAATAACCCCCTTCTTCGAAGAAATGGACAAATGACACAATTGGCATTCTTCTTCCAACAGCAGCTATATTGGGGCTGGGATGATAAGAAGGAACAACAGGCCACTGGCACTGATTGGTTATGGGAAAAACAAACATTCACTAAATCATATCTAATCTCTTGATAATTACAGACAACAGCATAGCAACATAATATGTGATAAATATACGTTTCAGTAAGAAAAAGCCAATTTCTGGAAACTCAATAACACAATGAAGGGCTTTCCGGATGTGAAACCACGGTACATTAACGCTAACATTAATGCTAATGTGTTAAGACGCACTTACAGCTAGCTAACAGGCGTACTTCAAGCCTACTTTGTCTTTAATTTCTCTCCATTAGCACAATGTAAGAGGGGGGGGGGGGGGATTGAAAGAGAGGAGACAAGAAACAAACAGAGAAGAGATGGGGTGGGGGGTGGCAGACTCACATTGCCTCGAAGCACATAGTTGGCATCGGTGGTGATGTCCCGGGCCAGGCCGAAGTCACAGATCTTGGCCACTCTGCCACGGGTCAGCAGAATGTTCCGGGCCGCCAGGTCTCGGTGAATACACTGGGTTGAGATATAGGAGCGTGATGACACTGCACTCTCTAGCACCAGAGTCTATCCTCTGGTGCTGATCTGTCTAATGCACTACATGCACACACACACACACACACACACACACACACACACACACACACACACACACACACATACACACAGATACACATGCACTCACACATACAGACACACACACACTCATAAACGCACTCAAACAATAGCATGCAATAGGTTACACACACACACACACACACACATTAGGCCTTACATTTTTAGAGGTAATGTACTCCATTCCTTTGGCCACTTGGTAGGAGAAGCTGAGGAGATCTTCGGCGTCCAGGGACAGCTCGTCGATATCATCTGGATGGAGAGAGGTGAAGCATGTCACTTAGAGGTTCTCTTTCTCCCCTGCCCTCCAGGGCTGCTAGCACAGGTCAATACCGCTCAGCGCTAGGCTAACACAGCAAACTACCGTCTCCCGATGACGATGGACTCTGTAAAGTTCTCACTGCACATCTTCATGGTTTGCAGCACTCAGCTCTGAGTTGAAACCATTTGAACTCTGACAGAGTTGCTTTGATCGGTTCACGTTCTAAATATAAATGGTAAGGTAACAGCACTTTGACAGTGTTAGATAAGATAGGAGAATCCTTATGGATGGATACATAAAGTATGGGGATACTGTTTGATGTACTGGACTGCTACTCTGTTGTGTTATTGTGTTGTTTCCCTACCTGCAGCCTCAGTGTATTCTCTCTCTCTCTCTCTCTCTCTCTCTCTCTCTCTCTCTCTCTCTCTCTCTCTCTCTCTCTCTCTCTCTCTCTCTCTCTCTCTCTCTCTCTCTCTCCCTCTCTCCCTCTCTCCCTCCCTCCCTACTGGCTCCTTATTACGAAACAGTCTTCTTGTATTTACGACCCTGGCTGTCTGTCTGTATCCTGAGTCTTGTGCTCTTGTGTCCTGAGCCAATGAATTCATTATTCAGCTTTTATGAATAAAGCATATAATGTGAGCAGCAGTGTGTGTGTCATCTGAGGGGCGAGCTGGCAGCCGAACACACCGTCTCTGCTTGGGGATGTTTGCCAGAGCCAATGGGAAATTACAATGTGCCCATGTGTTAGTGCTGATGTGTTGTGCTTTGATTCAAGTGTTGGTTTATGCGTTATATATATCATGTTTGACTTCTTACCAACATCACTTACTTGATCAATAGTGAGTGATTGTGATTGGAACAATAAGGGACTCGGTGTGTTGGAGTTTATTCATGGGACAGTCCTGTGAGGTATATTTTGGTTTATTCATGGCTTCACACCTGATTCAGAAGGCCTCTCTTTCTCAGACGGACGCATTGGCATGTAGTCAGGGCCAATAACCTCTCTGCTGTGAAAGTGATCACACACACACAAACACACACACACATACACACACACACACACACACACAGAATAGAATAATTTAAGAGTAATTTAGAGAGTAATTTAAGTAGTTGGTTCTAATGTAATGGTGTAATGCTATGTAAGTGCACACACACGCACACACACACCAATAGCTCACACACACACACACACACACACCTTGCTGGCTGTCCCTGTTTGTGGATATTGCGATAGTAGTTTTCACCGATCTGGGTGTTGACAAACAACTCTTTTTTTCTGCGCAGGAAGTTGAGGAGGTCGCCATAGCAACAGTACTCTGTGATCACCAGAGTCGGGCCTGCAGATGGAGGATAAAGTTTTAAAATCACAACACATTTCCTGTAATAACGATGAACATGATCCAGTTTTACTTTCTGTTTTCTGTAGACAGGTAAACAGACTTAAAGGGGCAATCCTCCTTATGTTTATCTGTAGAATTATGGAATTATAATTGAAAGACTATTTATTCTCTTCATAAAGACCTGTGTTGAGGGAAAAATAGATGCGTTTCCCGAAGACTGCCCCTTATTTTGTTTAAATGTTTTTGTGGCTTTTCTTCAACACTCCCTCCTTTATATTATTATGCATATCATATACACAAATACATGGCTTTGATATATCTTATATACATGTATACATACACAGTATATATACACAGTATACGTATATATACAGATTTAGATAGGGTTTTCACTTTCTATATTAACAGTAGCCTAGGCTTTTGAAACCTGATAGTCCTGAATACGGCAAACGGTGTGCAAATTTGCTTGCTTGAACTTCCTTGCCCTCAAGTGGGTTTCAACTGGCTTTGAGCAGACAGACCTGAGGTCCTGACATACACACACACACACACATGCAAAAACACACACACACACACACACACACACACACACACACACACACACACACGCACACACACACACACGCACACACACGCACACACACACACACACAGCTCCCCTCACCTCCAACTGTGCACGCTCCAAGCAGGTTCACGATGTTGACATGGTTTCCAAGGTAACTGAGGACCTTTAGCTCGGACATCAGCGCCTCCTTCTCGGTAGAGTGGGCGTTAGCTAAGATGACATCATCAGGATTCCATCATTCAGACAGTTGCCCCGAAGAACAGTGTTATCATATATCCTGTTATTATACATGTGCATGGACACACACACACACACACACACACACACACACACACACACACTCAGTCACTCACATACACACACATATACACACTTACGTTTGAGCATCTTGACTGCAACAGTCATGACAGTCTCTGCAGAGCAGAGTCCATAAGCTGTGGCTCTCACAACCTTTCCAAAAGCCCCTGATCCAAGTGTGTTACCTGCAGGTTGGAACACACACACACACACACACGCCAATATTTCATGTTCAAAGTCAAATTGTAAATGCACTTGAATGCATAGCAGGGCTAATTCTGAAACATTGTAAACAACACACACACACACACGCACACACACACACACAAGCCCGCACACACACACACACACACACACACACACACACATATACAAGCATACCAAAGCGTAGTTTCTGGCGGGGAAATTCCCATTTGGGGTCATAAGGGAGCTGGGTCGGATCAATGTAAATGTAATTGTTTCCATGGATACTGTCTATCACCTTCCACTGGATTTGGAACTTTGGTTTCTGTTTCAAATAAAAGACGAGAGAGAGAGAGAGAGAGAGAGAGAGAGAGAGAGAGAGAGAGAGAGAGAGAGAGAGAGAGAGAGAGAGAGAGAGAGAGAGAGGTACAATTTCAGTCCAAATATAACCAATTGAAGTTTCTGTAGGATACAATAAATAGATAATACGAACTGTTGTTAAGTTTTAAGAATTAAAATCAGATTCAATAAAAAATTGAGCGATTCATTTATATTGAATAAATATTATCTATCTATTTCATATTCCTTATCAATAATATATGAGGCACAAGAGATAATTTATTAATATCAATAAACATTATTTGCTGCTGCTAATGTTTCACATTTCAAGCCATGTAAAGATGCACATACAAAACAGTTCATGCAACTTTAATCACACAACCATTCTTTATATAACCATTTGATAAATGTGAAGATGAACCGAGGTTCAACTCAGTTCATCTTCATCTTCAAAGACATACAAAAGATATGTCAAAAAACTAATGGACAGCTCAGTCTTTCAACCCACTCGTGCGATATCCATGCCTGTCCATGAAGGTACAAAACACATCTATATCCAAATAACATACAAAAAAAAGAAAAACATACACACACACAAACATATGTGTGTGTATGACACAATTTGGAAAATGTAAAATGTAGTTTTGCAATTGGATTTCTGCAGTGCCAGTTATTCTAAAACACAGTATTTCCTTCCACATTCCTTCATTTCCTTGAGGTGTGAACAAAGTCTTTTGGTCCTCCCCTTAACCACCCCCCCCCTCTCTCTCTCCCGATGCCTCTTCAGAATCCAATTACCACTGACTGGCTGACTCATCAGACATCCGCAGAGGTACTACGTTAATTCCTCAACACGCCAGAGATGGGAACGTCAAAAAGCCCCACGCGGAGAGAAAGAGAGAGAGAGAGAGAGAGAGAGAGAGAGAGAGCTCCTTGCGGAACTCATAGCTCACCATCATCATCATCACGATATATATGCCTGCTCTGCACTCGCTCACACACACCACATCGGAGAGAGAGAGAGCGAGAGAGAGAGAAACCGCTCTCTCAGATGCTGTGGCAACGACAAGCCGGCTAAGACCGGGCTTGCGAGAGATGGGCTTCCAGCATTAGCGGAGCGGCTTGCCCTCATGCCTCCCCCCCTCCCCCCTCCCCCCTCCCCCCTCCCCCCTCCCCCCTCCCCCCACCCAACAACACCAGTAAATAAATACAAATCGTAGCAGGCCATTAGTAAATGACTGCAGCCCCAGCCAAACACTCATAGCTCATAAGTGCTTGTTGTGGCATTTTGTTCTCCATGTGTGTGTGTTTGTTTGTGTGTGTGTGTGTGTGTGTGTGTGTGTGTGTGTGTGTGTGTGTGTGTGTGTGTGTGTGTGTGTGTGTGTGTGTGTGTGTGTGTGTGTGTGTGCGTGTGGCAGTGCACCACTGTGCTCCCTGCAGCAGGCAGCTTGTGTGCTCCCATCAGTCCCTACGTGAAAAACCTGTTATTCTACCTGTTGGATTAACAGGGTTTGGGTTAGAAATTGGTGGAGGTTTAGGCCTCGGGGGGGGGGGGGGGCTGGGGGGGGGCTGGGGGGCTGGGGGGCTGGGGTGAGGGGTGGTCCTGGTTTACCTGTATGTACTTGCAGAGCAAGACCAGCAGGGTCAGGCTGAGCACAACACCGGTGGCCAGCATGCCGGTCAGCAACGGCCTGAAGAGCTCGTGGGGAACAGTCCGCTCTGGAACACATTAGATAACACACACACACACACACACACACACACGCGCACACACACACCAACCAACACATGTTCAACTCAGGTTTCAAGGGGTTGTTGCGACCTGGCAACAGACAGACGCACACATACATTGTTTCCCATACATCCAGCAGCTGTGGTGACGGCGTTGGTGTTGTTATGCACTGTGTATTAGTGTGTCTTCAGTAATCCCTGCATGCATAGTCAGCATTTACTAACTCTGTTTAATCCACTGACCTCCCCCCATGGACACATCTCCCCTTAACATGTGGTGTGTGTGTGTGTGTGTGTGTGTGTGTGTGTGTGTGTGTGTGTGTGTGTGGTGTGTGTGTGTGTGTGTGTGTGTGTGTGTGTGTGTGTGTGTGTGTGTGTGTGTGTGTGTGTGTGTGTGTGTGTGTGTGTGTGTGTGTGTGTGTGTGTGCGTGCGTGCTTCTGTCTGTCCCTCTGTCTGTCTGTTTGTCTCTCTGTCTGTCTGCCCCTCTGTCTGTCCCAGGGTGTCTGCTTACCACTGATAGAAAGTGTTTGTGTGTGTCCTACTTGTCCCTGTGTGTGTCTGCGTGCTCCCCTGTGTGTGTGTGTGTGTGTGTGTGTGTGTGTGTGTGTGTGTGTGTGTGTGTGTGTGTGTGTGTGTGTGTGTGTGTGTGTGTGTGTGTGTGTGTGTGTGTGTGTGTGTGTGTGTGTGTGTGTGTGTGTGTGTGTGTGTGTGTGTGCGTGTGTGTGTGTGTGTGTGTGTGTAGCAGTGTTGCTGCAGCAGTGTGTGTGTCTGTGTGTGAACATACTTTATAAAGGCAGGGCTGTGTCACATCGGAACACCACAATTGGTGTGTGTGCGTGTGTGTGTGTGTGTGTGTAGCAGTGTTGCTGCAGCAGTGTGTGTGTCTGTGTGTGAACATACTTTATAAAGGCAGGGCTGTGTCACATCGGAACACCATAATTGTGTGCTCTCACCACTGATAGAGAAGAGTGTGTAGGCCTCATCCTGCTCTGAGCTGGCCACACACTCCAAGGTGTGGTACTGGGCATGCTCCCTGCTCAGGTTGAGCCGGCTCTCCACCTCACTCTTCCCGAAAGCAGAGTGTGACTCGGTCACCACGGCAACCTCGTACACCTCCCATTGGCTGGTGTTGGGCAGGTGTGAGCAGCTGTGGACCACAGACCACAAATCAGATTCCTGACCTTCAATGGACCTAGGCAAACACTTGCTAGTGTTTAAGATTCAGCATTCAACATTCAAGAATTGTATTCGCCAAGTACAATGGAGTGCTTACTCCCCATTCCCTCCCGCAGTATAAAATTCTAGAACACAATACTGTAAGAATACTATACACAATAAAATAAAAAATAAAAAACATAAAAAGAACAATAAATAGTTGAAAAGTGTTGGATAAGTAAGTACAAGAAAACACCTGGAGCTGTGAATCACAGTCCTAAATGATGTCTTCGTTGGTGTAGCAATATAAAAACAAGGTTTAATCATAACAGGGCTGTGTGCAGCAATGCAGGACCTTCCTCCCCACTCTCACTTAGTGATCACATACTGTTACCATCACTCCCCATAATAGTGATGTCATGTGAACCATAATGATGTCATCCTAATGGTCCCAATGATGTCATACAGGAGCAGCAGAGTGGTGTGCGTGACTAGGAGGCTATACTAGGAGGGTTATGAGCTGGATGTTGTTTGTGGGCGTACCGGGTATGAGGTAGCGCACAGAAGTACCAGCTGATCTTGGGGGGCGGGTATCCTGTGGCAACGCAGCGCACCTGTCCGTCAACGGGCCCCACCTGGGAGATGATGACCGGTTTACCTTGTAAATGTAAAGAGAAGAGTTAAATGAAAGAGAGAGAGAGAGAGAGAGAGAGAGAGAGAGAGAGAGAGAGAGAGAGAGAGAGAGAGAGAGAGAGAGAGAGAGAGAGAGAGAGAGAGAGAGAGAGAGAGAGAGAGAGAGAGAGAGAGACACACACACACACACAGACACAGACACAGAGAGAGTGAGTGACAGAGAGACAGAGAGACAGAGAGCCAGAGAGACAGAGAGATGCACAGTAATGGGACTTACTGTTTACTTTGACTGTGAAGGATTGATTGAAAGATGCATCTTCATGATTGGCTAACAAGGTGTAGATCCCGCCTTCCGTTCCGTGGACTCTAACCAGTTTCAGCTCAGTAAGGCATCTAACAGAACAGACCGGCAAATGTCATGCTAGAGTGTGTGTGTGTGTGTGTGTGTGTGTGCTTGCGTGTGTGCGTGCGTGCATGTGTATGTGTGTGTGTGTGTGTGTGTATATGTGTGTGTGTGTGTGTGTGTGTGTGTGTGTGTGTGTATGTGTGTGTGTGTGTGTGTGTGTGTGTGTGTGTGTGTGTGTGTGTGTGTGTGTGTGTGTGTGTGTGTGTGTGTGTGTGTGTGTGTGTGTGTGTGTGTGTGTGCGTGCGTGTGTGCATGTATGTGTATGTGTGTGTGTGCGTGTGCGTGTGTGCATGCGTGCGTGCATGCGTGCATGTGTGTCTGCAGTACCTGTATCTGCTGCAGTGGACAGTGATGACATGCTCTGTAGTGTTGCGCAGCAGCTTGCTGTTGTACGTCCAGGACATGGTGTTGGGTGCTGGGTAGGAATCAAACTCTACCCTGAGGCTTAGGCTCTCTCCCTCTTTAACATCCACCTCACTGGGCCCTGGCCTGCCTGCCATCATAATGAAGCCTCTGTCTGGAGAAGCACACACACACACGCACACACACACAGACACACACACACACTACGAAGCTGAAAATCACACTCAATAGATCTCACTCTCCCAGTAATAATACACTGTTGACTTTAATTTTGCATGGCATCATTTGCAAAAAGCTTGCAGACCATTCACCTCAAATGATTTGACAAGCATTTAAAAGTATTAGTAGTAGTATTGGAAAGAATGGAAGTGCCGTTAATTTATAGGAAACCAATAAGAAGCGGCTTGCTTCTACTTAATCCCTATAGAAGGTTCATCGCTCAGCACCCATCTGCTCATGTTTGTAGTCACCTGACGCCAACAATGGCATATTGCGTTTCAGTCATGGACACACATGGATTCACACAAACAACCACACCCTGAGGAAGACTTACCGTGGACGTCCAGCTTGACAGCTGTGGAGCCGTAGCCTTTCTCATTGTAGGCGTGGCAGCGGAAGGTGCCAGAGTCTGATTGGTTGACAGCTGAGATCCAGAGTGAGGTGGAGCGCTTGTAACCACGGGAACCGGGCAGGATGTGTGAGGTGTGTCCCTCTACGGGATTCTGTTCAGCGCCCAGGAAGGAGGAGAGAGTACTGTGTCAAAACTAGCAGAAGATTGGGCTGATATATGTTTGTATATCTTGGTAAATATATTTCACACAGAGTGCCAATGAATGAGATGACTCATCTCATTAATTTAATTGACACACTAACACTTTAGTATCATTTGATCATGTGCATTTTACAAATTCCTGGAAAGACCTCATCGTGAAGTGGATATGACAAAGAATTAGCTTTACATGCAGGGACAGACTGGGGTTAAAGGGCCCCTATTATACTACCAGGTGTGAGTGTGATTAGCCCATTCAAAATGGTCATGTGACATAGTGACATCACACAGTGGGAGTTTCCATCCAGATGTATGATGGAAAGATAAGCCTGCCAGTTGGTACAGTCCACTGGGTATGCTGGTAGATGATGTAGTCTACACTTTTAGTCACACGACAATTTTGAAACTGATCAATGGTGCCAATTATTTCTGGTATTCGTTAATGAGTGCATCAATGCGAAATGGGCCTGGAAGTCCCTGCAGTTTTTTAATTCTCCACAACCGATGTTTAGCCCCTGTTTAGCTCTCTTTTGAATTGGAATTGGCCGCTTATAAATGGAGTTTTATCTGTGCCACCGCTTGGTTATACTTGGTGAAATCACGACATGTCAACAGACATCCCTCGAGATAGTTTTATGTTGGAAAGTATCTTCCCTGACCCAGGACGAGCAGTCACTTCATTATTCTGCATGACGATAAGGGCAAGCAGAATAGAAGGATCCAGGCAGAGGAATAAAGAGCCCATTAACCACAGGCTGATACTCTCTCTCTCAGGTTCTCTTTCTCTCTCTCTCACCGCAGCGGGGGGATAGTCCCACTTGAGGCTGAAGTCAGGGTTGACATTGGAGGAGCTGCAGGACAGGTCAAACATCTCCCCTCGCCTCAGAATCATGTTCCCCACGTGTGAGAGAAGCAGGAGCGGCGCCACCTCCGGCACTGGAAGACATCCACATCAACAGACGCCATGCGTCACTACACACATGTCCTGTTATGCTTGAGGGAGGGGCAAAACAAGGGAGTTCCTCTTGACTGCAGGGGGTAGGTCAACCCAATGACCAATTACCTTGTTAAATGTACATAGGAATATACAAATACACTGACACAAAGACATGCGCACACATGCGCGCGTACACAGAGCAGCTATGCACATCTAGAGTGACGCCATGATGTATGTACAGTATGTACGATGCTGACAAATACAAACATTGCTAATGTTAGTTACATTTCATGCCTTGGATAATCTGAAAAAGAACATATGTTATACAAATAAAATGACATAGTGTACACAGTGCTCACAGAGCACACACCGGTGCTGTCAACAATGACAACAATGACATAGATGTTAATAGCCAACCGAATATGCGTGCTTCCACACGTATGGCTTAGCCAAACAGTGGCTACACACTCAGTTGGAAATCCTTGTTTGTTTACTAAACCACTCTAATCCCTGCCTGGATAATCCCCAACCATTCTTAAAAAGAAGCAGGGCTGTCTATGCAGTAGAAAGGCATAATAAAAGTTGATACTGGTGCTACATGAACAGGGAACAACAGTTGGAACAACAGCCCTAGAGAACTGGTGCTACATGAACAGAGAACAACAGTTGGAACAACAGCCCTAGAGAACCGGTGCTACATGACCAGAGAACAACAGTAGGAACAACAGCCCTAGAGAACTGGTGCTACATGAACAGAGAACAACAGTTGGAACAACAGCCCTAGAGAACTGGTGCTACATGACCAGAGAACAACAGTTGGAACAACAGCCCTAGAGAACTGGTGCTACATGACCAGAGAACAACAGTAGGAACAACAGCCCTAGAGAACTGGTGCTACATGACCAGAGAACAACAGTAGGAACAACAGCCCTAGAGAACCGGTGCTACATGACCAGAGAACAACAGTTGGAACAACAGCTCTAGATAACTGGTGCTACGTGAGAACAACAGTTGAAACAACAGTCCTAGAGCTGGAAAAAGTCCACTGGGTGACGCAAAATGACACAAAACATGTCACCCCGAAGACTTATGCTGGTGAACAAATTTGCTAATCTGAATGCTGGTAACATTTAGGGGAATTGATCATTGTTCATTTTGATGTACTACTGTAGTGGTACAAACTTGGTTGAAAGACGCCAAAGTTTACCTTTAAGTCTCTCTTTTATTAAGTCTCTCTTAAGTCTAGTCTAATATTTGTGTTTGATTCTGCTATTACACATGTTTTGTGATTTTTCAGGTGTGTGTCATTTAGTCAGTATTCTTCATTTTACTACCTAAGCAAAAATAGCAAATGGCTAGCTTTTTTATTGATGAAACATTTTGTTGAAATTTACCCTTTTTATTTGCCTGGACTGGAATGTAATACTAAGCATGTACATAACAGAACCCAAGGCTTTGTTCTGTTTCAGCTGCCAGATCCACAGGGATATGTCTTTCCTCAATGTGGGATTTTTGTTCAAAGCATGGATATGCTGCTACCCTCTCTTTTAACCGCCTACTCATCCTAAAACAGACTTGACTAGTACAATTCTCACCTAAGTTGTGTTCTTCTAAGTTGACTGCAGTCTCCCATCTCTTGCTTGTCTCTTCTTTGCTTGTATGTCCTTGTTCTTTTTTAAATAGTTTGAACTGGTGCTACATGACCAGAGAACAACAGTTGGAACGACAGCCCTAGAGAACTGGTGCTACATGACCAGAGATCAACAGTTGGAACCACAGCCCTAGAGAACTGGTGCTACATGACCAGAGAACAACAGTTAGAACCACAGCCCTAGAGAACTGGTGCTACATGACCAGAGAACAACAGTTGGAACGACAGCCCTAGAGAACTGGTGCTACATGACCAGAGAACAACAGTTGGAACAACAGCCCTAGAGAACTGGTGCTACATGACCAGAGAACAACAGTTGGAACGACAGCCCTAGAGAACTGGTGCTACATGACCAGAGAACAACAGTTGGAACAACAGCCCTAGAGAACTGGTGCTACATGACCAGAGAACAACAGTTGGAACGACAGCCCTAGAGAACTGGTGCTACATGACCAGAGAACAACAGTTGGAACGACAGCCCTAGAGAACTGGTGTTACATGACCAGAAAACATACATTTTTGTTCATCTGTTCTCTACATATTCATTCACACACACACAGCATCCCAGCTAATCAATAATGGAAGGCCCCTCTATCCATTTAACACCTGGTATATATAAATATATATATATAAACATATATATATATATATATATATATATACATTTATCAAGCCACTGTATTGTTTTCACACTGACATTGAATGTTTTATTGCAGTATTTGCATTTCTCTGTGAGCAATGATACAATGTGATGTAGCATGCATATCTCTATGAGATGGTGTGACCCAGTTTGTAGTCACACCACCAGCACCAGTATTAGATCAGAATCCCAATACATCCTATTCTTTTCCTATTCCTATTAATTTTTGTCACATTACATGACATAACTGGAGACGACAATGTTTTACCTTGTTCATTTCCCGGTCATAATATCATTTCCCGGTCATAATATGATCATTTAACAAAGCGTATCCATAGTCAAACACACGTCACCTTCACATGTTTCCATGACCGGCGTCACCGACACTCCGAGCCACTCTGCCTCTCCTGGATCAAGGTTTAAAGTTCAAACCAACTGTGGGAAGGCCCCACCCACCACCCTTTATGTCCACCTCTCCTGACCGATGCCTCATGACTCACCCAGACGCACGTCGACCGTGTAGCGGCTGGACGTCACCTTGGCTCCGTGGAGGTGCCCCACACACACGTAGCATCCCTCAAACTCCTCGCGGACCTTGTAGATGACTATGCCCCGCGGATGGCTGTTGTAACGCAGGTCAGAGGGCAGGAGCTGTCCGTTGCAGGTGTCTAGGGTGAGCAGGGTCACAGCGGGGTCCGTGACCAGACATGGGATGGTGCAGTTCTCTCCTTCACGGACCAGAATGCTGTTCACTATGGTCCGTTGGAAGGCACTCTGAGGGTCTTTAGGTGGGGTGAAGATGGGCAAGAATAATACAATGTTAAATACAATAAATAGGCATATTTAAAAACTGTCGATCTGTTAACTCTGTGCATGGATGCGGTGGCTTTCTGACAGAAGTTTCTGATAGTGGAAAAGTATTTCTTGAGTTCTGTGGGTTTGGCCAACACCGTGATTGGTTCATCAATGTTTTACAAGCATGTAGCGGACCAAGTCCAGGGAGTGTCATTACTCTCCTACTGAATGCTTCTACTTGATTATGGTATCCACGCTACGTTCTTTCTGTGCTTTACTGAGGACTTTCACTGTTGTTCAAACTCTTGGAGTACATACAGTAGGGGCCGGAGAACAAAACTCCTCCACCTAAGTCTCGATCAACCCAGCGACCGTTACTCTTTTAATCTTAATCTTAAAAAAGTGAAAGCAGTTTCCTTCCTCAAAAATTACTCACATAATCTTGTGTCAAACATATTGGCCCACCAAATGAAACTCCTACCTTTCACATAGACGTAGATAGAGCTGTGCTCCAGGGTGCTGTTGTTGACACACGTGTAGCGGCCCATGTGGTAAGCCTGCACCACCGGCACCCTCACGTAGGCCACCCCACCCTCCTCCACTTCTCCCTCCAGCCGGCGGGCCCGCTCCCGCTGCCAATGCACGCCCGACCTGGCCCCACCTGATGCATCGCTGTCGTCATGGCAATGCAGCTCCAGCTTCCCCCTCTTGGGCACCACCACGTGGGGTCCCGACGGGGAGATGAGCGGCCTGGGGTGGACTGGGATCAGAGGTCACTGGGTGTTGACATTCATTCATTTCATCCCACCGCAAGTTACAGTCTAGTTTAGTCATTACAGACTAAACTAGACTCGACTCGACTAGACTAGACTAGGCTAGACTAGAGTAGACTCGACAAAACTAGACTAGATTTGACTATACTAGACTAGATTACAGTAGACTAGAGTAAAGTAGAGAAGAGTAGGTTATATTAGAGGAGAGACTGGACTAGACTAGACCAGACTAGAGTAGACTAGAGTACATTAGAATGCAACAGAAAAAAATATGACAGGATCTACCACCCATCCAGCCATCCATCCATCCATATACGTATATCCATATATCCTATACAGAAAACAGTAGTACAGAGGAATATAATACAATAGCATGTAGATATAGATATGCCGTGCACTGCATGTTAAGGTTGTGACCAAACATTTACGAGGGCAATATGAAAACAAGCCCATTGAACAATCCATACATATCAACCGGCTGAGTGGGGACCGTGCATTAAAAGCACGAGCAGAAGATGAATTCCCTTGTGAAAGCAGGGAAGGAGCACGTGTCTGTTTGGTTTTTCACAGCCCCCCTGAGGCTGTTATGTTTTAAGATTTCCACATGATATGGCTTCATTTGGAGAACAGACATGCCATGTGACGCTGTGCCTCGGGACAGATTCACAAAGGCTTGATGTGTAGCAAAAGCACTGTGCCCATAATGGCTTTCTATGAAACACTGATGGCAAATAAGTTATATTAAGTGTAGTATGCTAAATATCTAACTGTTGGCTACAATCCAGGTTCTGGTATTATCTTTAATGCCTATGGGTATCTATGATATAGTGGATATCCTCTATGCATAGGGAATCATTTTGAAGATACCTGGGGATTTGGGGAAAAAGGAGAGACCATACAACTATGGGGTCCATTTATATTATTGCTGAAATAAGTATTGCTGAAATAATAGGCTTACTCTTACTTACTCACATTTTCTCTTGTCACGTACATTATCTAACGTTATCTTGCATTTAACTTATTTATTTTTATTTTTTTATTTTTTACATCACGGGGGACTAACCTGGGACACAAGTAGGCTAGGCAAAAGATGAAGATGATAGGGTCTGTTAAGCCAACGGCCGTACTGCTTTAACGTGATACTTTCTATGTAAACACCCCCATTGAAATCTCAGGTAACACCACACCACACAGGACCGACCTGAGGTCTCAAAACTTACAGGCACGTGTTTTGAGGTAAAGAATTTAAGACATAATTACCAATTAAATATTAGAATATAATTAAAAAACTGCATTTTAAATAGTAACAAACATCTATAATAATAATAATAATAACAATTATTAACAAATATATATAAATAAAAATTTAAAATATATAAAATATAAATATAATATATATATATGTATATATGTATATATATATATATATATATATATATATATATATCAATTTGATATATAATACACAATTTCCTTAATTTATAGTATACAAGTGGGCCACGGAATGAGACGGTAGCTATGAAGGAGCTTTTAAGATGTTTTTCTTACCTGGTATCAGAAGACATATTAAAGGTGTGGTAAATACAATCCAGCAGTATTTCATGGTCACGCGGCGGTTGTTCTATAGCGAATGTATTAAGAGAAGTGCACGTTCACCATGCTGGGCTTTATGCCGCGTCCGGTCCCTCCAAACACACTGCTCTACAGTGGTAAGCATATGAGATACATTCTCTCTCTCTCTCTCTCTCTCTCTCTCTCTCTCTCTCTCTCTCTCTCTCTCTCTCTCTCTCTCTCTCTCTCTCTCTCTCTCTCTCTCTCTCTCTCTCTCTCTCTCTCTCGCTCTCTCTCGCTCTCGCTCGCTCTCCCTCGCTCTCGCTCGCTCTCCCTCGCTCTCTCTATCCTCTTCCTTCCCTCTCAGTTTTCAGCATTCGTTTAGTCCCGCATTGGCTGCATAATCGCCAAAGCGGTGAGTCGGTTATTACCGGAAAAAGCGTTTTAACTATACACCACGTTTTGCTGTGTGAAGATAAGCATTAATATGTATGAGAGAGCGAACGTTTGTAGACAACCTTGAATTTAAGTATTGACCTGTGACACTCACCTGTACTTACATTTTGCGGGATAATAGCTTCGTCATCTAAATTTCCCTAGTTTTGCGGTCTTTTACAGTAATGTGTGCATACACGCACACTCACTCGCACACTAACTCGCACGCACGCACGCACGCACGCACACACAAACACACACAAACACACACACATTCACACTTGTGTGGTTTGCAATGAAAAATATCTGTTAAACCAAAAAATTGACCAGGACATTGGGCATCTCAGCTCTTTTTACTACTTGTAATCTTATTGATTAATTTCTGTTTTCTATGTCTGTTGCATCTGTCAACTGCAACAACAATGGTGAACAACCTCACACATTATTATTGTTCCCAGAAAACCTTATTTTGTCATGTGTCTGTAGACCGGTTGAGCTGCTTGGACCACAAGACCCCCGCTTGGAGCTACGTGGGTTTAATAACATGTTTTGGGTTGCTCCTTTAACGTCTGGAAGATGTTCGAAAAACTTCACCCTTGGGTATAATCAGCTCGAAACCCTCCATTGACAAAGTGTTGAGCTGTTGAAAGATAATTACAACCATGTTTGCTTGAAACAGTAAACATTGGTGTAGCATGGTTGAATATGCGAACAGACGAACAAACTATTTTAGGCCAACACAACTGTCCAACAGAGGCCAACTGCCTGTATGCACAAGAGCCCATATTTGTGAAAGACATTGTGTGTGTATGTGTGCATGTGTCATCAGGATAATCCCTATGTCTTCTGTCCTGTTGGATGTGATGTCATTTGAGTAGTTTATACGTTGCATTATTTATCATTGAGTGTCTATAGCAGATCAGGGCTGAGTCACTATGCGTTGCTGTATCTGTATTTGTTTGCCTGTGTGTGTGGATGTGCGTGTGTGTGTGCGTGCACGCTCGCGTGTGTGCTTGTGCCTTAGCGTGACTCAGTCTCTCCTTTTAGACAAATGAGAAGAGACATCTTACAAAGGGCAACCAGAGGATCTCTATAAGAAAAATAGCCACTTAGATTACATAATATAAAGCATCCCCTATTCCCTCACTCTCTCTCTCTCTCTCTCTCTCTCTCTCTCTCTCTCTCTCTCTCTCTCTCTCTCTCTCTCTCTCTCTCTCTCTCTCTCTCTCTCTCTCTCTCTCTCTCTCTCTCTCTCTCTCTCTCTCTCTCTCTCTCTGACAGCCTCTCTCCCTATTTCTCCCCCACTCTCTCTCTCTCTCCCTTGATCTCTCCTTGACGCATATACTCATCCTAACTCAATCATGTACAAATGCAGCTATCTCCACAAACACACACGTACACACACGCATGTACACACACACACATGTGCACACACGCATGTACACACACACGCACGCACGCACACACACACACACACACACACACACACACGCACGCACGCACGCACGCACGCACGCACGCACGCACGCACGCACACATACATACACACACACACACACACACACACACACACACACACACACACACACACACACACACACACACACATCTCATAAGTCCTTTTACTGTCTGATGCACTAGGCGAGTTGTTATTTGCTGACCGGACAATAAAGCAGGTATGTACATATTTTTCCACTTCTGTCGACGTCCAGTGCGGTGGACTGTGTTCGATCCATTTTTGTGTGGTCGGTAAGTGTTTCTCCTTGGTTAAATTGTGGTCCTTCACACATCTCGCGGCCCGGAGAACTGGATTGCCTAGAGCGTCAACAATAAATAATTTCCTCGGAGGAACAAGTTAAGGCATTTGACTTTGATTTGATCAAACTCCAGTTGGTTGAACTCCTTTCGGGACAGTGTCTAGCTCACAGTACGGGCCCTGATGCCACAAGTCCTCCACTACGACATGGGGATCTTAGCTGAAACTGACCAGTATACGGTACAGACAGGGCTTGAACAACAACCACAGGCTGACATGACCATATGCTTGATCCAACACCATGACGTGGATTGAAAATGTTCCAGGGCGCATATCACAGTAAGCTAATATCTTTGTCTGTAATTAGCGATAGCCCTCTGCCTGGATAAACCTGATTAGCATCGACGAGGCTGTGAGCCGCCCCTAATCCCCCCCGTAAGGAGGGAGGGATGCCACTGAGGAGAGAGAGGGGAGAAAAAGCGGGAGAACCATGAACCGATGCAATGAAAGGGGGATTGAGGAGCAAGAGAGACAGGTAGATGGTGTGGTGGGGCTAAGTGAGAGTAAATAAATTAAGGAGGTGAGAGGATGGCGGAGGGGGAAGGGAGGGGAGGGAGGGAGGGAGGGAGGGAGGGAGGGAGGAGGGGGAAGGGAGGGGAGGGAGGGGGAAGGGAGGAGGGGGAAGGGAGGGGAGGGAGGGGGGGGGGGGAAGGGAGGGGGAGGGGAGGGGAGGGGGGAGGAGGGGGAAGGGAGGGAGGGGAGGGGGGGAGGAGGCTGAATGGTTAAGTGGAGTGATGTAAAAAGACAGAATGAGGGAGGGCAGAGACAGAGAATGTAATAACAATAACACAGGAACGAGAGAGAGAGAGAGGGGGGGGGGAGAGAGAGAGGGGGGGGGAGAGACAGACAGACAGACAGACAGACAGACAGACAGACAGACAGACAACAATTAATGATGGACAAAAGAGCAGGGCGCAAATGAGGCACCCTGTGCACTCGAAGGCACCCGCGGGGACGCGCACGCGAAGGGCACAAGTCCGCAAGGGTGGGAATATGTATTAAGATACATAAACATAAGAACAGGTGAAATGGATCCTTGCGGATGGTCGACTCCGGAGACACGCCCCCTCATCCCCATTTGGGCTGAAGAGTCAGCTCAGCGCACACTTGGTGATTCATGTCGCAACCGCGCGATTTGATGATTATCAATTTATTTAAATGGTCGTGCTGGAAATGCTGTATGTGTTTATTTGCATATATAACGGGGAAGTGAGGGGTCTCATCAGACCACATGATTAATGCCAGGTGTGAACGCACCTACTAACGCCGTCCACTTGAGATCAGATCTCTCAAACCACATGTGAACCACATTGTAGTTTTCCTTACTGAGGGTCGTAGTATATCAAACTACGTTACGAGTACGGCAACACACTAGCATCAAACAATACAGCTGTCTACATCCCCCTTCTTTAGCTGTGGTTCTCGGACACAAGTAACGCAAACTGAACATTGCACCAGTTACTTCTGGACATATAACAGTATACTATGAAATAAATGTTCAACTGGTCAAGTTTATACCTGAAATTAAATTGGAGTGTATTCAATGTTAAATGCATTGCTATACACACAACAAACTCATGGCTCAATGAAAAAGTGCATAAACAAAATTATTCACACTCATATATTCATGACTCATATGTGTTTGTCTAGTCCAGGGGTGCCCAAATACTTCCCGATGGAGGGCCAAAATTGAACGTGAGGGGAGGGCCGAGGGCCAAAATGATAATTTTGCAGTACATTAAGTGTGCGGTAAATATATGAGTGCAGTACGTTAAGCATACGTGTGCAAAATAAACACTATATCACAAAGTCATTTTGAAAAATGAATGGCACTGTTTATTGTGCTTCACATTTAGGTCAATAAAATTACATAACATCGATCTGGCTTCTTTAAATTAAACAAATAACTGAAGCACTATGAAATATTTGTGGACAGGTATGGAACATTACCAGTCCTTGGGCCTACCATACTCCCAGGTGACACAATGACTGTATTCTGCCTGTAGTAGTCCAATCAGTGGGAAACATGAAGCCTGTTCTTGGTTTTTAAAAGCCTCTCAATATCAGGTTCAAGCTGACTAACTGACAAAGTGAGAATGTCATGTAGGTGAGTGTCAGATAAAGCATTCCTCAGTTTGGACTTGTTAAGATTCATAAGGCTGAAAGCCTGCTCACAGACATAAGTACTTCCAAAGAGGGATAACATAACCTGGGCATGTTTGCGGATCTTGCCATATCTGTGTGCGGGAATAGACCTGTAAAAGTCTTGTAAGGAAAGCTCTCTGAACCTGCTATGGAGGTCTGAATCAGACTGAAGTTCCAAAAGTTCCATTTGAAGCTCCTCACTGACTGCATCCACATTCACAGAAAAAGGTTGAGCAAACAGCTCAAATGCTGTTGTATTTCCACGAAAATCTTCAAAGCGATGGTCAAACTCCACCTCAAGATTGTTGAGAATGTCGAGGTATTTTGGTGTGTCTTCCTCCATCAACCCAACTTCTCTGAGGCTGGGGAAATGTGCCAAATTTCCTGAAAATACAGACACAAAGACAAAAGCAGCAATGTAAGATGCAAGGTTGTTCATGAAATGAAATACCAATCATCAATCAAATGGTGGGCAGGGGATATATTTTGTTTTGTTTATGGCTGCAGTAGACTATGAAAAGCAATACAACTACTGTTTTGGATTTAATGCCTGGTTTTAAAAAGAACATCTATTTTCCACCAACACAAAGTATACATGCATCACAAACAATATATCTATGATAGCATGGTTGTGACAACAAGCGTAATACATTGTTTTATGTTCAATAAAATATTAAAGTTAGATCTCACCTGTTGAAAGATGTCTGCTAAGCAGCTGGAGCTTTTGCTTGAAGGCTTTGACATGGTCATACATCTGCGTGATCATCTGGTCTCTCCCTTGGAGCTGAAGATTGAGGATATTCAGCAGCTCTGTGATGTCCACAAGAAAAGCCAGGTCTGCAAGCCAGTGACTGTCCGTGGGCACTTGGATGTTGTTCGTCTTCGTGGCTTGAAACTCCCTTATTTCCTCGCGCAGATCAAAGAAACGCCGCAAAACTTTCCCACGGCTCAACCACCGCACCTCCTGATGGTACAATACATCACCATACTGGGCATCCATCTCATCAAGCAGAGCTTTGAATTGACGGTGTGAGAGGGCCTTCGAGCGAATATTGTTGACAATGGCGACGACATCCTGCATTACGTTTTTCAAGCCCATGTTTTTAGCGCACAGTTGCTCCTGATGCAAAATACAATGGTACTTTAAAATCGAGCCACCAAACTCGGAGACCTTGTCCGACACAAGTGCAGTTAGCCCTGCTCGCTTACCGACCATGGCGGGGGCTCCATCAGTCGTGATGCCAGATAGGGTTTCCCACTTCAAATCGTTCTTGTCCATAACTCGCTCCACTGCCATAAAAATATCGACACCTTTTGTTGTCCCTTTCAATGTTTCAAGCCCCGCTAGTTCTTGACACACTTCAAAGTCCTCATTGACGCCTCGCAAAAACACCAGCAACTGTGCTGAGTCGGACACGTCGGTGCTTTCATCGCACGCAATGGAGAAGGCAGAAAAGTGACTTGCTCTTTGGGCTATCTGACCTCGAACGTCTTCGGCCATGTCCTCGACGCGGCGGGTGACAGTGTTCCGTGACAGGCTTATTTGAGAAAATACACGCATCTGATTTGGACACACATCTTGGGCAGCAATTGTCAAACACTCCTTGACGAAATCACCCGCTGCAAAAGCTCGCCCACTTCTCACGATTGCATTGCTGATGCGATAACTAGCCCGAGTGGCATTTTCTTGTGCAGTCGACGGCTGAAGTAGAGTTCGCTGCTGGGTGGTTAGCTTTGTTAGCAAGTCTGCTAACTTGACCTTGCGATGTTCTCCAGTGTACTTTGCGAACTCAGCCGCATGCTTAGTTAGATAGTGACGGCGAATGTTGTATTCTTTTGAAACAGCGACCCTCTGCTTACAAACCAGACACACTGCATTTGAATCTACCTCAGTAAAAAAATAATCCTGCTCCCAAGTCTTTTTAAATTTTCGTTTGTCTGTGTGCCACAGCCTACTACGCTCCATCCTTGAATCCTCTCACTCACTGGTCTTGGGCGTTATCGGATAGCTAGGAGCTGACTGGAGCTCAACAGCGCCACCCTATGGCATTATTTGGTAGTGCGCCATTAAATCATTTTCAACAAGAGCTTCCGAGCGTTTATGGCGGGACAGTGGGGAAGGCACGGGCCAAATATAAGCGGTCGCGGGCCAAGTTTGGCCCGCGGGCCCCAATTTGGGCAGCCATGGTCTAGTCTATGTACTTTCTAGTTGACACTCCAATAACAGATACATGGAAATAGTAGGCTGAACTGGGCGTCCGTCCTGTGTGTCTACATCCTGTTGTAACACATTAGGAGTTTGTTTTTGGTATTGTCCTGGTGTGGTATGTTTGGTGTTTTCAGTTATTTGTGTTTTGTCCATCTGTGGTTCAGGTGAGTGTCGTGACATATCCAGTTATTCTGCAGGTGTGACAGGCTGCGGCTCTATCACTGGCGGAATGTGACGTTGGTTGCGTCTGTACTCCTTTCCTTCAGACTACCACACATGAGCGTGGCTCATCAAACTTAAGTATTATATTGTAATGTAATATGGATGACAATGTTATGATAGTGGCAGCACTCCTAGCAGTTCAGTAGGCGCACTGCCTGTGGATTACAACTGTTCTTGAACCTGGTAGTCCTTGTACAGATCTGGTCCTACAGATCTCCTCAATGCATGGAAGTGCACACCCGATGATCTTCTCCGCCGTCCTCACGACCCTCTGGATGGCTTTCTTGTCCTGTGCAGTGGTGTTGTCGTACCACACAGTGATACAGTGATGCCACTCTCTACGGACCCTCTCTACGGTGCCACGGTAGAGGTTCACCAGCCACCGTTTGCCTATGCCGCTTCTCCTGAGGGCATAGAGGGCATAGAGGCGCTGGTGTGCCTTCTATAGCATGACCTCCGTGTTGTGGGTCCAAGCCAGGTTGTCGGAAATCTGTAGCAATTTCCACTGGTGTCCCATCCAGGCTGATGGTGGAGTGGGTGCCCCGGTGGCTCCTGAAGTCCACGATGCGGTCCTTAGTCTTGCCAACAATTGCTTCATCTCTGTACTCTGTTTCGTCGTCGTAACATACAGACTAAATCAAAAACTCTACGAGGACAGGAGAGGCAAAACAAACTAACAATTTGTTAAGGACAGCTAGACAGAGGATTTGGGAACAGGGAGAAGGGCGCCCTAGTGTGTATAGACAAAGAAAACTACTACGTGATGCAGTGTAGACCCCAGGGTTTCTTACCTAGCCCTTCTCCCAGGCTGGTGAACAAAAACACAAACAAAAGGAATCCTACACTACTCTAAAAAGGGTTGCAAAGGCCGGAAACAAAAAACAGGAACAAATAAATGCTCAACACATGATAGTAAACTATATGGCAAAATATAGTTACTTCGCCCCAAAAGTTCTCTCAATATTTCAGTACTGTCAGCCGCCCAAAGTACCTCTACCTCTCTCCTTCCTCAATTGACAAAATAAGTGAGACATTTTATAGGACACCACATGGCAGAGGGATAATCGATAATTGGACACAGGTGGATGATTGATAGTTTTCTGGGGGGGGGGAGGAACCACAAGGCACCACACGCATCCCTTTCGGCCACCTGAGGGAGACAAACGGGACAAGGACACAGACAGGACAGCAGCAAAACATACAGGAACGTAACACATCGCTTATCAGTCCGATGACTGGTGTCATCCGATTGTTGCTGTGTGTGGCTGAACATAGATATCAGCTAAACTGGCATTACCTCAAACTCATGCAGTTTCTCTTTTTTCGGGATTATAAACAGGGGGCTCATTTTATTCAAATTGCATTTTGACTCAACTTGACAGCATTTACACTTTTTGTCAGGGCATACACTTTTTACTTTAGTGGATAGCGTTTTTATATACTAAAGTTTTTTAGTAAATACTTATATTTTTGGACAAATGCGGGCAGAGTTCAACAGAATCAGATTTTTTTTCGTGAGACGTTTATGACTACGCTATTCACCACGGGACTTTCTTAGAAAACTTATGTTAAGTAATAATTGTACTAACTAAATTGTAGCACGTTCATGAATGTTTCTTTAAATAGTGTTGTAACATTAGTTATTTTATGCAAACTGTTACTGCATACTATACGTATAATGTGTAATGGCACACTCAATACATTTCTGTAATGTGCATTTTAAGTTTATTTTCTGTTTTACAAAAAAAGAATCACTTGGACAGAAGACAAGTAAAAAGCTTGACCCTTACTTCTACGTATATTCATTGGATTTGTTCATTGTCTGTAGAGTGGCGCAAACTGGTGTGCATTAGGGTCAGAAGACGTTTCAAGTTATCAAACCTAAAAGCTTTCAAGACAGTTAACAGTAAAGAAATGATGAACAGTAACAACAGCAACACTACATAGTCCTATGACTATAAACAGTGACAAGATAAACAGAAACAACAATAACAAGACATATTCCTATGATTATGACCAGTAACAAGACATAGTCCTATGATTATGAACAGTTACAAGATGAACAATAACAACAGTAAAAATACTGGCATAGTCCCATACATTTAAAATGACCAGCTGACTTTAAGTAAATTCTTAAACTTTCAAACAATGAACTTATTGCTTCTTATTCAAATCATTGGCAGAAAGCTCTTAACAAATCAAAACAAAAGTTATCATAACAGCGTTACAGAACACATCATATTTATTTAGCCCATGCCTGTGTTTTTTGGCCGATGTATTCCTCGCTCTTTCGACTGAAACATTCTTAAGTTTTGTCCTTATATTAAATATAATTATATTTCAGGTGCTTTGTAATCAGATGTCGTTTTAGTTTGGCTGGCTTCATGGCTTTGTTCGCACCTGAAGACACATGATGCACTTCAATCTCCCGTCGCTGTTGTCAATAAAACCAAATCATATTTTCTCAATTTAGCTTGTTTGGGCTTAGCGTGACTTGACGATGTGGACTGACCGGACTGACTGAAATGTTGATCCGTATTTAGCTCGCCAGCTAGCAGGATGGCCAAGAAGCCGAGCTACGCAGCAGCAGAAACTGTTCGTTGCGAGTGAAGTAGGGATGTTCATCTCACCACTGAGGGCGATGGGATACGTATCTCGATGCATTGCCAACAATCCCGATACATTAAGATACATATGAAGCAACTACGATGCGATGCAATATGATTAATTCCTAGTGCGATGCGATACGATTTGATTTAACACAATGCGATTCGATGTGGTGCGATGCAAAATAATATGATGCAATGCAATTCAATATGGTACAAATACTTATTTGTCTTATTATCCAATCAGATTATTGTACAATTTTGTACAATATTGTACAGATTATTGCAAGCAGCAAGCAGCAAATTGATTCTCTGAGAGTATATTTGTGTTGCTTCAGGTTGATACTAACTGTGACTGGAGTGCTGAAAGTAGTCTTTAATTATTGGTCTATTCTTAGCTTAGTCACTTAGGCCAAGTGTTGTGGCCCATTAAAGGTAGTTTAACTTCCGTGTTTACAATGCTTAGACTGACAGCTGATTCGGTGGTTGTGTAGCGGAGTCAATGATTCAACCTGCCATTATGCACCTTCTCTTTATTATTGTATGTATATTATGTATATTCCCTATAAGACTGTTATAAGTAATATTGGCGCCCTCTACTGGGCCCCTGCAGACTTGAGACCAGATACTACCCAGATCTTCTGCAACCTGTCTCAGTGGTAAGTTTGAAATGAGCTCTGTTAGAATGTATGTTATTAGGTTGTTTTATTGGTAAAAATGCTACTTCTACAGATGCTATGTTTTCCTAATCTTGTTTTGTCATATTTGTTGCACGTTATTGATAATAATAATAATGTAGCCTGCTAGATTACCTTGTGGTGTAGCTGTTATCTAGCATTTGTCTGAATCCTTTAATTCTGTGTATAACTGAAAACACGTCAACTGTCAAAACTGAAAGGATCCACAGGGTGGGGGTCGGACCGGGCTTCCAAAGCGACTGCGTTTCTCGTGTGATAGGGCAGGGACGGGGGACAGGGCCCGTCCAACAGGGGCTAGGGCAGGTTGCACAGGGGGGTCAGAGGGCCGGGGCCCGGCAGGGGGGCGACCACGCCGCGGGGGAAGGGCCAGTAGTGAGAAGTGGGGATAGGAGCAAAGTCGCCAGCGCTGTCCCAGAGCGTAGTTCGATCTGAGGCAGCAGACCAGGGGGCCGCGGCAACCGGGAGAAACTCACCCGGGACCCGCAGAGGTTGGCTGTGAACTAGCTCTGCAGACAAGGCCTGAAAGTCCTCCTTTGGGGCAGAGCGGAGGCCGAGCATGACCCATGGGAGTGACGCTGGCCCGCAGAGCAGCTTTCATGGAGCGATGAAACCGCTCGCAAAGCCCATTGGCCTGTGGGTTGTATGCCGTGGTGCGGTGGAGTTTCACCCCCAGGCTCTCAGCGACAGCAGTCCAGAGCTCCGACGTAAACCGGGGGGGGCCCCTGTCAGAGGTTAGGTCCGATGGTGTGCCAAAACGGGGCAACCAGGATCGGACAAACGCCCGGGCCACATCAGCAGACGTGGTCGACGACAGTGGAACTGCCTCTGGCCACCTGATCGTCCTGTCCACCATGGTGAGGAGGTGAGTGAACCCCCGGGAGGGGGGCAGGGGGCCCACAAGGTCTACGTTCATGTGATCGAATCGCCTCTCGCGAAATGGTGGCCTTTGTGTGACGGTGCACCTTGGAACGCTGGCACGCCACACCAACACCTGGCACACTGCACTGCGATAAAGAGCAGTGCAGTGTGCCTGTTTTTTTTGCAGCCTGCAAAACGGGTTCTGTGTGATCGGCACCTAATGTGCAAATGTGACTGTAGGAAGCAAAAGCCAAATAGCGGACATTTTTAGCGATATATAAATAAATCGAATTGAACTCGAAACAATACATCTCAACTTCATTCCTATCTTCATTCCTCCTCTTTTTTCATGTATCTGTGGGACAAAAAAGGTTGGGAACCCCTGCTTTAAATCACACACATACCCGACAATATGTGGCTCTATTCGGATGAGAGATGGAGTGTGTGTGGGGCTCAGGACCAGTGCTTTTAATCACACACATACCCAACATTATGTGGCTCTATTCGGATGAGAGATGGAGTGTGTGTGGGGGTCAGGACCAGTGCTTTTAATCACACACATACCGGACATTATGTGGCTCTATTCGGGTGAGAGATGGAGTGTGTGTGGGGGTCAGGACCAGTGCTTTTAATCACACACATACCGGACATTATGTGGCTCTATTCGGGTGAGAGATGGAGTGTGTGTGGGGGTCAGGACCAGTGCTTTTAATCACACACATACCGGACATTATGTGGCTCTATTCGGATGAGAGATGGAGTGTGTGTGGGGGTCAGGACCAGTGCTTTTAATCATACACATACCCGACATTATTAGCCTATTCCGCCCACTTTTCGAGACGCATATGCTCTCCTTGTCAAAGTGCAAACTGCAGACATACGCGCTACCCCTGAGAACATGAAACGAGGGACCTTCATCCTCCTCATCAGCCTCACTACAATAACAGAGAGGAGAGGAGGCGGCCACAGTTTGTCACGTATCTGGGGTAACTACCGGAAGTAAGAGTACACTGCTCACGGCTCCGGAAGCAGGAAGTGTGATATAGGCCTATTGAATCGTGAACTTGTATGCCGGTGTGCTGATGCACATCGGTAAATCTTACCATCCTTCATGTAGGATGGTAGCATCCGAGTGTAGCGAGTGAATTATGATTGACGTGACATAATAATATCAGAGATTATATTAGCCCAAAGCTAACACCAGGGGGGCGTAATGAACACAATATGCTTGTTTGATTGGCGCAAATGGTCCCCGTCTGTAGATATGCCAATTTTGTAATATATATATTTGTTATTTATTATTTTAATTGTTTACATTTTTGTTCGTGGACCGAAGTTTGAGAACCACTGCCACACACGGCATCACACGCGCACAAGGCGCACCGGTCTGTGCCTTGTTCGTCCCCCCCCCGCCTCCGGAAACACGTCATCGAGTGCGGACTTAAGGAGGTGCTTTGGACATCGCCATTGTGTTGACATATTCCTGTTCGCAGGGAAATACGGTAAACATTTGGTCATTCGTCGCGGTCGGTAAACGTGGTCTAATGCCCAGTTGTTGAATTGTGAAACGTCTATGTATGTATGCTTTTGTTCGCAGTAGAAGTGTTGCTTTGAATGTTAAAATATGTCGGCTGAAGTCACAGACAACGCAACCACCACGGACGCTAGTGGTGGAGATGAAGAGGAGGAATGGCTATATGGAGGTATAAAAAGTTTAACCTTTTAAGCGACACTTTATTTTATTTTTGGCACGCACCGCGTACAGTTAAACGGAAACGCTCAGTGTGAATTTATAACTATATGACTATTTCGATACCACAACGTGTTGCGGCAGCGGCCCGCTAGCCCGTCAGGAGCTAGTTTAGTTTGTTTTGCCACTACAACAGTTATGTGGTGATTTTTGTTTGTGGAAAAGACGTTTGTGGAGGACTTTTGGATGACCGCACTCGTTTCAAATCGATCACCCGTCTACCCCCATACGATGTGTGTTGTGAAACTCGCCAAGTAATGAAGCCCAACTAGCGCGCGGAAGTCTCACTTGGAGGCGGTGGCATGCATTCATAGAGCAATCCAGTGGAAATTATAGTCAAATCTAACTAGTACACCGTATAAACGTGTGTTTTTACAAGCTTGTGTCTTCTGAGCAGTGGCAACACAGACGTATTTAGTTCCTTAATTTCCCTCGGGATAAATAAAGTCTCTTGAATCTTGAATTTAACATGCAATGTAGTGCAGGATCCCACTGTGGCAGCTCCTACAGTCATACACGTCATGTTTTCCTTCTAGATGAGGGTGAAGACAAGGATGAGGAGGAGGACGAAGACGAAGAAGCCAAACTGAATGCTGCAATCGGGTATCATAGAAGCACCACACACACACAATCAACATGAGCAGTGCATTCCCCAAGTCCATGTAAATAGGTGTGCGTTTAGTCTCAAAATTATATAAAATACTAAAAGCTTAATGTGCTATTTTCCCACCCAGTGCTGGCAGTGAGGCTCCTCTCCCAAGCTCAGAGGATAGCAGTACCTCCGCTACAGGAAATGGAGTGAGCTCTGAGGTTGGTAGCTGGAATGAATATGTTGTACAATATAACCAACCAAATATGTTTACAAAACTGTACACGTTGTATGTTATATGTTGTATCTCCCCTTTTTTATTTTATCTGATGGTATACCAGGCGACGCTGCCACAAGCCATTTAAAATGTTTTTTGTGAGGGCTCATCCGGAAGACAAGGAAGCAGGGTCAATGAGGAATCAGTTTTTTTTTTGCAGAATTTTTAACTATGATGAACAGAGCAGTTGGTATCTGCTAGAGCTATTTTCTGTGTGGTGGTGGCGGCGGCGGCTGGTTTAACCTTTGCAGCCTCCCCAGCCATATAGGAATCAGTCTAACTCAGGCCAGATGAGGCTTCTTGTACCAACCACACGCACTCCACAGATGGCTTGTGGTGTTTTACTGATTTGTCAACAGTGCAGTTTAATTGACGATGTTGCTGATCGTAAAACTATGTATTAACTATGTAATGACTATTTTAAATTCAATTGCATTATTTTGTTTTGTCAATAAGATGGACAGAAGTTAAGATGGCTTGAACCCAACATGGTTTTCTTTTCTCTTTCAGACGCTAGCTGATGGCGAGGACAGCGATAGCGACAGTGATGATGATGTGCGCGTCACCATTGGAGACATCAAAACCGGGGCACCACAATACACGTGGGTTTGAAGACTGAATACTTTTTCTAATAGGGGCGGTAGTAGCTCAGTCTGTTGGGATGGCTTGGCTTGGGAACTGGAAGGTCACTGGTTTAAGTCCCCGCACCTGGGCACTGCCGAGGTGGCCCTTGAGCAAGGCACCAGACTCCCTACACTGTTCCCCGGCGCTGTATAAAGGTTGCCCACTGCTCCTTATACTAGGATGAGTTAAATGCAGACAAACACATTTTACTGTGTGTACATGTGTGTGACCAATAAAGAGGATTCAATCCTCCAGATTTGGATTTAATCATTGGACTTCTTTTCAAGGGCCTTTTGCTATTTGTTAAAAGGGGCACCCACTTTGGCAATATTGAGATCATTTTTTATATTTTTCAATGGGTTAATAAGATGACTCTTGAAATGGAATCACTACTTATCCGACCAACAATTTAATAGTGTCCTCCATTAAGTATCTGTTTTGATGCCTGTTTAATATTTGTTTGTTTCTCTTCTCACAGGTCATATGGAGTGCCGCCTGTCAACCTCAACATCAAGACAATGGGCTCCCGGTCATATGGACAAGGTGGAATGGCATTTATTTCGTATGGTGGTGTACCCGACTGGGTAGGCTTGAATATGATGTCATGTTGTTTGTCTGTTTTCCAGTGCCCGCCAGGCTAAAGGGGGTGGATATGGAGGCCCCGGGCAACATAAACGGCGTACCGGTGGTGGAGGTGGATGTGGATGCCCTTGAGGAGAAGCCCTGGAGAAAGCCAGGTGTGTGTGTGTGGGGGGGGGGGGGGGGTGGTATATCGTATATCGTGTGATATCGTAACAACTTTGTGCGTGTGCAGGTGCGGACCTGTCGGACTACTTTAATTACGGCTTCAACGAGGACACGTGGAAGTTGTACTGTGAGAAACAGAAAAGGGTCCGCATGGGCCTGGAGGTCTCCATGGTGGGCTCCACCAACAACAGCAAGATCATGGTGAGAAACCACCTTCTCATCCACTCCCTTTTCTTGGTTTGTCAAACATCCCTGGCTCCTCCTAGCAAAAACTGTGCTGGGCATGGCTGTCTCCACCGTCGGTGGTTGAATGTGTGTATGACTAGATGAATGTGAGGCATGACTTGTAAAGCGCTTTGGATAAAAGCGCTATATAAAAGCATCCATTACCATTTACATACCATTTTCCACAGAAGTTTACAAAAGTGTGATAATTCAGGCAACAAAATCTGAAAATAACTTCTTTCTTGACTAGAGCTCGTCTGAATACTTCAGATACTACTTCTGCTTCAGATGATCTTGAAAAGTGCCTGCCCTGTCAGTCCTGATTTCCGCAGTGGATGACTGAATTATTGAAATAGTGTTCTTGTATCCGAATACAAATGCTGAATATTTGGTTCTATACTTGACCCTACCAGCTGTTTCTGGTAATGATCCACAATAGGCAGCATGTCACGTCTTCCGTCCATCCCATAATGTTTTATACGTCAAGAGCTCCACAACCTGACCCTGTCCATTATCATGCTTGTCCTCACAGAAAAAAATATCAAATGGTATCAAATCGACATTTTTTTTTTTTTTTAAAGCATTTCACATGTTTGTCTGTGTGTGTGTTTGTGTTTTAGGCATCATTTAGGCTGGGAAGTAGAACTTTCTGAAAACGGAGCCGTCTTCCACGGTAGCATCTCTGAACAAAAAGGGCCCTAGTAATTGATCGTTGTTCAAGTATTACTTTTAAGGGCTATTATATATATTTTTTGAGAAATTTGTTGGTACGTAGATTCGTTCGGAAAACCGAAAATAAAGTTTATTCAATTGAGTTCCTTATTTGCCTTTTTGAACATAAAAGGTTATATGTACTGAACAAAGAGTTTGAAAATGTCTGTTTTATGAAAAACAAGTGAATGATCCTAATGGTACCATGATCTGTGAGGGGGGGGGGGGGATGAATGTTTACTTCCTTCTTGGATGATCATAGATGGATTCCAAAAAATAAATAAAAACTTGCCTTTTATGAATGGTCACCTATAGTAGCGGTTGCCATGCGACCGATTCAGACCTATGGGGTCTGTCCGCCTCATAAAGATAACAATAAATACTCTTTGGTCCAAGCCAGTTGGAGGCTCATCAATAATCTTTTGGACACCTCTCTTGGGACATGCTCTCTCCTGCAAAGACCCTGTGTTTCTAGACCACTCTGAGTTGTGGGGTTTCATGGTGTGGAATTGATGGCGAGACTTAGGTCAGAGCCAATCGGGGGCTCATCAGTGACATTTGTCACCCACTTGTTAGTAATGTGGTACAAACATGTTTAATAATTTTTGAGGGGTTTCTGACTACTTTTGGAATGGTTGAACATTGGCCCGAACATCCTCTGTCCCTTTTTTAGAAACCAACGGCACGGGAGCATTGGAACATGCGTTTTAACCAATCAAATTTCAATATATTTATTCTCCCTGGCATCGACGTAACCAAGGAAAGGGCTGCAAATAATAGTTTCTTCATCCCTGTCTAGGTTCAACAGGGCAGAACGGGGAACGAAAAAGACGTATCCACCCCGTCGGTCCACCCTGCCAAGCTAGACTTCTCTCCGGTCCACAACATGTACAACATGCCCCCCCCAGTCACCAGGTAATACTACACCTTCGCAACCAGCAGCATCTACTGCACAAAAAATAATCGGAACCCCCGCCCCAAAAGGCTCAGGAAATGCTCAAGAACAGACAGACCTGGGAGGAACATGAGCAAGGGATCGGTCTGTCTAGGGAGTGTGGTGGCAGGGATGGGCGGGGGGGTTAGGCGGGGCAGACGTGCTGCAGAATAATGCCCTCCATAGACGACATGATTTACAAAGTCAACCGATTGCTTGTTAGTTCACACTTCACAACTCGCTGTCTTGGAAAATCGGGAGACTTGTTGTTGTGGTGTCTCACTACCAACTGAATTTGGGGAGGGGCGGGGGGGCACGAGTCGTCCTGTCTACAAACTAAGTTTTGTCACAAACACGTGATATATGACACCGTAAATGACGTGTAACTGGTCATGTTTATATTTTGGTTGTTATTTTATGATGATAAAGGCATTCGGATTCTGAATAGGTGCTTTACTAAAAAGTGGCCCAATATACCTGACTTCACCCTATGAACAACTTGTGTTTACTTTGATGTAATCGATTCAATGCAACTTTTGTTTGAAACATTTATTTAAAAGGTACATATGACAATATACTGTTGTAATCTGTACAAAATGTGCACACTGTAACAAACATTTACTAAGAAATGTTGTGCAGCTCCTCTCTCAGGTCCCCGATTGGGCTTAAAATCGTGTTGTGTGAACATTGCATGAGAGAATTGTGGTGCAATGCTGTGTGAGTGACTCTTGTTGTGACTGTGTGTGTGTGTGGGGAGTACTCTAACTCCCCTAACTTTCCCCCTCCCAATGGTAGGGTCGCCCCCACGCAGTGGACTGCCCCACCCGTTCAGGACATGTCCTACTATACGTAAGTGGGCGTGGCCTTGTCTGTTTTTACATTGTTTTCCTCTGAAATGTCTCTGCCTTGGTCGCCAGTTTCTTGTCTCCATGTTATATATTGATGGCAAGAGACCTCATTGTGGGGTGTGCATGAGAGCCCTGCCTGCACCATTACACCCACCGCATTGTGGGGTATGCGTGAGGGCCCTGCCTGCACCATTACACCCACAGCGTTTGCTGTGGGACACGGATGTGAGGTAATGTGTGTAATCACGCATCTGTCACTCCACCACTTACCCGGACCCGGGCCACACCATGCCCATCAATACGACAATCATTGATTCTCGATGCTGCCGATCAAAGTAAACGGGAAGGCAAGGCTGTGATTAGTCACCAGGTCTAGTAGAAGGGAAAAAAGTCCTTCTCAAAAGTGTGTGTGTGTGCAGGCTGTTCTCATAAACAATATGTAGGATTCCCTACGAAAAAACAGTGCACTTTGTTTCGTAGGAAATCGTACGTATCGCATACGCGAACTTCTGCAGCTATAATGTCAAGCACAGTCACAGTCAGTTTCCTTGTATTCTCGGTGGAAAATGTAATTGAGATAGTTTCGGCATTATAACATGTTTTGATAACATTTCTAGCAAGGAATGTGTGTTTTACTCTCACACGCTTTGTTCAGTGAATTTATACGATCTTTAGTTTTTGAGTTATTACAAAGATTTGTTCAGGTTTCTATCGTTGCTATGGGCGCTGATATCACTGCTGCCTACGCAGCTTGCACCCGGAAGTATTCTTCGGTTATGTTTATTATTTAAGTTTATTTTTACGTGTATTACTAATCGATCGGATTGCAGTCCACTGGCGTGGTTAGATTTGATCTTTCTTATTTGTAAGAGGGTGAAATCATGTTCTTTACAGGTTGTGACCCTGCTGAGTGACGGCCCCAATTGTTTTGCCCTTGCTTATGGTAGTAGAGGTCAATATCTTTCCAAAACCATTGATCCCATGTCTGTAGCACGTTTTTTGGCTTCCCTGTAAGCCTTCAAAGGTGGCACAGGTTCCAGGTTCAAAGGGCACCCCTGAGGAGCAGGAACCCCACCTTTCTTACTGACATGTCTCTAGATCAGGGGTTCCCAAAGTGGGCTGAAAAGTTTGGGAACCGCTGCTCTAGATCAATACCTTTCCAATAGAGGTGGGACGATCGATCGGCTTCCGATCGGCCGATTTTGAAGAAAAATGCGCAATCGGAGAATGCCGATCTTTCTTTAATGTTGCCGATTTCATAGCCGATCCTGCACGTGAGAAACACGTGAGCTAATTTCTTTACCAACAAGACAAATTTAATAAGACACCTGAAAACCCATCACCCAGCGCAGCATGGCGAGTTTGTTAAACTGACTGTGGAGAACGAGAACCCCAGGAATGCATGATGGATGCGCGTAGTCTCTTCCCACCCTTTTTTGTGCCACGGACCGGCAGATACATGAAAAAAAATCTCGCGGACCAGTTGTCAATTTTCGCGGACCAGTTGTCAAAGTGTGTGTCAACACACACCCCTAACAAAACGGCAGGGCTCGATTTCAGTATAAACGCGCATGTACGTGGAGCGCCCGTAACACAAACCCCGGCTCGTTCGCGACCGACACGTCACTAGCGCGTAGTCTCTTTAGTAGCGCGTGTAACTGAAAGTCTCTCGTTATGCCGCCGATATATATTTAATCTATATATATAGATTATACCGCTATATAATCTATATATATAGATTATACTATATATATCATCTCTATATATAGATTATACCGCCCGCCGTTCACCTATACTCAAATTATTTGAGTCAAATATGATGATAAACACACAGCTGTTTCGCGGCCCGGCAGTAACACCTCCACGGCCCGGTACCGGTCCGCGGCCCGGCGGTTGGGAACCCCTGCTATAATAGACTGCTATAGCAGCAATACACTGTAGACCGCTATAGCTGCAAAAAATAATAATAATCGGTGATCGGTGGGGCAGATATTTCTCATTGTGATCGGTGATCGGTGGCAAAAAACGTGATCGTCCCATCCCTACTTTCCAATGATGTCTTCATGGTTGTTGGTTTAATTTTAATCTTGCTCCAAGCCAAGGCTACTTGCAGGTGTACTTTCTCTGAGCCTTTTAGGGCCAAGCTGGATCAAATCTGTTTTTTTTTTAGGAGGGCTAGATCATGTCAGTAAATAGTACTGTGGAGAACAGGTCTACAGTACCTTAGTTGAGAGAGGGGGGGGGGGCAAGAGTCATAAAAACATAGATGTATAAATGTTATTTTAGACATGAGTTCAGCTGCTCTGTTCGCCGACTGAAAGGGGCGTAAACTAAATTGACGCGCATGCGCACTGATTGCTGTACGTACGATTCCTACGAAACAAAGTAAACTGTTTTTTCGTAAGGAATCCTATGAACCGGTTCATTAGAATGCGTTGGTTTGTGTCACTCACACAAACTCATTGTATGTTTTATGTGAACCATTTCCAGGAAGTCGAGCGGCACAATAGACGTGATTGGTGGACAGACGGCGACCATCAGCAGGGTGGAGGGCCGACGCAGACACAACCTGGAAGGAAACAATATCCAGGTACACATTAAATTCATACACACACACCTTTTGTCGGTCAAGAAACCTAGTGCCACGATTGCTGTTTTTCATTTACCTCACCAGAATGTGAGCCATAATTGGTGGTATTTCAGTTGCAGTTCCTATTTTTTTCCTATTAGGGGAGTTAGTCTACAAGGCCATTGTAGACTATTATTCTATTATTATTCCATTGGGAAGTCACAGGTGTGTCGGGCAGTTTTTCATGAACAGTAGAATTGTTAAAGCCATCATGAAATAAGCAATTGCAATGTGTCTAACCTGTTTATATTCTCACCCACAAAGAGTTAATGAAAAACCTCTACACACACACATCATTTCGGTCAGAAACGTTTAGTGTTCCATTTTGTGTAGGTGAAAGCACACTCATAGTCCCAAAATGCCCCAAATTGTTATAATAGTTTAATAAGAGTGTGTGTGAGGGAGTTGGTTAGTTTGACGGTTTTGTTTTTATCCAGGTGATGTCGGAGCACGCTTTGTCGGAGGCTGATTCGCCTGCGACCAAGATGCCCCCCTTCTACTCCCCGGGACCACCGCCCCCCAACATGCCCCCGCCGCCCTTCCTTACTCCACCGCCCAACGTCGGTTCTGCTCCTCCTCTCATACCCCCACCACGTGAGTACACCACCCACCACACCGTGCACCGTCAATGTCATTGTCGCGCAAAGCGTCGTCAT
The DNA here is from genome assembly GCA_027704905.1 of Muraenolepis orangiensis. Lineage (NCBI taxonomy): Eukaryota > Metazoa > Chordata > Actinopteri > Gadiformes > Muraenolepididae > Muraenolepis > Muraenolepis orangiensis. The sequence goes on along the minus strand of CM051003.1, from coordinate 4,974,678 downwards.
TTAAAATCTCTGCTTTAAAAAAAAAAGTGGTTCCATTGTCTTTATTTATAACAACGTATGTATTTTTCTCTCCGTCTCAGGGATGCCTATTACTGTGCCTCCCCCTGGGTTCCCACCTAGTGGTCCCCCTCCCCCCCTCATGGGCCCTATGGACAGGTACAGGCAGATGCACCCTCGTGTACACACACTCTCCCACAGTGTAAAATTAAAGTGACTAGAAATGATATGTAAGGATGTTTGTGTTGCAGCCATGCTGGAGGTTATGACGGATGTGCCGTGCCGCCATACCCCTTCCCTCAAGGTAGGTGGTGCTAAATGACCACATTCTGAACTTAGCGCCCTCAATCTGTGCCAAAATTGAACAAACTGTTCATTGGCCCATAACCTTTTGAGACAAACAATCTGTCACATACATAATTGCCAAGCTGTGTTATTGGCGATGTTGGCAATTTCACTTGTGTGACCGGTGTCTTTCTGCGGTGTGCTATGGTTAATATAATGAGCAGTCCAACAACTTCTCTAGCTTCCGTATGCTGTGTATTTGATCTGACGGTACAAAAAATAAATAAATAAGTTCCTCTTCCCTCGCGCACATCCCAGGAAAGAGCAAACACCATAACTATGTTAAAATTGTAAAATAAAGTAAGGTGAATCTACACACACTTCAATACAATAAATAAATAACTCTTGTCAGGAAACTAGTTACAGTTTATATAGAAATGAACATACAAATGACCCAACGTTATAATGATGTCAAGACGTATTAAAAGGACATACCAAACATGAAGGATGGATAATTGAATAAATCACTGGTTAAATGAATAATTCAGTGGTAACTACTACTAACTAATCAACTGGGCTGGACAAAGATGGACACATACCTCTTCCCTCACATCCCAGAAAAGAGGTAGAAGTGAGGGGAGAGCAAAGTTTAAGGGGCAACACGGACAGGAAAAGGGTCACAAAGGGGAGGAGCTACAATAAACATTTCCTAACGAGTTAATATAAAATGAAAAATATACAATAATATAGCATTGTTGTACATAAACAACAATGCTACACTAGAGGCTGTGGCCTCTAATACAAAAAAAAGCCAAGTATTGCATTGTAGAGTCACGAGTCCAACAGCACACTACTGTACAAATGTTACTTTTTTTGCTTTTGTGTTTCCAGGTTTGTACCCCGACTAACGGATGTTTGTGTTTCATTTTGTTTACACACACACACACACACACACACAGGTGCGTACCCTCCACCCATGCCAGGGAGTGTGGCTCCCGCTTGGCCTCTCATGATGGACAACACCAAGCCATGGGACTACTACCCTCGTAGGGAGGAGAAGAGGGACAAGGAGCGGGAGAGGCCGCGAGAGAGGCCCCATGAGCGGGAGAGAGAGAGGGAGCACAGCCCCTCAGGGATGAGCTACACCAGGTATACCAGAGGGCTGGATAGATACTGTGTTTCCGTAAAGATATTGCAGAAAAGTTGGACCATTGAATCAGAATGTCTTTATTGTCATTGTACAAGTAAAACTAATCCTCAAGACACTTACAAACAAATTCAAAATATAAATTATGTAAAAAAAATAATAAACTTAAACAAAAATTTAAATTGCCATAAAATAGATTGCATGTATAATTGTATATATACATATTGCGGTGGCCCTATAAATAGTATTGCAAATTAAAAATGTAGTGCAAAAAAGTGCAGTGGGACATACAATACAGTATTATAGTTACATCGAATAGAACAGTCCAATAATAGTCCAACAGTACAGTATTGTAACACTGAACAGTCACCGTCAGTGTTCGACAGTGTTGTTTGCGTATGGCACCTGGGTAAAACTGTTAAGTCTGTTAGTCCATGACTTTATGAACCTGAAGCACCTACCAGGGGGCAGCAGTTTCAATAGTTGTCTCGAGTAATAAGAGTCTTTCTTGATGTTTACTGCTTTGCTGAGGCGGTAGGAACAGATAATGTAATCAAAAGAGGGCAGTGGGCAGACTTTAATCTGGGTGGTGTGGATGACCCGCTGAAGGGGCTTTACTGTCCCCTGCTGAGCATCTGGTGTACCCAAGATCAGGGGGAGGCTTGTTTTGATGTGCTAATATGGAATCAGCCTCTCAAAGCACTTCATGATGATCCCGCACGTGTCTGTGTGACCGGACAGTTATCGTTTCATAAAGCCGTACTCTCTTTTGCTGTATAATTAAAAGTAGCTGGACCTGCGATCTCTTTGACTGATAGTCCTGCTGTGCATGTTCATCAAAACGTTGCACAATGTTCAAACCACCTATTTGGTTTATGTGGATTGGAAGTAGGCCTACTCTCATACTGTAGAAACAGTGTGTCTTGGGTAATTTTTAGGCTACATTGAAGCTCTGCCGGTGAGTCCAACTGGATGAGTGGATCTGAAAGCCACTGACATACTGACCAATCCTACAATCAGTTGATCTACGGAGCTTGAAATTAACATTCTTGGACATCGGACCGCTTTCCCTCACAGTGACGAGGAGCGCTTCCGGTTCCGCGAGTACCAGGAGCGCAACTACGGGGAACGCCATCGCGAGCGCTCCAGAGAGAAGGAGGATCGCGGCCACAGAGAGAGGAGACACAGGGAGAAGGAGGAGGGACGCCACAAGACTTCACGCAGGTCCGCATACGCACGCCGATCGCAAGGCTAGAGGCTCACAACCCGGGCACACACACTCCTATCCTTCCTTGGTTTTCTATTTGTTGCTGTCCAAGTATCTTAATATGATTTTCATATATTTCAATCACTCCAAATCTTTTTCATACATGTCCTATGGCTCTCTCAACCTTCATTTCCTATCTCTCTTGGTCACCTCTCACCTTCTACATGCATTTGTCTCTTTTTCTCTCTCGCTCTCTCCCCTCAGCAGCAGCAGCCGGAGGAGGCATGAAAGCGAGGAGGGCGACAGCCACCGCCGACACAAACACAAGAAGGGCAAGAGGAGCAAGGAGGGCAAGGAGCCCAGCCCGGAGCGGACCGGGGACCAGGAGAACCAGGAGGCTCCAGAGTGACCACCAGCTGGCCCTGTTTTTCAGAGTCGTCTCTGTATATTCAACAAACCACCCCCCCCCCCAAGAATTATAATTCAGTGGTTTCCTGTTGACCCTGAAGTGCTCTGCTGCAGCAACATGGTGTCGTGAGGATGGCAACGTATTTGGTTGTTCCTTACTTTTCGTTATGTATGGAAACATCTGAACGTGTTTGTTTGGTGGATTAAAAAAGCTTTTGATAAGATTGTGCGATGCCTGTCTGTTCTTATTGTGGCCAGCTTCAGAAGAAAAAATATATATTGATTGATACATTGAATGTTTTGCAAAAGCAGCTAAGTGTTATTATTATTATTTTTGTGTATGTATTTCACTTTGTATTGTGAGGATGATGTGCTAGAGTTATAGCTGTTGTAAGTTCAGGCTAGCTTCATGCTAACTCTAGAAATGTACCCTGCCACTGTTAATATACAAATTGTTATTATTATCTAAGTTCCTATTGTAAGCTATTGATGTCATTTAAAAGTGATCTAATACTTTTAGCTTGTAGCTTGTCATTTATGTTTTTATTCCGTGTACATATGATGTCATAGTATTGTTTATTTGGTGGTACAATGTTTTTTTTTTGGGTATAATTTCACTTTTACAAACCGCACACCAGTGGCTGCTGGTAGTTGTAAAAGTAGGAGAGGAGGGTGCTCTTTGTGAAACTTGGTGGTGAGTGGGGATGTTGGTGAGGGCATGCAAAACCCAGACATTCAATGCAGCGTAAGGAGATTTTGTGTAACAAGTGAGCTATACCAAAGGGAAATTTGTGCTACAATTATGAGGGGTGAGGGGTTTACCACCAACCCCTCACCCTATCCCCCACAGACGTGTGTGGGGCACTGAGCAGAACAAATGCACATAAGGCAGCTGGTCCTGATGGCATCCCCAGTCCTGTGCACAGGATGTCACTAGCTCAGGCAGTTGTCCCAGTGTGCTTTAAAACCTCCTCCATTGTGCCAGTGCCAAAACACTCTGCAGCGAGCCTCGACGACTTCCGCCCTGTTGCACTCACCCCCATCATCATGAAGTGCTTCGAGAGGCCTTCTAGGTCAGCCACCTGCCATCACTGAAAAAGCCAAGTATTGCATTGTAGAGTCATGAGTCCAACAGCACACTGTGCCTAATTTACAAATGTTACTTTTTTTACTTGTGTTGCTAGGTTTGTACCCCCACTAATGGATGTTTGTGTTTCATTTTGTTAACACACACAAACACACACACACAGGTGTGTGTGGCTCCCGCTTGGCCTCATGATGGACAACACCAAGCCATGGGACTACTACCCTCGTAGGGAGGAGAAGAGGGACAAGGAGCGGGAGAGGCCGCGAGAGAGGCCCCATGAGCGGGAGAGAGAGAGGGAGCACAGCCCCTCAGGGATGAGCTACACCAGGTATACCAGAGGGCTGGATAGATACTGTGTTTCCGTAAAGATATTGCAGAAAAGTTGGACCACTGAATCTGAATGCCTTTATTGTCATTGTACAAGTAAAAGTAAATTGTCTATTAATCCTCAAGACATTCTTACAAACAAATACAAAATAAAATAGGGTTGGCCCTATAAATAGTAGTGCAAAAAGGTGCAATGGGACATCTAACTAGGTAATGTGGTATTGATACAATACAGTAACAGAACAGTCCAATAATAGTCCAACAGTATAGTGTTGTAATTACACTGAACAGTCACCGTCGATGTTTGACAGTGTTCGTCAGTGTTGACAGGGTTGCGTATGGCACTACGTGGGTGGGGGGTTGTTGTTATTTCTGTCTGGGTGTTCTGTTCAGGTACAGAGATTAGGTTGTTATCCAAAGATGGCAGTGGATAGACTTTAATCTTCTAAGTGGTGCTGATAACTCGCTGAAGGTCAGCAGCTGGAGGAGGCATGAAAGTGAGGAGGGCGACAGTCACCCATCCCTAACTTTCCGTTGTATATGGAAACATCAGAAAATGTTGTTTGGTGGATTAAAATAGCTTTTGATAAGATGTGCGATGCCGGTCTGTTCTTATTCTGGCCAGCTTCAGAAAAAACTCTTACAAACAAATACAAAATATTAATTATCTAAAAATAAATAAACTTAAACATGTTAGAAGATTGCCATAAAATAGATTAAAAATGTATTGCAAAAAGGTGCAATGGGTGGGACTTCTAAGTAGATAATGTGGTATTGATACAATACAGTATTATAGTTACATCGAATAGAACAGTCCAATAATAGTCCAACAGTACAGTATTGTAACACTGAACAGTCACCGTCAGTGTTCGACAGTTGTTTGCGTATGGCACCTGGGTAAAACTGTTAAGTCTGTTAGTCCATGACTTTATGAACCTGAAGCACCTACCAGGGGGCAGCAGTTTCAATAGTTGTCTCGGGTAAGAAGAGTCTTTCTTGATGTTTACTGCTTTGCTGAGGCGGTAGGAACAGATAATGTAATCAAAAGAGGGCAGTGGGCAGACTTTAATCTGGGTGGTGTGGATGGCCCGCTGAAGGGGCTTTACTGTCCCCTGCTGAGCATCTGGTGTACCACACAGAGATACAGACCGCTCCTCCTGCAGATTGTATTTCCCGAGGATCCTCCGGAAGTAGAGTCGCTGTTGTGCCTTCTTGACTGCTGCGTTGGTGTTAGTTGTCCAGGAGAGATCCTCAGTGATGTTGGTGCCAAGAAACTGGAAATCAGGGACCCTTATTCCACACAGACCACGTGCTGTGCAGTGGATCCGGGCCATCACTTTTCTTCCGGAAGTCCAGAGTTCTTTAGTTTTGGTTCAGAGCAAGATTGCTCCTCAAACAACACGTCACCAGTCTTTGGACTTCACCCCTGAAGGCTGCCTCGACTCCTTCTGAGATAAGTCTGACCGCAGTGTTGGTGGAATGGGTGGGGGGGGGGGCAGTCATGGGCGTTGGAGGACGTAGAGGAGGAGGCGGCTCAACACGCAGCCCTGTGGGGAGCCAATCCTGAGTGGGAGAGGTGGGGGCCCTGTTTAAAAGTCTGGGGATGGTTGGACAGAAAGTCCTTACTCCAGTGGCAGGTGGCTTGGGAAGGGTCCCAAGTCTGAGAGTTTAGTGACCCGTCTGCCTGGTAGGATGGCGTTGAAGGCTGAGGTCTATGAAGAGCAACCTCACACAGCTCCCCTTCTGCTCAAGGTGAGTGGGTGTAGTGTGAAGAGCAGTGGCGATGGACCTGTTCGCTCTCTAGGCTGGTATGGGTCGGGGGGGGGCTTGCTTTGATGTAGAACCAGCCCCTTCATGATGACCAGTGTGAGTGCGACCGGACAGTAATCGGGCCATTGACACCATTGGTCCAATTTCTCTCTCTCTCTGTCCCCTCAGCAGCAGCAGCTGGAGGAGGCATGAAAGTGAGGAGGGCGACAGCCACCGCCGACACAAACACAAATGCTGGGCCACACACACACACACACACACACTATACTGGTCCTAAGCTAGGTCTTTTTAAGATATAGTTGGCCATTTTTGCTGTGAAAGCTGTTCAAGAGATGGTCTGACCACAGAACTTCATAATGCATAGCCTGGGCAGCTAGTATGAATGGCAGTTGTGTTCTGCAGTTTTGTAGTACTCGAGTCATGTCTCTTTTGACTTTTTTACGCCTCGTCTCGGAATTTAAAGCAATTTGACCGTCTTGAATCAGTCTCGGACTACACCTGCATGATTTGGATTCGTAATTATCGAGGAAGTCCTCGAGACTGTGTATTTATTTTATTTTATTTTGCACAATGAGCGATTCCCTCAAATCCACATGTTGGCTATGAAAGCATTCTCTGTCTGTGCCTGCGAAGAGAGTCTTAACCCTGTAAGACCCAAATATAGAAAAACCAAAAAAAAGATGCTTTCAGATGTTGTTTTAGGAGGCCTTTGATGCAGAAATTAAAGAGTTAAAAAAAAAAAATGTTTATGTACGTTTTTAGAGAAATGTTGTAATATTGCAACATTGGGCTTAGTTGGGAGCAGAATTTCTGTATTTGTACTCACGTTGTCTGAACAATTCAGAACAACTAAGGGTTCATTTGCAGGGTTGATTGCTTCCTTAGCCCCATAACAGTATATAACATTAATAGTAATCACACATTAGTCATATTTTTATGAAGTCATTTATTAAAAACAATAAAAATATAAAAAATATTAAACAAGATAAAACTCTTAAAAAACGTTTTTCCCCCCTCTTTTTTTCTTTTACTAAAAGGAAAACATGCATACCCCCACTTACATCCACACCCCACATTCAGGAACATTCCTTTCCCCAGAACTGAATTGTCTGTTGATATCCTCTTTGTGGACAAAGTCATGGAATTTTAGGTCAGGCTGATCAAATTAACTACATTTTTTTGAGATAAAACTTTTAAATCAGTCAAATTTGACCAGAACACAACACAAGGGTAGAATGTATACTATCCATGTATAAAGAAAATACTCTCTTTCAGGCAGTGGTGTAGTGGAGGGAATACAACCTGTTTGAGCCCACTGCAACAAGCCAGCTATTTTGACTACCACATTCACCCAGTGTTGTATAATTGCAACAATTATATAACAAGCTCTAAATGAAATTTGATGCATCTATTCCACAATAACTACATATGTACATGCTCTAGACATTGTAATAACAACCCAAAAAAATATAAAAGACATATTACTTACTTGAATCTGATGAATCCAGTCCAATGAAACAAATAGTTGTTGTTCGAAGGAAACCTTGAGAGGTTGTGTGAGTTCATGGCCAGAAGGCGTGACTTGTAAACAAATGTAAGATCCAATAGCATTGTGAGACTGAACAATAGGACCCAATGACTATGTAAATGTGGTAAAAAAATAAGATAAAATATAACAGATTGTTTTTTAGGATGGTTAAAGGTAACGTTGTAATTTTACAACAAGGGGTGTTACAGGGTTAAGCAGGGCACTACTGATGAGGCCCCACTGTGCCCAATTGAGTCACTGAATGTTCTCTTCAATCATATATATATATCATATAAGTGCTGAGCAACATGTTCTTTTAAGCACAATGTGTTGTCGCCAAATTTAAAAACTTTTACAAATCAAGGGATGCGCTTTAGGCTTCGTACACCAAATTGTGTACACTCGCTTAAGGTGACGTCCTCTATAGGCCTACCAAGTTAGAAAGCCCTATTACCTTTTGGAGAGGAGTAATGATTGATATAAACCTTTGCTAATTTACTGAATTAATTTCAGCATAACTCAGACATTTCAACTTTTTTAAACTATCTGTATAGGAATTTAGATCAGATCAGACACTAGAGTATATGTACCAAAGGGTTTAGTTGGACACATACTAAATACCTACACCAAATGTGGTACAATTGTGTATCTGTCCATCTGTCTATGAGATTGAGATCAAAGCATACACACAAACACAAATAAACGGTTTGTGTATAGATGGTGTGTGTGTGTTGTCCCAGCCACTGCCACCCCAGCAACTGCAACAATTATTGAGACAATCATTTAAATTCGGCACAACTTTGTGTGTCATATGGTTTTGTTACTGTATATAACTAGATTGCAGACGTTTTCCGGACATTGCCACTGTACATATAAATGTATCCAGACAAACCTTATGGGTCCTAGAGGCAAAAATGTTCAGCATGCCAAATAAGGCCTATAAACCACGTTTCAGATGGACAGATGGACAGATAAATCCTGTGTCGTCATTTTTGAACCTATCTACACCAAATTTAGTGCAACTGTTGAGAGATGTCTGTTGTATATTGTACTTGTACCACTATGTTTAAGTGCGGCACCTCGGAACCTTTGTTTTGTAAAGTCTGTGTACCTACCGGTCAGGAAAATGTGTGTTTTCTGACTGTACTGTTGAGCGTAAAACTACTACAAGTGTTCAGTAAAGACTATTTTATGGATTTAAAGTCTGCGTGCATTATTTTTACTCAGATTATAACAATTTCATCTGTCTACCGAGTTGTAAAGCCCTCGGACCTTCTGTAGCGGAGATATTGATTGAAAAATGTTCTCTAATATGCTAAATTATTTTCCGCATAACGCTATGACATTTTATGTTTTTTAACTATCTGTATAGAAATGTAAATCAGATCAGGCCCTAGCATCTGTACCAAAGGGTTTTAAATTTAGTTCAGTGGTTTTTGAGAAGTTCTTTGAATTTTTCAAAATATAGGCACTGAACAGAAGAAAAAAAATCCAGACAGACATGTTTGCCAAGAGGCAAAAATGTTCAGCATGTTAAACAAGGCCAATATATAAGTTGTAGAAATGGTCATCCATCAGCGGGGCGGGGCTGATCATTTAACTTTGACCTTAAATTACAGTGCCCCCTATAGGCAAAGTGGAATTATCCAAATGCCGAAATCCCCAACTTTTGCAAGTTTCAGACATTTTGGTGAAACTTAGGGGGTGCTCAATACATATCTAATGAAACTTTTAGCATGTTGTCAGCAGAGATATAGGGGTTTGAAAATAAGGTCAGCGGGTGTCATGTTCGTGGCCGTTTGGTTTACCGGGACATGCATTTTCCTGGTGGAATTGGTGTACAAACTAAAAATGTGCTGGAAATGCCCAAAAAAGTGGAAAACAAACTTCAGTTCAACTGCTGTGTGAAGCACTGTCAAACCCAACAATGGACTAGAACCCGCGGACCAGCATTTACAAAGGCCTAGTTACATCTGTGTGTCCGTGTGTCTGTGTGTCTGTCCGTCTGTGGGACTGCATAGAGCAGTGGCTACATGAAATCAAGATGAAGATGTACTGTTGTACTGCAAGCAGGAAGAGGTAAGATGCCTCAATGACTATTGTCCAGTGGCTTTAACACCCATAGCCATGAAGTGCCTGGAGAAACTTGTCATGTTGCATATAAACTTGTCCATCCCTGAGTCCCGAGACCCACTCCAGTTTGCATACAGACCAAACAGGTCTGTAGACGACGCCATTTCCCTGGCACTACACACGGCCCTGCAGCACCTAGACAGGAGGGACACCTACGTCAGACTGCTGTTCATTGACTACAGCTCGGCGTTCAACACCATCGTTCCCTCCAAGTTGGTCCTGAAACTGAGGGACCTAGGTCTGGGCGCCCCCATCTGTAACTGGGTTATGGACTTCCTGACGGGCAGGCCTCAAGTGGTGAAGATTGGGAACAACATCTCATCCACTCTGGTCCTCAACACTGGAGCACCCCAAGGCTGCTGCCTCAGTCCCTGGCTGTTCTCGTGTTCTCGCTGTACACACATGACTGTACTGCCACACACAGCAATAATCGGATTATCAAGTTTGCAGACAACACCACAGTCATCGGCTTGATAAGCGAGGGCGATGAAACAGAGTACAGAGATGAGGTGGTCCGGCTGACGCGATGGTGTGAGGACAGCCTCACACTGAATGTCAGCAAGACCAAGGAGCACATCGTGGACTTCAGGAGCCACCGGGGCACCCTCTCCACCATCAGCCTGGACAGGACACTGGTGGAAGTCGTCAGCTGCTTCCGTTTCCTGGGACTACAGATTTCCGATGACCTGGCGTGGACACGCAACACGGAGGTCATGCTGAAGAAGGCACACCAGCACCTCTATGCTCTGAAAAAGCGTTTTAGGCCAGAGGTGGCTACTGAACTTCTACCGTGGCACCGTAGAGAGCATCCTGACGGGTGGCGTCACTCTGTGGTACGGCAACACCACTGCACGGGACAAGAAAGCCATCCAGAGGGTCGTGAGGACGGCAGAGAAGATCATCGGGTGTGCACTTCCATGCATTGAGGATATCTTTAGGACCAGATGTCGGAAGAAGGCCATGTCCATCATAAAGGACTGCAACCATCCTGGGCACCATCTCTTCTCCCCCCTACCGTCTGGTCGCCAGTTGCGCAGCATTCGTACAAGTACTAGCAGGTTTAAGGATAGTTTTTATCCACAGGCAGTGCACCTACTGAAATGCTAGGAGTGCTTTCACTTTCACTTTCATAACATAGTCATTACCATTACACTTACATACTTTGCTGGACTTTCTGAACTCATCACAGTTACGGCACTGTACTGCACTGTATTCACGATGCTGCTGCACTACTGGCACTTTAAATGTTTTTGAAACATTTTTGTAAAAAACGAAACAAAAACATGTACATATCATTTATGTCACTTTGATGCTCTTTTTGTTTATTTGATTGTATATATAATGTTTATTTTTATGGTGATGATTTTAAGATTTATACTGCGGGAGGGAATGGGGAGTAAGCGTTCCTATTTACTAAGCACACAGCAATGCAGGTTTCCACTTGCGGGTCCGAGGGGGGAAACTTGGGTGTCGTCAGCATAGCAGTGGCAGGATAATTCATGGGAGTGGATAACAGAACTAGGGACGTTGTGTAGAGGGAGAAGAGAAGAGGACTCAGGGCCGATCCTTGTGGAACCCTAGTAGTCAGTCTGCGTGGTTCTGACACAGACCCTCTCAGTGCTACCTGGTAGGAGTGACCGGTCAGGTAGGATGCAAACAAGGAGAGAGCAGAGAGCCCGAGACACCCATCCCCTAAAAGGTGGAGAGGAGAATCTGGTGGTTCACAGTGTCGAATGCTGCAGAGAGGCGTATCAGGTCCGAGGAGAGATCATTTGCTCTAGCAACATGGAGTGACTCCGTCACTGCCAGAAGGGCAGTTTCTGTGGAGTGACCCGCCTTGAAACCAGATTGATGAGACTATCATAACATGGTTGTCTCTGATTGGTTATACTATAATGAGACTATCATAACATGGTTGTATCTGATTGGTTATACTATAATGAGACTATCATAACATGGTTGTATCTGATTGGTTATACTATAATGAGACTATCATAACATGGTTGTATCTGATTGGTTATACTATAATGAGACTATCATAACATGGTTGTCTCTGATTGGTTATACTATAATGAGACTATCATAACATGGTTGTATCTGATTGGTTATACTATAATGAGACTATCATAACATGGTTGTATCTGATTGGTTATACTATAATGAGACTATCATAACATGGTTGTATCTGATTGGTTATACTATAATGAGACTATCATAACATGGTTGTCTCTGATTGGTTATACTATAATGAGACTATCATAACATGGTTGTCTCTGATTGGTTATACTATAATGAGACTATCATAACATGGTTGTCTGATTGGTTATACTATAATGAGACTATCATAACATGGTTGTCTCTGATTGGTTATACTATAATGAGACTATTATTACTGGGTTGTCTCTGATTGGTTATATTGTAATGAGATTATTATGCCATGGTTCTCTCTGACAACCGGGGATGAGAGGCGGTCTAAGGAGGGAGAAATGAGGAGGAGTTGGCTAACATCATTTTATTTAATTATCCCAAGATAAAGACCAGTACAGCCATTACACAGAACACATTTAAAACAACCCAATTTATAGCCAGAGGAGGGAGATGGCGAAACAAATCCACAGCCACTGAGACTGAGTACACCACCCGGTGGATGTGGGAACTGCAGCAGTAGTGGGGGCCGGCGCTAGCGTACTGGCCTGTTTGAGTTTAGCTTGTACCGTGCAAGTGCCCACATTCCCCTCCTTGTCCACCACCACCAGCTCTACCGACTGCACACAGCAGATGGTGCTGTAGGTAACCATGGTGACGTTCTCTCCGGCCACTCCCACTTGCTCACTGGTGTTGAGTGTGCCATTCCCCTGGCGGACGGAGATAGAGTCAATGCCGGTGCCGTTGACCCCATCGGTCAGTTGGGCAGAAAACTGCCACTGAGTGGAGTTACATAGGGCGGAGCTGGAGGGACATGTGTCTGATACGGTCACATCGCACACGGGGCCCGAGACATCCGTCACCTGTGGTCGGGAAAAACATAATACGTCCAGATACATCAACATAATAATACAAGTACTAAAAGTAGTAATAAAAGTACAATTGGATGTTTGGGATCGAAATGGATCACCATGACAAAATTTGGTAAAAAGCAATTCAGCATCCCATGCCGAACTAGAAACTTGATGAAGTGATGAAATTACAATTGACAAAATTACCAAAAATATTGAATAAAGTCAGCTGTAAAATAAATACCATACTGGGACACTAGTCAAACTACGTATTCGCAAATTAACAACAAGGGTTGTAAATACACATGAAAGCTGAAGGCTTAAGCATTACCTCAGCAGCCACAGAGAGTCTCAGGATGGCATAGTTGGCGTCGGTGTCTGTAGCGGCTTCCACTGTCAGCGTAACGACGCTCCCGCTTGCCGCGGTTCCTGGCACCGTCAGCACCACCGTGTCATTGGCAGTTCCCCCGTCACCAAGGGTTATGGTGGCGGGTGCCAAGAAGGCGTAGCCAAGGTCGTTGGTGACACGCACGGCGTACGTGCCGGTCCCTGTGGTGTTGACTGCCCCATTGGTGGTGGAGGAGACAGTGAAGGGGACGGAGATGCTGGACCCCGGTTTGACCGAGGTGGTGTTGGCTTGGGCCTAGAATAACAACACACATGCAGACATCCAGGATTATATAGCTAAGATGTCCCCTCCCTTTTGTGTTATTGTGTGTGCCGCTCTCGAAAGCACCGCCACTACATTAGTTAGGAAACACCGCTGGTATTGCCTACACACAGGCAGGGCATGAGGGAGCGGAGGTTGGGTGCAGCGGGTGAAGAGTTGGGCAGAGGAGGAGCTCTTACAGAGATGGAGATGCTGGAGGTCTTGATCTGGGTGGGGGCCTGCCGTTGGAAGGTGCTGGGGGCTGCCTTGGACCTGGAGGTGCCACTAGCGTCCTCTTCACCACGCAGACGCACCACAAACTCCCCCTCTGGCACGCTGGAGAAGGTGACCAGGTAGGTACTGCTGCCCAGGGCCTGTGGAAGACACAAAACACTTGATTGCATCGTCTCTCGGGAAACACAGAGGTATTAGAGTTTTGAGATCTGCTTATATTTCCACCAAGTGACTTGCCATACAAACTTGGCACTTCATTTGAACTAATGAAACAAGGACTTTCTTAACTAGGGTAACCTTTTTGGGGTCATTTTTAGCTCATAAAAGAATACCAAAAGAAGACGTGGGTCACAGTATGAAGCTCTCTAAAGCCAGAGGTGGCGGAAAGAGAACATGGATGTTTTATACACAGGTTGGTATCACTTAGTTGGGAAATTCAAATTCTGCATTTTACCTGAACTGATCCATTGACCTGCCGTGACCCAGAGCCTTCGACCAGAGTGACCTCTGTTAGCTTTGCAGTGTCACTCCCTGTCACTGACACCAGCAGGCTAGCATTTCCTCCTGGAGGAGAAAAGATAAATTGGGATTCTGGAAACAAACTGAAACTAAACAAAACATCCCATAACCAAGCAGTTCCAGTCAGAAACACCAACCAGTTAGACCAATTACCCAGTCAGAAACACTAACCAGTCAGAAACACCACCCAGTCAGAAACACCAACCAGTAAGACCAACCACCCAGTCAGAAACACCAACCAGTAAGACCAACCACCCAGTCAGAAACACCAACCAGTAAGACCAACCACCCAGTCAGAAACACCAAATCAGTTAGACAAACCACCCAGTCAGTGTAAAGATTTCAATGTCTAGACAATCTTAATCCAACAGAAGTTTACTATAATAATAATCAATCAACATCCAAGTACAAAATACACGTGTTACGTTGCAAGCACCACGTGAAACCTAGAAACATTCTACGGCAGTGTCGTAACAACAATCTCTTAAAGGCATATGCCATTCATTTATAATGTCCGAGTCAGACCAACCACCTAGTCAGAAACACCAAACCAGTCAGACCAACCACCTAGTCAGAAACACCAAACCAGTCAGACCAACCACCTAGTCAGAAACACCAAACCAGTAAGACCAACCACCTAGTCAGAAACACCAAACCAGTAAGACCAACCACCTAGTCAGAAACACCAAACCAGTCAGACCAACCACCTAGTCAGAAACACCAAACCAGTCAGACCAACCACCTAGTCAGAAACACCAAACCAGTCAGACCAACCACCTAGTCAGAAACACCAAACCAGTCAGACCAACCACCTAGTCAGAAACACCAAACCAGTCAGACCAACCACCTAGTCAGAAACACCAAACCAGTCAGACCAACCACCTAGTCAGAAACACCAAACCAGTATGGCCCATTTCCTTGAAGGTATAGTATTATAAGTATAAAGCAGTGAGTGAAAATCTTATGTGCAATACCCGACGACAGACAGCAGTTATACAAATGAGATAGAATAAAAACAGAATAGAATAAAATAAGTAAACAAAACTGAATAAAGTTAAATATATAAGATTTTTATAAATTTATAAAATGCAATATATCAGCACAGAAAAAGAGCAATATGTATATATAAATCAATATAATAAAATATACATTGTTATATGCTATACTCCCTTGTTCAGCAGCCTGATGGCCTGACTGTGGAAGCTGTCTCGGAGTCTATTTGTGCGGCACTTGATACTGCGGTATCGCCTGCCTGACGGTAAAGGTGAAGGGTAGTAGCAGAGACAGTAAGCATGGTGTGGTTTACCTGTGAGCGGACGACCCTCCTTCAGACTGAAGCCCCCGTGGGCACCCTCATGTGCTTCCATCAGGTTATAGATGAAGTTCACCGAACTTTGACCTGGAACAGACCCAGCATGATGAACATTTCATTGATTGGTTGATGATGTATGCTGAAGTTTAATTTGTTGACCATACAGCATGTTGGCTTGAAGGTCACTTACCAGTGACCTTGAGTGAGTAAGGATCATTAGAGTTAACAGATATTTCCCATAATCCCGTCTGGTTGTCACTGCTGAGGCTGAAACGTCTCAAGTTCCCAACGGTGGAGATGGCTCCCAATGGACCGCTGGTCTGACTGGAGCCCTGAGAGATACCTGCACGAAGGTACATACTTAGTATATACTCCTGGTTATAGTTTAAATGTATAGTTTAGTTATAACGCAAGTGTTTACTAAGTCAGGGTTTACACATTACTAAATCCAAACGGGTTGCACCACACATGCTAGTTCATATGAAGTATGTGTAATTCATATGCTCATATGAAATATGTGTAAATGGTGGCAAAATATACAATTTATATAATTAAAACTGCATAGTCTTGAACGGTATTAACAGCCCACACACACCACCAACCACACACACCGCCATCCAATAAACCGCCATCCCAACGGCCGCCAGGGCAGGGCTGATTTGTTTTACTTTGACCACAAATGATAGCGCCCCCTGTGGGCCAAGTCATCTCAAACTTTTGGGAGACTTGCTTGCCGTGGATACAAATATATTTGACTATATATATATATATATATATATATATATATATATATATATATATTTGGCATAACTTTTTTTTATTCTTTGTCGTCATGTTGAAGCACTGCCTCAACTTAGTTCAAGATACTCATTGTTTATTTTACTAGTATAAGTGAAAACTAGTTAGGACATTACTTACGTATTGGTGGTGCAACCAAATTTTAAAAACGGCTAGTTTGAAACTAACTAGTTGTTACTAAGGAATTAGTCAGGACTTTGCGCACAGAGTACATAGGAAATAGGACATAATTACAAACAACTGTACTGTAAACATCAAGTACTGCAGTCAAGTATGCACAATATTGAGCAACTTTACTTCAGTCATTTTATTTTGGAGGAACCAAACTACGAAGGCCGGGACTTTGAACAAAGTGCATATCCAAAATGTTCTGTAACTTGTAAACCCCCCTTCGATTCAGTTTCAATAAGAGCGCAGTGTGTTGCATTAATTCTTAATCAGCAGGGCAATAGCATGTGTTTAACTAATAGAGAGAGTTAACAGTCCTCTTACGTGCCATGTGTTGCCAGTGACACTTGTGTTTGTGGGTGTGTTGCTCATCGGCCTGGCTTCCAATCTCCCTTGGCGAGTATAAAAGACCACACACCAGAATGTCTCTCTGTGCTACTTAGCTAGGGGTGGTTTGTACATTTTTACCCTGTACATCGTCAACCTATGTCTAGAAACTAGGGATGGTAAGATTCACCGATTTGCATCGGAAGACCGGCATTAAAAGTTCACGATACGATTGCCCGATCAAAATTTCGAAAATCGCTGCATCGGTAAAATCAGATTTATTTATACATAATTATTATATCCCTTTATTATAAAAAAAAATGTGATCAATCATTTTATATTTAGATTGTACGGAAGAGTATTAGGGCCAGGCATAAAAAATAAAAACTTTCGACTTTATTCTCGACATTTCGACTTTATTCTCGACATTTCGACTTTATTCTCGACATTTCGACTTTATTCTCGACATTTCGACTTTATTCTCGAAATTGTATTTCGACTTTATTCTCGACATTTCTACTTTATTCTCGTAATTTCGACTTTATTTTCGACATTTCGACTTTATTCTCGAAATTGTATTTCGACTTTATTCTCGACATTTCCACTTTATTCTCGACATTTCCACTTTATTCTCGAAATAGTATTTTGACTTTATTCTCAACATTTCCACTTTATTCTCGACATTTCAATTTTATTCTCGACATTTCGACTTAATTCTCAACATGCAAAATAAAAAATCTTCCTCTCATTTATTTTTATTTTATGCCTGGCCCTAATACTCTTCCATAAGATTGATTCCACCTCTCTTAACAGTTTTTCCAGCACGGTCTAGACCGCTATCAGTGGCCAAGCTAGGCCAGACAGGGTTTTGGTTCTTTCATTTCATGGAAGCTAAGCTATTTAGTTACAGGTTTTGTTTGCGCCAATGATGAAGCCAAAGGATAGCAACTTGCTTTCCCTATTTCCTAATGTAATCCTAACAAGCGTACCCTTCAAGGTAAATATAATTTAACTTATATATGTACTGTACATACAGTATATATATATATACACCGTTGTGTTTGTACTGTAGTACTTTTTACTTAAAGGTGATTACACTTAGATTTTCAGTGATATTGCCCATCCAAAGAAATAGGATTCATCATATTTATACAACCAACATATCCTCTCCACCATCATACATATATCAGAATCTTCCCCCTGGGATTATTAAGTAAGAAAAATTGAATGGAGTACCTGAGGAACTGGTGAAGTTAAATGTGAGAGAAGAAGCTCCTGTGATGTAGGCTGTCAGGTTTTTCATGGATTCGTCTACCTGGAAGCTGAAGGTATCTGGCGTCCCTGGCTTCCTGACAGCTTGAAGCAGTGTGACCTGCCAGGGTGAGACCAAACAGACCAGGCCTTCACCTCAACACACTACTATTCAAGTCAACTAGTGTATGGAGTTCTCGTTCAGCACTAAGCAGAAACCTTCAGTTGTAGAACTCCTGACTTAAGATAGCTGCCACAAACCATGCAGCCACACGATGTGTTCATTTATCTGTCCAAGTTGTTTAAAACATGTTTAAATTGTTTGTATCGCCAATTGTGCTTGCATTGTTGGCTGCAAGGTTATGGTCGTACCACAGGTAGCTAGATTACTGTTGTACCACATTTAACTAGGGTGTGTTTGTGCTGCGGACTGCCAGGTGACCGTCGTACCACTGCGGGGGCAGAGGAGTCCTCTATGACGCTAGTGGCCAGCGTCAGGTCAGACTTGGTGACCTCGATGGCCTGTCCTCCAGAAGCCTGAGCCAGCTCCCGGTACAACTGAGCATCTGATTGGCTCATAACCCGCAGAGTCTTGTCCTGAACCTGTCGGCGGCGCCGTCGACTGGCCAACACGTCTGTCAACATGAAGGTCACCTGGAAATAAGGAAAATATGAAAATCTACAGTCTTGGGATTCAACAAGCAACTGCACTTTCCCCTGTAACCACAGATACACCCCCCCCCTCACAGACAGACAGACAGACAGACAGACAGACAGACAGACAGTCTGACAGACAGACAGACTCACCACAGACTTGGAACTCTCTATTAAGGCAGTGATGGCACCCTTAAGGTGGGCATCTTTGGCGGGAGCGTCAGTGAAGACAAAGATCTCCGAGGAGGGAGGAGCTGCCGTCAGTGCAAGCTGGTCACAGGGAGACAAAACAAGGAACAAAACAAGCCATGTTAACATGTGGCTGCCATTCTTCACAGAAAATCAGATTCTTAAGATAAAGATGAAAGGAAAATGCATGAGCATGAACATTGAAGATCTCAAAAGACACAATAGTGCCATTATAATTAAAAATCGAATTTCTTAATTAATAACTTCAAAAAATGTAATAATGTCTTAATTATGTCTCTAATGGCTTAGGTGTCTCTAAAGGTTCTTGGTTCAACCCCCAATGTTTGCAAGCTATCTGTAGGCATCATTGAGCCTAACCCCTACCTACTCCTTAATAACTAATCAACAGGTAATTAGAAATAGTAATGATATTATGAAGGCGATATGGAAACAGTTCCACCTGCAGTCCAGACAGGCAGAGTTCTGGTATGTCTCCTCCTCCAGATGCTGTCAGCTTGTTGATGCTGGCTTTAAACACATTTGCATCCGTGGTGATGAGCAATGGGCCAAAACCTGGACATCACAAAAGAGGTGAGTATTGGTTTCACTTGGATCCAGTTGGTTAAAATTGGTGATAGTGATGTTGTCTGGCTAGAGAGGCAGACAGACAGCCTGAGAGGCAGAAAGGAAGCCAGAGAGGCAGGCAGACAGACACAGAGAGATAGGCAGCCAGACAGAGACCTGGATCGTTGAAGGGGACCAGAATGTAGGCAGAGGGTTCCTCCTGTGTTCCGATCTTGCGGTCTATGATGGAGAAGGAGACCCTCTTGGCCTCAGCGATGTCATCACTCATGCTGCCCGTGGTGTCGATGACAAAGCACAGCACAGAGGCTTGGGACAGGCCCATCAACCTGGACCAGGGCAGAGCAGGGGAGCATGAAGGGAGCCACCTCCAGGGTTTGGATAACCCTCAATTCACCCCAAAACCGTTCATAAAGTGTCTGACAAGTAAACCGAATAAGCCAGAGTAGTGTCTAGTCTGCTACGAACCCAGAGAAGAATTAGAATTTGATTCGATTTTGTGGTTAGACTGGTCTTGTCTCCAAGGGCTGTACAGTGAGACATTTAGCTTCCATGTCCAACTGAAAATGACTTTGAAGGTGAACGTGAATTTACATTTATGAGCAGAAGAAGAAGAAGAATTTATATTTTTTAATTAAAATAAAATTTGATTACATTACAGTTTCTGTGATCATAGTATTCACGTATGTTAGGTTTGCAGACAGGCATGAATCACATCTGAAGAAAAACATTTAAAGAATCTAATAAAAATAGATGAATTACGAGAAGTATAAGAAGTCAATTAATTGATATACCATTGCAAGCATATATGTTTAGTAAAAAACAGTTTTAGAAGTGCTCAAAGCCATGGTTTTACAGTAAAAAAGTAGTTGTGGAGTGTGTGTGGTTGGTGGCTGGTTTAAGCAGCCTCACCTGGCCCAAGTCTGACCGATTAGAGTCTGGGGCTGCTGAGTGAGGCTACACACCTGTAGGTCCTTGGTAATCAAGGCCAACAGGTTAAACCAGCAATCAGCACACACACTCAATGGGAGCGCAGGTAGGTACCATCTGCTCTGTTCTCTATCAACGACACAACTGCAATAAACCAGTTTATTCATCACTCTGTGTCCTTGTCATTGGGAAGAGCCCTAAAGAAGCCATTTAAATAGCATGTGGACGTGTTGTCTGCTACAGTGGTTAAGTATAGTCGTTTTAAGGCAGACTTCAATGTTCCGGATACTATTTTGATTCGGGAGCACTCCAGTAAGGGACGGAACTGTGCCAGCAACATACATTATCGGTTAATGAAATAACTTGCAGACTAGAGTTTGCAACTTCCTTACCGCAGGAAGTTCTTGTCTCCGACCGCCAATCGAATGTCCTCCAGCAGCTCTATGGTGGCGTTGAGGGCCAGGCTGGCAGCCTGGTGATGCAGGGCCCCATGGCTGGACCCGGTGTCGTCCTTGTTTATCCCGCCTACCGGGTCCTGGTGCCTGGTCATGTCGAACACTCCGCCGTGGCTGCATTTACCTGGTGGTGAAACATGGGTGGATCTGACATCATTGTGAGGGATCATTCTGATTGGCTCAAAATGTGTTCTGGGTGATGATGTCATCTGCAAGTCGCCTGAGGTGTGCCAGTCTGTTGAGACTTCAGCCTGACAGAGAGTCTTTGAGATGGTCAAGCGTGGTTTGGGTGTTCACAGAATGAAAAGGTTTGTACTACATGACTATAATTTAGTGGTTTGTTACCTGCTGGCTTGGCTGAGGAGAACACATTGAAGTAGCCAGATGTGAGGAGCCCCTGTTGCAGAACATCTGGCAGGAGGTTGTTGGTGCAATCCCCATCGGTGCAGTTCCGACAGGTTTGGACGCTGGGGCCTGGGTGAGAGTCAAACTGCTTAAGTATGGGTTTTGTTGGATTTTGGAATAACTATTAGCAACTAAATAGCTACTATAACTACTGCCTAGCAGTGTATTGCAGGTCTCCCCTACATGTGTTGGTTGGTTTGGTCAGACAGTATGAATACCACTTGACTGAATGCCATGTTCAACACATGTTCAAAACAAAACCTCTTCTGTATGTGTTAACTTAGTTCGTTTGACCTAGGAATTATTTTGAGATACCTTAAATCCTCTAATAGTATAATATATATAGTAATAGTCTTCAAAATCAAGAAAGAATATGCAATATCTGGTATAAACAAGACGATTAATACGGCAAACTCTGCCCGTTATATAATGTAACTACGGTAGCTTGTATAAACGTGCCACAAGATGGCAGATCCCATAAAAAATGCATCTACCATGTGACTTAACACAGAGCTACCAGAGAAGAGAAATCAAACATGCCGCCGACCAGATGAAAGTTTGAACTGAATTTTAAAGCATGGGCTTTACAGTATGAGCTAGAAGCTAAATTTTCACACTAGATCTAGTCTCGAGGCAAATTATATTGACGCTGAATCGAATTGTTATTGACTGTGCTGTAAACTGGCCAGTCTGTTATTTTTTATTTTTATGTGGCATTGGGCCCATTTATGGTATATTTTGTTAATATCTCCTGTTAATCTGAACGCTTTTACGAAAACTGTGAAGTTAATGTAATTGCTTTGTGTTTGGTTATTTCTGCAATAAAAGTCAAGAAATTAAGGGATTATTTCCATGAGAGTTCAATTTAAAGAAATAAAGACTTACCTCAAATCCCCCCCCTCAGCGCTCTGCGGCTCAGTAAATAAAGGATTACTAGATATAATCTGATTTACGGTATATGTTTTTATAATTGGGTAAATGTAATGTCTTCTCATCTCCATGGAAAAAATAAACCTTTTTTCAACACAAGCTTTTGGAGGACTCCCTACCTGCCAGGTTCTCCAGCTGTTGGTCTGGCTTAATGAGGGCAGCGTAGGGGGCTTTGTTCCCCAGCTCTACCCAGTTACTGTGGCTGTAGAAGTCCTGGTTAAAGAATGATTGAAGATTACAGAGGGGCACGCGACCCAGCGACTTGACAAGCAAAACATACTTCCTATCATCATCCCATCCTACCTCCATTAACCCACCCTCCAATCCTCCAACTCTCCATTAATCATTCATCACTCCATTAATCATTCAATCCTCCTCCTTACCTCCACCACCTATTTCTTACCTCACCCCCCCCTCTCCTTCCTCTACCAACCTTCTCCTTCCTCCACCCACCTTCTCCTTACCACCACCACCACTACCTCCTTCATACCTCCACCACCTCCTTATCCATATCCAACCCCTCCTTTCCTCTACCCACCTCCTCCTTACCTCCACATACCTCCTTCTCACCTCCACCACCTCCTCTTTATCTCATCCACCCCCTCCTTACCTCCACCCACCTTTACCTTACCTCCAACCACCCCCTCTTTACCTCCACCCACCTTTACCTTACCTCCAACCACCCCCTCTTTATCTCATCCACCCCCTCCTTACCCCCACCCACCTTTACCTTACCTCCAACCACCCCCTCTTTACCTCCACCCACCTTCACCTTACCTCCAACCACCCCCTCTTTACCTCCACCCATCTTCACCTTACCTCCACTGACCCCCTCCTTACCTCCACCCACCTTCACCTTACCTCCACCACCCCCTCTTTATCTTATCCACCCCCTCCTTACCTCCACCCACCTTTACCTTACCTCCACTGACCCCCTCCTTACCTGCACCCACCTTCACCTTACCTCCACCCACCCCCTCTTTATCTCCATCCACCCCATCTTTACCTTCACCACCTCCTTCTTGCCTCCACCACCTCCTTTTTACCTCTATCCACCCATCTCTTAACTCTACCCACCTCCTCCTTACCTCCACCCACCCCCTCTTTATCTCCATCCACCCCATCTTACCTCCACCCACCTTGACCTTACCTCCACCCACCCCCTCTTTATCTCCATCCAACCCCTCCTTACCTCCACCACCTCCCGACCTTCACCCACCCCTCTTTATCTCCATTCACCCTTTCTTACCTCCACCCACCTTCACCTTACCTCCACCCACCCCCTCTTTATCTCCATCCAACCCCTCCTTACCTCCACCACCTCCTGACCTCTCCCCACCCTCTCTTTATCTCCATTCACCTACCCCTCCAGAACACTCCCTTTATCTACATCATCTGACTAACCCTATCTATCCACCCACCCCATCCACCCCTCCGCCTACCCCTCCATTCATTCACCCCATCCATCCTTCCCTCTCTCCATCCCAATACCTGTAGTGTGTGACAGACGCGTCCCAGGTTGAGCCTTCCAGCCACAAAATTCTCCAGCCTCACGCTGGCCTTCACTGCAGACACGCCTAGTAAGCAGATAATGAACAACGAGAACTGTTTCCAACCACTCTATTCTGGGATATTATTAAGTTAGATCTTAAAACGTCTTGTAGGGAATAATTTATTGTGTATTTTAATGGAAGAAAACAATATGAATGAATTGTCCTCAAATCAGTGCAGTTTAATACCTCCAGAAGAACCCATTTCTCAAAATGTGCACGGTCCTATGTATTCAGCTGGTCTTATAATGTATGAGAGCAGTGCAATTAAATTGGATTTTAATTTTGAAAGCTAGGACACATTTGAGAAAGTAATGGGTACAAGACTGTTGCCCTCTTGTGATATAAAGTACAGATTCTCAGCAACTAATGGCCCTGTCACACCTTGACGATTTTGCCAGCGTATGCCAACGTATCAAAATTTCTCTAAAACGCTGGCATACGTCATGGGTTATGGGTAAGTTACGCGGGGCCATAAGTTATGTGATCGTTGACACACATTCACACACGTCACTTGTAAGTTACTCATATGTCAAATATGTCGAGATAATGTCTTGCGCCTATGGCCACGAGACTTCTTGGCAGCGTTCTTCAACGTTTTCTTTGTCATAAAGGTGATGATACGGTGATGACACTGCGATGTTGATACTGTGATGTCTAGTGCGGTTATGATTTGAATCGTTTTTTTTATTGACACGTGATTGTCGGTGATACGCTGCCGCGCTATGCATAAGTTAGACTATCGTTGGGCATAAGTTGTGAACGCGCTAAGCATTTGTTGGTATAAGTTATCTATAAGTTATATATATATATATATATATATATATATATATATATATATATAAAACGTATAATTCATTATGTATACGTTATGTATAACAAAATAAATTGATAGTTCAGCGTATGCCAGTGTTTTAGAGACATTTTTATACATTGGCATACGCTGGCTAAATCTGTGTGACAGGGCGTTGAGTTATTTATTAATATATTATTCTGCCAATTTGCACTATACGTATTGTTGTGTATTGTATATACCTACGTATTACTGTAATAATACTGTACATTTATCTTCATTTATCAATACATTTAGATTTCATTTAAATATATTTTTGTTTATACAATTTTTATTTAGTTAGTTGTTTTGTTTTTTTTAGCTTAGGTATTAGTATTTTTTGTGTGTGCATTTATTCCCCCTGTGTCAACTGTTGCACCTTAATTTCCCTCGGGATTAATAAAGTAATCTGAATCTGAATCTGAATCTGAATCTGAAAACATTTACATTTATTGGCTGTAACAGCTAAATAATGAAAGGATCTCTTCCCTCAAGTCTTAGATTATTCTGACATGCTCCTCTGGCCCTCCTACTTCCTGCAACTATACCTTCTGTGATGACATCACGTCCTCCCTGGAATGTCTCGTCGTCAAAGTGGTGCTTTTCGCTCAGTGCCAACACCACGTCCACTGCAGCGTTGCTCAGGTACATCTTGACGATGGACGTCTGGAACATGACAGTGGAGAGGAGGGAGGATATCCTGGTGGAGCACGCCCGCTGCACCTTGGAGACAGTCAAGCTGTCGTCAATCTGAGGAGGAGAGAAAAATACAAACTCAGGACAGAGATAACTACATACAGAGGACAGAGAACACTACAAACTGAAGTCAGAGAAAATTACAAAGTGAGAACAGTGAAAACTACAAACTCTAGACAAAGTGAAGAGTAAAGATGACTTATTAAGAGTACTGTCCACCCACCGTCAGGCTGAAGTCTCTCCCTTCTACAGAGGCCAATGCCCGACACACCTCTGCTGACTTAAAGAGGATCGCCCTCTGTGTGATGTCAAGGTGAGTCGATGAATTTCCCACCAATGGGAAAAGAGGCTGGAAGCAGAGCACCGAGGACAACAGGAAGAAGAAGAAAACCAGGGGCAGGAGGGAGCTTGTGTTTGAGGGGGTCATTTTGAGGGGGTGGAGGAGGTTGACTTGAGACAGAAAATTCTGGAGTGGAAGGAACACACTTCAAACTAGAGGGTGAGCTAAGAGTAACACACTAGCGAAACCCACTGCAGGTGAATCACAACCAACCAGGTATAACGAGGTAGAATGGCAACACCTGCGAGAGAGAGGCAGTCAAAGAGAAACACATCAGATACATAATATGAAAAATGGTCAACAAAAATGTTATATTGTTAAGTAAAATATAAAAAAGGAATTAATTGATTACAAAATATTTTTAATTTTATTATAATATATTTTTTTGTATCAAATGGGTCTTCAAGATTAAGATTTCTCTACCTGTATACATGGACATATCATTGACACTCTTTAAAAGTAAAACACTGGTATACATCCCAATCGTCTACATATAGAGCATACTCTTAATCATGTGATTATTGTATGTAAATGAACACACTTAATAAATGTGAATTTCCTTATATGGTTGAGTCCATTGTTTCTCCCAACCAGTATCACACTGTTAGAGTAAGGAAGCTTAATGCTAGAGTCCAATAAGGATTAAACTAAACTTACCTTGAAGTAATTCTTGTGGTACCTGGATGCAGGTGAGTGATGATGTGGTCCTAGTCCTGACTGTAATGTTTTCTAAGTGCAGACCCTGAGGATCAGGATCTCAGACCTGTTGGATTGAGACTCCTTGTGCGAAGGAGAAAGGGTGTGCAGGTGTTTTTATGTGTAGTCTTGACTACACACAAAGAGAGAGAGAGAGAGAGAGAGAGAGAGAGAGAGAGAGAGAGAGAGAGAGAGATAAAGAGAGTATGTGGGAGACAAGGAGGTGTGTGTTTGCGTGTGTGTGAGCATGGGTCATGGTTGATTGATAAGGAGTACCGCACCACCAACCGGCTCCACACGTTTTCCATGTTAGACCTTTAAATTCTTATGTATTTTTAAAGAAATTATACTGTTAACTTGACATTTTCTTTAATGAATATCAATCAATAATTTCTTAAAGTTTTTTTTTAAATAAATAATAATCATATATTGACATTACACATGTGTATGGCCTTTCTACAATGTGAATTGTCACATATAAATAAATAAAAACATGCACACACACACACACACACACACACATACACATCCATAGATCAGCAGCATTCCATGTATGAGTGTAGCATGATGAACATCTGAAGTATGTGTACACACCTTGATGTGTAGAGATGACCCACCCACACACTGGTGTGTAGAGTGGACCACACCCACACCCTGGTGTGCAGCGAGGACCACTCAAAGTGGTTTTGACAAATTACGATAAATTTCATCAGACACTTATCCAAGGTGACTTACAGTGAATTCAAACGCAGGTCAATAAGAAGCAGGTAGGGGCTAGGTTAGTGGACATCTTTACACACACACACACACGCACACACACACACACACACACACACACGCACACACACACACACACACACACACACACACACACACACACACACACACACACACACACACACACACACACACACACACACACGTACATACACACACATACATCAGCAGCATTCCATGTATGAATTGGAGTGACTTTTGGGTTACAGAGAAGAGAAAGAGTTTACCTTCCAAGAGAGGTAGACTGACTGGCATTTTCTCTTTCAGCCATCACTCTGTCAACAGAGTTTATCGACATTTTAAAGGAGAGAATGGTTCACTTGTTTATCTTTCCAATTGCTCACTGGTTGTGGAAGCATGTGGTCAACCCCGCAGCCTTTCTGAGCCCCTCAGGTAAGATAAGGAATACTTAAGCTCAGGTGTACCCTCTACCGGTAAGGTAAGGAAAACTTAAGATAAGGTGTACTTTGGAGGCACACTCCAAACCGAGTGTTAGTCGAGATATCCCCCTGAATTCCTTGCGAATCATCAGCAAGATGGTGGCAAATGCTGCACAAGCAACACAAGAAAACCACAAACAAGATTTTAAAATGATGATAACCATGGTATTATCTTAGCCCAAGCAGCTCCCTCCAGCTGAAGGCAGCATTGTGAGATCCGAAATGTCCGACAAAAAAACATATAAACGTTAACATAAGGTTTAATAAGAAAAGATAAAGGTAGCTGAAGATCAGGAATACCCTGTTAAGGTAAGGTACAGTAAAGTAAGATAAGGAAGACTTCGGATCAGGTGTACACCTGTTACGGTAAGGTAAGATAAGGGAGACTTGAGATCAGGTGTACACCTATTAAGGTTATGTACGGTACGGCAAGCATGCAGTACTACTCACATAATTGTAATTGAGTAGCTTATTTGTGAATTAGACATTTTTAATTGTACTTTTAATTTATTATTTATTTACTTTCTTACTTACAGGGTAGGGTAGGGTTGTGGAGGTGGTTTGAAGAGAATCATTTACTGGGTGGATTGACTTTTCTAGTTCATGTATACATAAATGGAGTAAATCGCTGCCGGTTGAAGTAGGTTTTTGGTAAACTTATCTACTGTCATGTTTGATCTAGCCTCATAGTGGTTAAATTTTGAAAAATCAAGATACTCATATTGTTGCCTCTCCATCATTTAGTGTGAAAACATTTTTGTATTCAATATGAGTTCAAATAACCAGCTTTTTACTTTAACTTGAGTCGTCCCATACAAGTACTTTTACTTCTACTCGAGTAACATTTCATTAAAGTAACAGTACTACTACCCAAGAGCATTTTTCAGTACTCGTTCTTCTGGTAAGGTAAGATAAGGTAAGTTAATGCAGCTTTAAAGGTGAACTGGGACACAGCTATTCTCAAATATAAGAGAGCATTATTGCTTCATACATGCTGATGGTCCAAACTTATTCGCAGAAACAAAGTTGCTTCAAGATTCAAGATTCAAGATGTTTTATTGCCATTTACCACAACTACAATGGTAGTTGTGGCCTCATTCCCTGCTGCAGTATGCATTTCCTACAACAATACTACACTAAACTATACAATACTATACTATACTAAACAATACTATACTGTAATTAACGCAATATACGCTATATCCTATTTTATGCTATACTTTATACTATAAACAACACTATATACTTTACTATGTACTATAATTATACTATACAACACTATACTATAACAATACTGTACACAAAAAAGAACAATAAACTGACTATATAAACATTTGGTGAATTGTGCAAAAAGCATTAAAAAAACTATTTAAAGTGCCAGTAGTGCAGCAGCATCATGAATACAGTGCAGTTCAGTGCAGAACAGTGCAGTAACTGTAATGACTCCAGAAAGTCCAGCAAAAGTATGATGTTATGATAGTGGCAGCCCTTCTAGCAGTTCAGTAGGCGCACCTGGTTGTCCTTGTATGGATGCTGCGGAACCAACGACCGGACCGAAGAGATGGTGCCCAGGGTGGGGCACAGGGGCTTCAGTATAGCTCAGGAGGTAGAGCAGTCGCCTCACAACCGGAAGGTTGCTGGTTCGATCCCTGGCTCCTCCTAGCAAAAACTGTCGAGGTGTCCTTGAGGAAGACCCTAACCCTAACTGCTCCCCGGGCGCTGTAGAAATAGCTGCCCACTGCACTGCACTGCACTGTATTAGTACTAGGATGGGTTAAATGCAGAAAAACACATTTCACTGTATGTTTACATGTATGTGACCAATAAAGAGGATTCAATTCTCCCGATTTGTTGTTGTTTGGGTGGTTGCAGCCCTTTGTGATGCAGATGGCCTCATTCTGACATCTGGTCCTAAAGATCTTCTCAATGCATAGAAGGGCACACCCAATGATCTTTTCCACTGTCCTCACGACCCTCTGGATGGCTTTCTTGTCCTGTGCAGGGGTGTTGCCATACCACACAGGATGCTCTCTACAGTGCCACGGTCGTCTGAGATCTGTAGTCCCAGGAAGCAAGAGCAGCTGACAATTTCCACTGTTGTCCCATCCAGGCTGATGGTGGAGTGGGTGCCTCGGTGGCTCCTAAAGTCCATGATGGGCTCCTTAGTCTTGATGACATTCAGTGCGAGGCTGTTGTCCTTGCACCATCGCGTCAGCAGAACTATCCATCTCTGTACTCTATTTCGTCGTCATCGCTTATCAGGCCAATGAACGGGGTGTCGTCTGCAAACTTGATAATCCAATTGTTGCTGTTTGTGGCAGTACAGTCATGTGTGTACAGAGGGTTCAGCCGGGGTTGAGGTGTTGAGAATTCATCGAAACACAGAAGTCTAGATGCAAAATTTGATTGGAATTCATTACATTACATTACAGTCATCAAGCAGACACTTCGGTCCAAAGCGACTTACAATAGTGCGAGAACAACTCGTCACCAGAAGTCGAAAGTACATTTAAAAAGTGCAAAAGTCTCCAAGAACTGAACCAGTGCTCAGGTAAAAGTACAATTCAGATACTAATCCATTCCTCATCCATATCCTGATACAGATTGCGATATAAGAGTGCCTTTATTGTCATCGTAGAAGTACAACAAAAATTGTTGTGCAATCCTCAAGACACTCATACAAACAATAAATGAATATAAATGATGTAAAAGAGAAATAAACTAAACAAAATAAACAAGTTAGAAAATTGCCATAAAAAGATTGAATATAAACATATTTGCAGTGGGATGAACATGTAACTAGATAATGTAGTGTTACATTTATGATTAATGTTATTTAGTGTCACAATGTGTGATGTAAGCCCCAGCTGAATGTGAACATTCCTTGGTTGTTATGCACACACACATCATGTCCATCGTGGGCGTCAGGTCAAGGGAAACCGGTTCAAGACAATGTGCCTTGTTTTTACAGCTCTGTGTTTTGGTTTGGTTTGGTTTGTGACTGGTTTCATCACCCCCTCCCTCAGTTAAATGCTTTATCAAGTCCACATGCAACAACAAGTAGATACGACCCTAGCAACAACAAGTAGACATGACCCTAGCAACAAGTAGATATGACCCTAGCAACAAGTAGACATGACCCTAGCAACAACAACTAAATACAACCCTAGCAAAAACAAGTAGACATCACCCTAGCAACAAGTAGACATGACCCTAGCAACAACAAGTAGACATGACCCTAGCAACAACAAGTAGACATGACCCTAGCAACAACAAGTAGACATGACCTAGCAAGAACAAGTAGACATGACCCTAGCAACAACAAGTATATATGACCCTAGCAAGAACAATTAGACATGACCCTAGCAAAAAGTTTATATAACCCTAGCAACAACAAGTAGACATGACCCTAGCAACAAGTTGATATAACCCTAGCAACAACAAGTAGACATGACCCTAGCAACAAATTGATATAACCCTAGCAACAACAAGTAGACATGACCCTAGCAACAACAAGTATACATGGCCCTAGCAACAACAAGTATATATGACCCTAGCAACAACAAGTAGACATGACCCTAGCAACAAGTAGGCATGACCCTAGCAACAACAAGTAAATACAACCCTAGCAACAACAAGTAGACATGACCCTAGCAACAACAAGTAGACAAGCCCCTTGCAACAACAAGTAGACATGACCCTAGCAACAACAAGTAGACATGACCCTAGCAAGAACAAGTAGACATGACCCTAGCAACAACAAGTATACATGGCCCTAGCAACAACAAGTATATATGCCCCTAGCAAGAACAAGTAGACATGGCCCCAGCAAAAAGTTTATATAACCCTAGCAACAACAAGTAGACATGACCCTAGCAACAAGTTGATATAACCCTAGCAACAACAAGTAGACATGACCCTAGCAACAAGTTGATATAACCCTAGCAACAACAAGTAGACATGACCCTAGCAACAACAAGTATACATGGCCCTAGCAACAACAAGTATATATGACCCTAGCAACAACAAGTAGACATGATCCTAGCAAAAAAATGATATAACCCTAGCAACAACAAGTAGACATGACCCTAGCAACAACAAGTAGACATGACCCTAGCAACAAGTTGATATTTTATTTATTTATTTTTATTTTACCTTTATTTAACCAGGATAGGTCTCATTGAGATTAAAAATCTCTTTTTCAAGAGAGTCCTGGCCCAAGAATGGTAACAGCACAGTTACAGACGATTACAAAACACACAATCACAACACAGTCATACACCAGGTTTAGCCAAAGCATTTACAGACACAGCGGCCTGCTTCAAGGTCAGTTAAAGTTGCTTTGAGTGCGTTTAATGAGACCAGCTCTCTGAGTTTCAGCTCAGTTTGAAGCAGGTTCCAAGCTTGAGGGGCAGCGTAACTGAACGCCCTTTTCCCCAGATCAGTACGGACCTTTGGTACAGTTAAAAGGAAAAAGTTCTCGGAGCGAAGCCGATAAGATCCAGTGCATTTTCTGTTTATGTACATCCTTAGATAAAGGGGAAGAGCACCAAGAATAGCCTTATATATAAGGATGTGCCAATGTTTTAGTCTACGCGTGGTCAGGGAAGACCATCCAACACGAGTGTATAGATTGCAGTGGTGCGTCAAGGTTTTGAGGTCTGTGATGAATCTCAGTGCACCGTGGTAGACGGTATCCAGCGAGTGAAGGCACTGAGAAGATGCATTCATATAAACCACATCTCCATAATCCAGCACAGACAGAAAGGTTGCAGACACTAGTCTCTTTTTGGCCTCATAGGAAAAACAGGACTTGTTTCTAAAGAAAAAACCTAATGTTATTCTTAATTTTTTCAAGAGTTCCACAATGTGTGGTTTAAAAGAAAGCAAATTGTCAATTATAATTCCAAGATACTTATACTGCAACACAGATTCAATCTCCGTCCCCTGCAAGGTGGTGATAGGAGGAAGGTTCAAGACCTTGGGTTTTGCTTTCGAGAACATCATTAGCTTTGTCTTGGCAGCATTTAAAACAAGTTTCAAATCACACATGTTGGATTGTACAATGTTAAAAGCATTCTGGAGCTGACAAAGAGCCTGCTTCGGGGTGGACGCAGAACAATAAATAACTGTATCATCGGCATAAAAATGCAAATTTGCATTCAAAACATTGTTATTAAGACTGTTAATGTAAATTATAAATAACAATGGTCCTAAAACAGATCCCTGTGGCACACCCTTAGATACCTGAAGACATGTTGAAGTTAAGCCTTCAGCCCGCACACACTGTGATCTGCATGATAGATAGTTCTCGAACCAACAGACAGTCTTACCTGAAAGACCGATACTGACGAGTCTTTGTAGCAGTAAGGCATGATCCACTGTATCAAAAGCCTTTGACAAGTCAATAAAAAGTGCTGCGCAATGCTCTCTATTGTCTAAGTAAATAAGATCATTTATGACTTTTAAGGCAGCTTTTGTACTGCTGTGCTTTTTCCTAAAACCAGATTGAAACTCAGATAAAATATTATTTGTTGATAAAAACTCCTTCAGTTGGAAATTGACCAGTGATTCCAGCACTTTATTTAAAACACATAATTTGGAGATTGGTCTGTAGTTGTTTAGGAGAGTGGGGTCACCCCCTTTTAACAGTGGGAGAACGTGTAAATGTAAATGTAAATGAGAACAAAAGCAGATTTCCAAATAAGGGGAATTTCGTTTGTCTCTAAGGACAGATTAAAAAGATAAGCCAAGGGCAAAGCTATCAAATCAGCTGCTAACTTTAAAAAGTACGGCTCCAGGTTATCAGGACCTGCTGATTTTCTTGGTTCCAAACTTTTCAGGGCTTTATGCACCTCTGAGACTGTTACTGGAATAAAATTAAACGGTTCACCCTCCCAGATACAACCGTCAGAGCGATCAGTGGCTCCTTGAGCTATGTTCTGAAAGGTAAACAGCCAACCAGAAGCAATAAAATGCTCATTAAAACAACCAAGCATTTCTGTCTTATCAGAGATTTGAACAGAGTCCTCCTTCACAATGCAATGTGGAAGCTCTATAACATTTTTGTTTCCAGCTAATGATTTAATAGTTTTCCAGAATTTAAGGGGATTATTTAGGTTGTCTGAAGTTTCAGTATAGGAGATGATCCGCTTTAGCTTTTCTGACTTTAACGGTAAATGCATTTCGCAGCTGCCTGAAGAGCAGCCAATGTGACCCAAGACCTGCACTCCTGGCTTTTGACCGCCACATTGCGCTCGTGTAGTAAATCAGAAAGATCTGATGTGAACCATGCATTGTCTCTGCCTTTTACTCTGTAGTTTCTTAAGGGGGCATGCCTATCAACTATTTTAATAAAACCATCATAAAATAATGTCCAGGCAGTTTCAACATCTGCAATGAGATTGATTTTGTCCCAATCAAATAGAAACAGGTCGTGGAAAAAACCCTGCTCTACAAAATGTTTCATATCACGCTTTATGATGATACGGGGTTTTGTCTTAGGGACTTTTGTATTCCGTACCGTGGCAATGACACAGTGGTCACTGATGTCATTTGCAAATACAGAAGCAGGGGTGTATTTATGAGAAGCATTTGTAAGGATTAGATCAATTAAGGAGGATTTTTCAGGAGATTTCAGATTGGGTCTAGTGGGACTGCCAACAATCTGAAAGAGATTTAAGGAATTGCAGTATGTTTTAACATCATCAGATGCTGGTAGCAGCCAGTTCCAATTAAGGTCACCCACAATGACAATTTCAGAATAGTTTAGACTGGACAAAAGCTGCATTAAAGATGTTAAAGCGTCGCTGACAGCTGAAGGTGGTCTGTAGCAACCAACAACAGTAATATGGAGTGCTTTTGATACTTCCAAGTCAAGAGCCAAAAGTTCAAATTGTTTTGTCAGTGATTTAGAGAGAATCATTTTTACACGAAACTTCGATTTAACACAGACTGCAACACCTCCACCCTTTTTAGGTCGATCAGTCCTATACACATTATAGCCGTCAATGCAAATATCCTTGGTTGAAATTGATTTGGTTAGCCAAGTTTCAGATATCACTATTATGTCAGCATCGGTTGAATGTGCCCAAATACGAATCATATCCATTTTAGCGATCAAACTGCGCACATCCATATGGATGAGACCAAGACCAGACCTTGATTTAAAATCTGCAGGGGTGTTAAAATTAACACAAGAATCTGGTCCAGGGTTAGGTTGCACATTTCCTGAAATCAACAATAAGAGTACAATTAGACACCTATAGACAGGCCTAGGTGGACTTTTTGACGGCTCTCTCTTAGTGTTTAAACCTAACACAAAATCATGAACATGGCTTGAAGAAATAATAAAGTTGTCTTGTAAAGCCATAAGGCTAATCAGATGGGCCAAGTCCACAAATCCGCACTTGACAGATGCGGGAGAGAGGTCAAAGGGAGGGGTAAATATAGGGGGATATAACCCTAGCAACAACAAGTAGACATGACCCTAGCAACAGGCAGACATCTCACCTCTCCTGAAAGTGCCAGGAGTGTCTCACGTATGACCAGTGGCTTCCTGACACCTGGGAGTGACATCTCCCACAAATGTCAGGTGAGTGACCTCCCTATTTTACATATTATTCAACAACTGTACATTATAAATTATATATATTACCATGTCTGCAAATAGGCATTTACTCTTTTGAAGACACAGCAGTCCAGTGGCGGCTAGCCAGTAAAGGGCGCTAGGGCGCTGCCCAACCACCCCAATGTTATTTAGTGTAAATCACAATGTGTGATGTAAGTCCCAGCTGTCAGTGTGAACATTCCTTGGTTGTTATGCACACACACATCATGTCCATCGTGGGCGTCAGGTTAAGGGAAACCGGTTCAAGACAAATGACCTAGTAGACATGACAAGACCCTAGCAACAACAAGTAGACATGACCCTAGCAAGAACAAGTAGACATGACCCTAGCAACAACAAGTATACATGGCCCTAGCAACAACATGACATATATTATATATATTACCATGTCTGCAAATAGGCATTTACTCTTTTGAAGACACAGCAGTCCAGTAGCGGCTAGCCAGTAAAGGGCGCTAGGGCGCTGCCCAACCACCTCCCACATCCAAGAAGAATAAGGAGACCTTCATTGAATAATACATATATATGTTTTTAAGTAAATGTTGATAGTAATTCGTTATTATTATTGTTATTAGTTAGTGAGTCAAATTTATACTATGCAATAAAATATTAATAAATATTTACTTATAACTTAATATTACATTCCTTAATATCACTATATTCCTAAATTATAATACATAATACATTTCTCTGTATAGCATTAGCATCAGAATTAACAGTAGGCTAACAGTTGCAGGATGACTTCTCTGTATAGCATTAGCATCGGAGATAACAATAGGCTATGACTCGATGTTAACCTCGTTGTATAGCAGCAGCATCAGAGCAAACAGTAGGCTAACTCTTGCAGGTTAACATCCTTGTATCATTGAGGGTAATTAGTGTATTGCTGGCGGTGGTATGCAATGCTATGGTATGTCCTTTCTCTGTCTCGTGGTCAGAGCTGAGATGTTTCTCAGCTCTGTGTGGTTTGTGTCTTTAGTCTGCCATTTTCTAGTTACAAGTCAGCTCCAGTTTGGGTCGACAGTGGTTGACCCAACAGACAGAGACTGACCTGGCCAGGCCAGTAATGGCAGT